>CM056996.1:201668109-202128109 GCA_029891345.1 Dryococelus australis
TCAGTAATGTGTAATTCAGTTTGGCTAGAAAGCAGCTGAATGTTCAAGAATTTGTTTAGTTATAACAGTTTATTATCTGTACATGTCATAAAGTAAAAACGTATTGTTGGAATAATAGCAAAGGTGTCAAAATGATTCGTGTTATTTACTTTGTAAACAAACTTACAATATGTGGAAAATAAAGCTCATCTACGAATTTTGTCGTAAAAATTCAACTAGTGTGTTAAAAAGGTGAATTATCCTGCCATTTTTACTTGCACAGTCTTAAGTACTGCAGCAGAACACCATATTACAAGTGGTTTTTTTTTTTAGAAACAACGTGGAATATGATGTAAAAAAAAACAGTATGTAAAGGCATGCCTTTATTTTAACATAACCCATATTTTTTGGTTCTGCAAATTCTGCATAAATTTAATCATTCCTATTTATTATACCTGCCCTAGAAATACGAAATCGTTCCCCTAGACAGTATTGAAGAATCACTCATTTGAAATTGTATTGATCAAAACATGTAGAATTAAGAATTTATTTTGCATATTTCTTGTGTTTTGGTTATGCGGGCATGCGAGACTAAAGTTGCCAATTCAAAATGTCTCGCGTGATGCTTAGATCCTGTGTTTATAGATTATTCACATTAAAGTGGGAACTATTGAAAGCACTCTCAATTGGAGTGATAGTCTATAAGTATATTTAATGTTAGCCTTAGACGTTAACTTCAAAGTGCGGTGGAATATACAAATTTCATTTATTACTTATATGGCAATAATAAATTTAAAAAGGTGATTAGAGGATTAAAAATGGCTGAAAGAAAAAGTTAACAAGGGCCTCAAAAGTGCTCATTTTACCATGAAAAGCCTATAGCAGTATTGAGGTGCTCTACAACAGATGAGAATCGCGAGCAGTTTCGTCGATTTAATTTCTCTCTCCTTTGATCCTGACGCTGTGCTTTCACCACAGCCTGCCGGCATACCTGCAGGTCCCTCGTTGCTCTTTCCAATGAATAAGCCACTATATCTCACTACCAGAAAGGGTGCCCATGGGGTAGAATATTTCAAACCACGTTTTACTGACACAACCACTTAGTAATTAGGTTTCTAGTGCGTGTATGTGTGCATGTCCACATGTGTGCATGCATGCATGTTCATATGGGTGCATGTTCATGCATGCACATGAATGTGCATGCGTGCAAGTGTGTGTGCGCATGCATGTATGCATGTGTTCGTGTGTGTTTTTCCCTTAGTAATAATGTTAGGACACATTTTTTTTTACTTATTTATTTATAACCAATCATGTTACGAAGTTTGTACTTTTAGGTGGCAAAAACTTAGTAACCTCATTGAAAATCACACATTTCGGGAACACACTACTTAAATGTATGAAATAATGTTCAATCTCGATAACTTAGTTAACTTTTTATTTTTCAGTGGGCCTATTTTGAGCTTCAAGCCGATCTACCAAATAAATAAAAACTAACAACATTTATAAATTAAAACATTTAATTTATTCTGAGCACATGTCCAATACAAAATTCACAAGCGTTAGTAATCCACACACTTTATGGCTTTTCAGGCATCTCGTGTCTTACAAAAATGTGTTTCTAAAACGAACGTTAAAAATATCTTATCACATGGCACAAATAAATTGGTTATAGCTCCACCAGTCGTACCAGGACCTACACCAACACACATTAGCTGGGATACCAGAAATCACGCTGCTCTTCTGTCGCTAAGAATATATGTTGAGTACAGAACTAGTACAGCAAAGAGTGGGATTTTTGCTCATGCAAGAATCGTGCAACAACCATAAAGGCGTATGTTTTTCTTATAGTAAATTCCAAATACAACTAATTTTACTAAACCTAACATATCCGATCAAACATTATACATAATTTTATATGTATCTCTGCCATTAAATTATGTTTTAATTAGGTGCTGAAGGAAAGGTGTGCTTGTACGCCAGCAAATAAATTGTGCAACACCAAAGCAGAACAAACCTAATAATGTACAACTTTCACAAGCCTGCTTAGAATGGGCTGCTTTAAAAATCTGTTCTATGGTACTGTATTCATCTCCAAAACTGTTCACCCACATAATTATACAAATTGCATGATTCCAAAGTTATTGACAGTTGTAACAATTCCCAGCGTTTGTGGCATCTAGCAGAGTGGTGCAGTGTCTCTGAAAGCGACTGATACAGACTAGATTCTGAAATCTGCAAGTATTTAAAACCACTCTACGGCCATCCTTAGCCACAACACAATTTTAAACTCTTTTACAGTGGCTATACATCTTGTACATCAGTTATTTAGTCATTTAGTATCAAGGATTCTTGTAACAAAATAAATTAATTTGTCAGGTCAGAGTTGAGGATATCTTTTGTGTCTTGAGGAACTCGGCGACGGAAAGTCGCAAAGTCGATGGTGGAAGCTGCTGGCAGCTGGAGTTGGCCACACTGCACATTCCTGGTAGTTTAGTCTGTGTGTTGTTGGCGCACTGCTCACGCACCACACGCAGCAGCTCTAGCGCTTCATTGTAAGAGGGCAGGCCGGACACCAAGTTGTAACTCGGCAAGGACTCCTCATCCTGGTAACGTGCTTGCATCGCTCGGTTCGTCCTCCCACGACTCATCACAACTGCAACACACACACACACACTCGCATACATGGATTGAAGGCGAGGTACAAGATTTTTCGTGTTGTGCACATGAATCTAGCATTCACCTACCACAAACCATTACGACTGTCAAGGTCACATTGTCAAAAGTGATGAACATCCCAGCAAACATGGAAAATACGGGCCAGAATCGGGCCGGTAAAAGCTAGCCGACAAACTGCGGCCAAATGATACCGGCCCGCTGTCTTATGCCGGAAGCGGCCGGATGGAAATATGGACTGGCGGCTGACTGTTGGCAGACAGTTTTAAAAATACACTGTACCGCTACCGGGAAGATACAAAATATATTCCAGCCCAACACACACAAAAAGTATGGGCCATAATAGGGCCGGTAAAAACCTAGCCGACAAACTCAGGTAAGCCGATAACAGCTCAATGTTTTATGCCGGAAGCGGCTCGATGGATCTATGGACTGGCTAGTAACTGTTGCCCGACAGTGTTTGGCCTGGGACGGCTGTATGTCATTACGATGCCGGGCCTGAGATGGCTGAATGTCACTACGTTGCCGGCCCTGTGATGGCTGGATTTCATTACAATGCCGGGTATGCGAAGTCGATGTCGTTACGTTTCCGGGCATTCGAAGTCTGGATGTCGTTACGTTTCCGGGCATGCAAAGTCTGGATGTCGTTACGTTTCCGGGCATGCAAAGTCTGGATGTCGTTACGTTTCCGGGCATGCAAAGGCTGGATGTCGTTACGTTGCTGGGCATGCGAAGACTGGATGTCGTTACGTTGCTGGGCATGCGAAGACTGGATGTCGTTACGTTGCTGGGCATGCGAAGACTGGATGTCGTTACGTTGCTGGGCATGCGAAGACTGGATGTCGTTACGTTGCTGGGCATGCGAAGACTGGATGTCATTAAGATTCTGGGCCTCCAGTGGCATGATGTCCAGAAATAAGCACTATACCAATGAAAAAAAAACCTTAACTTTTCGATTAAAAGTTTTAGTAATTGACATTTCCTCTTTACATATATTCATTTCATTTACTTCTCAACATATTGTATATGAAAATATTTTGCTTGCCGAGTGTGGGATTCGAACCTAAGACCTTGGAGTTGATATTCCAGCATGCTAACCTATACACCATGGGGTAAGTTGCTGACACACTCCAGTGATTAAAAACATATCATGACAAAAATTACTATCAAGGAATATTTAAATGCCATTGCAATAAACTGAATAATTTTAAAACACTGATTACTTAAAAACTATTTCTTCAGAGGCTTGCAAACAAAGAAGATTTTGTAAGATTTTAATATATATGTCGGATGTTTGCACGAACGAAAAAAAATTCAAAGCAAACAAATGCTATGGGATACAACACAACATATTTACAATCACAAAAATCATGATGATGGTCCCAAATAATACATAATGCCATTAAGAGCTAGCTAACACCTTGCCTATTCAAAATACTGTCCAAACTTTTGTCGACAAAAATACATTATAGTTATATATTTATTGTGATAAACAGCATTGTCTCGAAAACGTTGCCGGGCTGGAATAAATATGCTAATGGCCAGCATACTGAAAAAATAAATATGCCATATGGGAATTGGCCCAGAAGAATTTTTTAAGATGCTTGCCCCATGTTTTGCTCAGCGATATCATGTCATATTTTCGGTGATATCCATTTGTTATCCTAAAAATTACAGCGGGCTGTTGTCTTTTTTCTAACGGCTTGAAATCTGTCTCAAAAAACATCAAGCCATTGTCAGATGGCTATCTTTTGCCATTGAAACGACAGTTGCCGACATTACAGGTATCGGGCCGACAATATGCCGACACTTTGCCGACAGATTGTGTTTGCTGGGATTTGTGTGAGATTATATATATATATATATATATATATATATATATATATATATATATATATATATATATATATAATCTGTGTGTGTGTTTCCAAAAGGCGAGCACTTTTATATTGATAAAATACTCTTATCAATTTAAATTTATTCTAATTGCATTAATAGTTGGTTAGATGAAGTACACAAACATCTCAAAGCACATGTATACATAAACAGTGTTTTAAGCTCACATGCTATCCACGTCGTTTACAATAGTCGTATTGGTAGAAAGAGTTCAATGTTGAGACTTGCACTCAACACTCTTTCCCCTCTACGATTAGGTACAGCCTGTTCACTGTAATCTACACTTTTCCGAAAACCTTCATTAAGATCCACTCGTATTCACTTGATGTATTTTTACACCATACGCGTCATTAACTGTCATGTAACGGTCACCTTATTCATACGTTAGTCAAGTGAAACTGAAATTATTAGAAAAGTAAATTTTACAAATGTGCCAATTCTTGAACATATAAGCAGTACAAAAATTAGGAAGAAAAATATATTTCAGTATTCCCAAATTATTACCCAACACATTAAATATAGTATCAAGAACAGGGAACTACAGTCTCTCCTTTGTTAATTTTACAGGAGGCATCACGCCTACCACTGGGCCAGTCACAAGTCTGGAGAAGAACTCCTGTAACACACAATACTTTGGAGCCGTACCAACTAGCAAAGTTATACATATATACACACACGCATACACATATACACACATATACATATACACATATACATACACACACATACACTTACATACACACACACACACTTACATACACACACATACACACACATACACACACATACACACACACATATATGTGTATATATACATATATATCCCATTCCTAACTCGAATCTCAGATTCTTCTAATACTGTATCGTGTCTTTTCTGAAATTGGACCAACATGGTTGCGACTCTAACCACGGTTGTCTCCATATCTAGCTTGAACTACGATGGAAGGAGCGAAAATCTATAGGGACACCAAAAAAAAAACCCTCGACAGGGAATTGCTACAATGCGCCCATGATTTTCAGTGCCGTGCCACAGAACACACAAAATTATTGGAAGAGAAAGCCATTTATTCCGCCAACTCCAAGCGCACATGCCAGTAAATAGCTTCACTAGCCAGCATATGCTTGAATGCCATTCGCGAACTAGCGCCTGTTATTTTACCTGTCAACCAGCAGCCCAGACAATAGGGAGCCTTTCTAAGTATGCGGTGGGAAATAAGACACGAGGCTCATACCCATATTCTCACACAATCTATCCGTAAATTGATACTCCCACGCAAGGATACACCACGTTGTTTAGTCAGTGCATTTATTGTTGCCATGCTGTCCCTTTGAGATTCTAAGATATGATTGGCTTCCAAGACGGTGACATCAGTGACGTGCGAAGCGGCGGTGGTGGTCGTCAGATAAACCAATAATGTACATGCGATTGGCTTTCGCAGGTGAGTCTCGATGGAAGTGAGCCAATGAGGTGCACAAATATGTTATTTATTACCATACTTGGTAATTAACTGTTCAGCTGAACAGCAGACGTCCTTCTCGGCGTGAATGCTGCTGGCCGCCTGCTGGAGGCGGCTGGGCAAAGAGGGCTAGGCCAGTTTGTATTCTGTCAAGGAAAGTCGACCTGTTTGCTGGCCACAAACAAGGCACTGTGGCCTGTCCACTTATACTCACTGGGGTACATAACATAACATCGGCTTATTTATGGACCCAGCCCAAGCAATTAGCCATTACTGGGTTTGTGATGTTTCGCCATATGGCTTATTACATTATAACATTTTGGTGTGATCGGTTTCCCGATACCCCGAAAATTGTATTTTCTATGTGAAAAATCCGTCCATCTTATACCTGACCTGCTTATGGTACCCCGCTCGTCGATAACCGCCGGCAGCGATTTTCAAACCCTGCCAGCACGAGTCCATTTGAATCTGACCTCAGGGCTGAAGGAACTTCTCCGTGCTACTCCTTACTTTTCATCATGGGTTTTAACACTTGTCCTGGGTCCATCCAGATGCGGAAACTGCCTTGCTCCTGGTAGCAACCGAAGTTATACCGAAAAAGGTCTTCATCCGAAAAAAGAAAGAAATGTAAATTATCAATAATTTTCTAAAATTCATATTTATTTAATTACAATTAAAATACAAATGAAACTATCCCTACATGCTGAAACTGTAAATCACATATAGAAAGTAACTTCCGCATGGCCGAGAATATGCAAGTTACCAGTAGTACTTTCGCTACAACCAAATCTGACCAACAATCTCCATCTCAATCCTCTTGCGAGGGAACAGTAAAGGTGTAGAGTACATACTAATAACATCAGTATTATACACATTTTCATGTACTGGAACAGTCTTCCAACAAATAATATCCCGAGAATCACTATGTCCAAAATCCTGAGCCTTAGGATCCTTTGCATTAAAAACTTTCCTGAACAAACAAAACTCTAGAAGGCCACTACCAGCTTTAGGAGTAATACCTTGAAGACCGAATCGGAATAAAAACGACAATAATATGTAATGTCTTGAAGTGGCGTATGGCACATGCCAAGTTTCTTCTCTCCAGAGCACATCGGTCCCAGCCAGAGGCCGAGAACCGGCGCAGAGCTAATCATCTTCTGCTGATTATAACACTTCAGTGCAACAACGATCTATCTCAACGTGTACAAAATGATCCCCAACCATTAAAACCATATGAATAACTATTTTTCCACATGGCAAAGGGATCGTTTCGAGGGAGGAGAAACAGTTTTCTGAATCCTCCAACTTGAAGCCATATTCTCTCTGTATCTATATGTGCGCGTGGTAAAGCATCAAACTTAAGGTTCAACCTGTTATTTTTTTTACTCCATTATGTGAGGTAAAGGCATAGAGTGAGAATACCTCCTGTGAATAACTCGCCCCCCTTTGTTTATTAAATCCGTAAAATAATATTTACTAATATTATTAATATTTCAATATTCGTGTAGGTGAAGCTGGTACTTGGACTAAGTATTTTCGTGTGCACTAAATGGATCATTTGGGGGTTGAAATTATATATTACCCCCTCTGCCACACCCCATGATTACGAAAATAATGTTTACAGCTCTTAAACATTCGTACTTCTAAGATATAAGGGCTTAAAATATTGAAGTGTGTTATTAATTATAGATAATTACTTGAAAGTTGGTAGCACTACTTGTAACATGCATATTCTTAGCCATGCTGAAGTAACTTTCCATATGTGATTTACTGTTTTAACATTAAGGAATGTTTTTATTTGTACTTTTACGGTAATTAACAAAATATGTCTTTAATGAAATGTATTTGTTATTTATTTAGCTATATTCTTTTGTTCATTGAAGTACTGCTTTTTATTGTGTTGAAGGGGGGAATACATGATTTATATAAATTGCAATTATAAATGCAAAGTGTCGTATATATTATTAAAAATTAATTTAACTATTTAATAAACAATGCCATGTAAGTTATTCTCAGAAGGTATTCTCATTCTGAATTACCTCACATTTTCAAGGAGTAAAAAACCAGATCGATCCTTAAGTTCGATACTTTTATCACACACACATGCAGAGACAGAGAATATGGCATCGATTTGGAGGATTCAGAAAATCGAGTTTCCACTCCAAATAATCCCTTTACCACGTGAAAAAGTAATTATTCATATAGTTTTAATGGTTGGGGACCATTTGTATACTCCGAGACAGATTGTTTATGGATGGGAGTGTTGTAATCAGCGGAAGTAAATAATATCTGCGCTGGTTCTTGGCCTCCGGTTGGGACCAGATATGCTCTGGAGATAAGAACACTCGTGCGCTGCTAATGTCTAGAGCTACGGGGTGCTGCCAAATACCCGCATTCGTGTGTTCAATGCGGCTCGAGTAGGTTCTAAGTTCTTAGTAGTGGGAGCGTAAGGTTACAAGATTTTTCTGAAGTTTGGTTCTCGTGTATTGTTAACTTGTTTTAAGGTATGTTTCTGTAGTTCCTATTTCTATTCTCTCTAATTTCTTCACATTGAAATCGAGTCCTTCTGAACTAAAAAGCATTTCGATATATTCATTATATTACCACAAGCAACATTATATAGTCCATTCCCGGTAATGTGAGCACTTTTGAAATAAATATTTTTGGAAAAAAAAAAAAAACACCGATTTGTTCCCTGAAATAACACAAACGTTGGTTTGTTTGTTTCTAGTAAAGTAGGTAGTGAATTAGGTAAAGTAATTCAAAGTTGTAACATATTATTACGTGTACAGTGTTGAAATTAGAGGCACTAAGTGCTCACTTTACCGTGAATGGACTATAAATCAAATACTATTTGTAACAGACTCGCCTATTACGAGCCCGAGCCGGAGTTGAAACTGTTAGCCGTTTCTGTGTCACTCGACCCCGTGTCACCCGAGGAATTTTCGTCAAAAGATATGTCAAAGTTCACAATTATCTTGTCTATTTCGATGTCCACTATTGCATCGTTCTTGAAATATTCGGCTTCAATGTTTTTCACGTGGCCGCAGCACTTTTTCCACTGTTCCACCGTAAACGAACCAAATAACTTTTCACACATCTTTCGTTTATCTTCCAAGAGATGATATCTCCTCACAGATTTTTGCTTTGATATACCGCCACACTAGATTAATTGGATTCAAATCTGCATGGTATGGAGGAAAACAAATTGTCATGGCCACATTCCTCGATTATTTGGCCCACTTTGAATGTTATTGTGCTGTGATGGGTTTTTACCAAAAGTAGCAAATCTGCTTTGGATATGTGAGAAGAGTATTGAATGTTGTTGCCTTTTAACCAGTCTTGGGTGTCAGATTTCACAGTAGCGCGTTAAGGCTTTTTATTTACTTGAACATTGTGGTAGTTGGCATTGTCTGGAACTATGACACTATTTTCAGGTAAATTTGGAAGTAACTTCTGTTTCACCAAGGTGGAAAAATTTCGGTAGTTCATGTCATCATGATAGTAGCCAGACTTTTGCTTCGATTTGAATATCAATAAAGCATTTGAAACAAAACCTTCTCCTCCATCATGCACGATTATGAAATGTTGGCCTTTGCAATCGATTCTGTTACACCAACTTCAGTGCTTGACTGCCAGCAGAAATTAACGCTATGTGTTTCCATGCATGTATGTTTCGTCAACATACACTATATTTCTACTAGCATTTCTATACTCACGAATTTCCGTAGATACCGCCCCTCCACGCAGCAATTTCCTGTTTTTATATCAAAATTTTTCTTTTAGATTGGCATTTCTTTCCCCTAAACCCTAAACTTTCCCACAAATTCCACACGTACTCTCTACTGCAATTTAAAACTCTGTCCTCTCGTAATGCCCTGGTCAATTTCTTTAATGTTGGAACTGTTTTCCTAACGGTGTAAAACTCGTGAATTTTTCGCCGTATAGCTCCGCGCGTAAAGTCATTAACTTCGATTCTTTTTTTCCGCTGCTTATTCTTCCCCGTGGGTGTAGAAAAACGAACTATTTTTGCTTTTAACTCTACCTTCTGTCACAATTATTTTCACCGTTGTCTGAGAAACTCCTGTAGCAGTACTTATCGCTTCGGCAATGTTATACGCTAAATTGTGTAATCGCTTCTGTACTTTCAAATGTGTTGCCACATTGAAAACGATTTCCCGTGCCTGTCCTTACAACGGCGTGCCGCATGAAATTCGTGACTTATGTCCCGACGTCGATGCCATACAGGACCGATGTTTCCTGGAAGCGGGTGACAGCACCAAGGTCTGTGAAAGGGGAGGTTGGCTCAATCGCCAGCTGCGCGCTGAGTGGCTGCCTGCTTGTGACGTAGCCTGCAGCCCTGAACCGAGTGCGCGGCGCATGAGGCGGATATAAAGGACAAACCAACTCATTACAACCAAACCACCGAAGAGAATGGCACGAAATTTTCAGTGTTTGGGAAGAAACACTACCTGACACCTAAAGGTCCAGTTTCATTTTATCTGATGCATTCCTCGCGCAATAAAATAAGTTATCGCGATGTTTTGTGTGCTTGTGTGAATGTAGTTAAAATGTTTTTCAGTTGTAAGGTAATGTAAGCATATGAAATGCAGCCAAATATTAACATTGAAGATCTTTGCTTGGTTAACAGTCGTAGACTTAAATTAGTAAAAGCGACCGAGTTTCTTTGTTTCAAAATAATGCAAGAATGCCGCAACGTATTATGAACTAACGTAAAAGTAGTGAAACCGAAACGATTATGGCCACACGTTTACAAGGGTGTTATTTTTAATACGTTCATATACACTAACAGAATTCGAAGAGGTAACTTCAGTTGAAATCAAACGTCCTCCCAGGGAAATATTAACATGTTTTAAGAATATAGTGTATTTAAGATGTAACTCTTTGAGCAAAGAGACGACGCATACAGAGAGAGAGACGGACACACTCAAGGAATGTATGTCATAATTAAATAAAAACGTAATAAAACACAAACGAGTTAACTCATAATATTTATTTAAAGTTACTTTTACAATGTACTAAGAATAATGTAACAGCAGCGTCATGAAATATTCTTGTGGTCTGCATTTGTAATTCAAGAGCTGTTACTGTATTTACGGCAACTTTGCTGATAATCTATCTCTACAGAATGGCGACTCGTGAATTGAAGCCACCGCTAATATTTAGGCCTAAGAGTTACACAACGTAGCAAGCATACAGGCCTACTTATTCTTATAAATACTCAAGCTGCTTAGAATTGATTGAAATAATATTATGGCAACACAGGTTAATTTTGCACAATGTTCTTAAAGTTTTGGAGAAAAAATACAAGAAAAATTTTACAATGCAAAAATTGAGTGCACCTGCGTGAATTTATGCTAGAAACTTGTTCATTTTCTTGCAAGCCTGTGATTTATCGAAGTGTTCAATCTTCCGTTTGGTTTGCGCAGCTCGAAATAGAACTTTGTTCAGGAATTTTATCCTGATAAACACTCGCTGGCGACACTATGTTTTTAAAACATCTTTCGGAAAACCAAAGTTTTTCTTTATCATGGTGCATGTTAACCGGTGTACATACTTAGGAACTTTCACAATTAATGATTTATTTATGGCCTTGAACAAATAGTCAATTTCCTTCACTGCCTACAGCCACAGTGGGGACGGCGCAGTCAATCTACCAAATTACAAATGCTGAAGTCAGCTTGGAACGTCTTGGTTGCAGTTGGTTTTGGCATCTTTTGTGAGGGATCCGAGTTCTGGGTACTTCTTAAACTTCCGCGCTATTTATCCTGCAACATTCATTAAGCCATCGTTCTCAATAACGTTCGTCATTTCAGTCACAGCTTCTGTGACTCTAGGGGAAAATATTTTCATTCTCGCATCCTGGTTATCATCTATCTCAATGGGCACCTGCAGACAGTACATTTTCTGTATTATTAATGCAATGTTTTGAATCACACGCTTTGAATGATCTTCACACACTCAACAATGATCCATTCACGGTTACTTCACACTTTCTTGAAGCCATGCTAAAGTTCTACTTGCAGGATATTCCTCCGCCTTGTGCAACCTCAACTAACCTCAACTAGCCCTACAAAATTACACCAAATGACAACGCACCAAATTCGCAAGCACTCAGTTGTAATATTACTTTGCATGAGAACTATTTATTACTAGGCACTACCAACACAGATTTTTTCTCACCATTTTTATTCGTGTTTATTATAAAATAAATATTATGATGCATGAATTATATATAGGTTAAACTACAATTCAACTAAAAATAAGACACGCATGTGTTTACAGAGGATAAAGCGCTTGATACATGGTATATTTAGGAAATTACTAAATGCGTAATAGATGGGACGATTTTTCAAAGTTTGTGTTAAAATGCCCGAAGAAACCGTGAATGGACTATAAAAGTTTGGCAAACGCATAAATTCTCACCTCGGTTTCGCGCATAACCCTCGCAAATACATATTCATCTGCATCCAATTCTATAGTATTAACAGCGCTCACGATATCAGGATTCTTCCCCAGGATCATCATACGTATCCTGTAAAGTGCGTTGAGTAGCGTTGGATCATCATTTAATCATCCTCTTGTTCTGATTTGGGAGAAAAATAATTCCCAGACAGCCTTGGTCGAGTCTGTGGGTGAGTATGAAAGACATTCCGTGCCTCCTTTTCATATCTTCAAAAAGAGTCTGTAACGATGTCGATGACATTATTACACCTTTCTGGAAAATCTGGAGAGTGGTTTTGTATCGGCACCTCTTATATGAAAAGATTTCAGTCACTTCCGTTAATGTAGACCTGTTCAGCGATCAAAACTCCATATGCGTTTTTTGATAGAATTTTTCCAAACATGGAATATGAGTTCATTATATCAAACCACAGGTTAAATTTAAGTATAAAAGTTCCTGTGTTTATCGCTAGTTGCTCATTTGACCCTGGCTTGTAATGCAACAGAGCAGTCGCAGTTATGAGAACAGTTATCCTGCTAATCTTACGTTCTGCCTGTGTGTGCCTTTGCATTCCACATGACGTAAGCCTAGCTTATGGCAGGGGCTAATTTCTGCGTTATTCACAGAAAGCGGAGAATCGACAGGCTCTGTGGTCACAAGGCTCCCATCCCGCAGAATAAATCCAGTGTAAAAAAAACAGTTTCTAATAGGTTTCGCACACACGTAAATTTTTTCTCCGATTACGGGATGTTTGAAATATGCGTTTTTCGTATCCAAATTCAGTTCACTCCCCAAACCTGCATTACTGCCCCCGCAGTCACTAACACATGCGCATACATCGAACCCTATTTTGCTCAGTTCGGTTATTATTTCCAATAATAACACTGACGTCATATTCCACAAATATTGGTTGTTTCCATTTCGCAAACAAGCCTAGAGCCATCACCACTTGCATTTGTAAGGGCCAATTACTTGACCTTTCAGTTCATCATACTCGTACTGAGATGCAACTTTCATTTCATCGAACAGGAGCACTACTACTTTGTCACAAGTTTTCATAGTATTCCCAGCTATTCTCGTAATTTTTCAAATGTCATGTAACACACCCTGCCTCACAGTCACTTGGGCTGCCCATCTCTTAAGGGAAGAAATTAACGGTGGAGGATAGTGAAGTTTTGACCGTAAGAACAGATAGCACCTTTTGCTAAAGTATCTTATTGTGAACGCATTACCTATTATCGTCTGAGGACCATTTAATTCGCTTTGTTCTTTCTAGAATCAAGTCTAACTGCTTGCAGGAAAATGATTCACCCAGAAGTTCTCTTACTTTTTAAATTATCAATCTTCTTTATGACTTTTGTTTTTTCAAGTAGCTTAATTACCTTATTTTTATCATTCGTTAGTCTCTTCATTGTTGGAAATATTTCACTTACTTTTCTTTTTAATTCTTCGTTTTCGTGGAGTAATTTATTGCAGTTATTGGTCAACAATTCATTCCCTTTAGCTAGCTTTTCTATTTGTTCATGAGCTTTGGACAGTTCGCTTTGCTCACCAGTACTCGCACAGTCCACACATTGTAGGTCTGCTCCACTTGCTCAATTTCATGTTCCTGCAGTACGAAATACCACACAGTAAGCAATTCGAATTTTTCATCACAAGAAACATACGAATAATATTCTGCAGTCATAAGAAGACAAACAAGTACAGACCAATAAACAGTATGTCTCTTATTACTGCTTTCTAAAATACACACAGATATATTATCATAATATCCTTTTGAGAACGGGAGAAAATGGCATACTGTCGTGCATAACACAAGAATACTTTAATTGCTAAAATTTTTGTGTTGTTGTATATGGCACGGCGGAATCAATCGCGCATGTTCCCTTTTTTGTAGTGTCAGTGAATTAAAAAGATTCCCTGCACTGTTAAATATGTATGTAAATTAACGGAGATTTTTGTAGAAATTTGTCGATTATGTACGCAAATCAGATCCGTTACAACGGAAAAGGAAACCGATTTCCGTACTTAACAAAATACGAAGCTATCCGAAGCTTCGCGTGTCGGGAACAAACTATGCCAAGGACACACGAAGCCTTCTTAACCACCGTAAATTGGAAAAAACGTCTTTTCGTGTTCCTTTTAACACATTTATGCCTCAAACTCTATAATTTAAAACATCACAAGATAGCACAAACACTTTGTAACAGACGGAATCGCTTCAAACACTTTAACCATACGGATGGCTGAAAAATGTGTATTGTTGTAAATATTAACAACACTCGTGAAGTATTCGCAAAGGAGTATGGTGGATGAGCAGGGCGCTAGGTTACGAACTTTTTTATTCCTGTTGAAATCCCGCTCCTGGACAGAATGGATGTAAAATATTTCATCTATTTCTGTTACACTGTGACACATCCTCGTCTAGGCTACCCACGGTAAAGTGAGCACATTTGAAAGCCCTCTAATTTGGAATAATAGTCAAACATATTTTATTTTTGCCCTAGACATTAACTTCCGAGACGGTGGAATATATACACTGTATTTATTACTTTCATGGCAATATTTATTTTATAAAGTGGTTAAAGGCCAAAAAAAAGGCTGAAAGGAAAAAGTAACTAAGGCCTTAAAAGTGCTCACTTTACAGTGAACGGCGAATAACGACAATAATGCAATTTTTAGAATGCCACATCACGTGTCACTGTAAAATAATTTAAGAAATACAAGGAAACTTCCGTAAATACAAGGAAAGTCCGTTACTGAGAAAAAATGTGTCCGTAATATTACGGAGGTTTCTGGATACATTTTTACCAATACTTTTCCGTAATTATACGGAAAATTTCTCAAACAAAGTGGTAGTATTACTTCATTGTTCAATTCGTAAAAAAACAGTTCCATGTCAGTTCAGAATCAATAACCAGAAACAGAAAACAATAGCAAGAAATATAGTTATGAGCCGGGAGTTAATGATAATCATAATACTGCTGAGAGTTATTTTGCTGTCTATTATAGCAGCTGTCCAAATGATTTGGGTATTGCTAGATATCGATAGCGGATATATTTGTCCTTCAAAATTTGTTTCAAAATACAACATAGGTCTTAAATTTGTCACCTATAAAAAATCTCTGTGTGAAACAAGTTAGACTTTGAATGTTATGGTGTGTTTTTTATATAGTAGCGTACCTTGATGATTTGCATTACTGTTTCCCTATTTAGTCGTGTTTCTTGTCTCTACATTCTAAAAGTTGTCGTATTTCAATCGTCACATGACTAATTTTAGTGATGGAACAGCTGAAACAAAGACATGATATACATCCATTCTCCTTAGCAGTGTTCAGTAAGTTCTTTCAAATTTAGTAGGTTATAATTACCAGATTTTTTCAAGATTATTTTTGCAGGTGTTCCTAGCAGTTCTGCTTGCAAATTTCTCTCAAAATCATTTTCTTCGAAGTGCTGAGAGCAGATGGTATCTGGGTTGAATTTGTCTTCTCTTCTACATTTAAAGATCCATTCCATTTTCGGCGCATTCATCTGAAATCTATAAGATTTTAAATTGCCGTGCAATTTCGTTTTGTCTAAACTATTGTTGCAAATTGCAACAGCGCACCTTGTACCTGGCATCATACAGTCTACTCAAACAGAAAACACGCGGTCATCATAAAAACAACAAATAGCTTGCTCACACGGGAACTAATGCCGCGAGGAATGCAGGCCAGGCGACCAAGGGCAGGGCTGCCTGGGAGGGCTGTAGGCTACATCACGCCTCTGCCCCTCGCCAACCCAGACCACAACCTCAGACAGCTCGACTGCCCCCACCCCTGCCGGAAGCGTCGGCCACGTGTCTGCTCCCTCCCTCCTTAGCACCGCGGAGGTCGCTTGTAACTTGTCGACCTATAATATTGGTCTCATTACGTTCGTGCTCTACAAAATGGCACCTTATTTGTGGTTTCGATGTAAATACTACGAAAGTTAAATTAAATATAGATGCAGTATTTGAATTAGACATCTCAAGTGGCGGTATCGCTTGTAGTTTAAGAAGTGCAAGTAAATTATCACTGGATTCATAGTCAACACAAATAAGACGTTACTGAAATTACTGATGAGCCTACTTTCCCCAATATGATTGGAATAGATTTTAAATAATTCTTTTAAAGCTAAGTTGGTAGGCAGAACTTGTCTCGTTGTAAGCAATATATTAGTAGATGTAACCAGAAACATACGCAACAGTAGTGAGAGAGATACAAATACACATCTGCCTTACCCGGGACTCGAATCCAGAAAACAACTACGTACCATAAGTTAGTGTGCAAGCCACTGCATTACGAAGTCGGATTAGGGCATCAACTTAGAACTTAATCACTATAATGTTTCGAATAACAGTATTCGGAGACCTAAAATATTTACAGGGCATTCATTTTGAAAATAATTGACTGAACCATTTAAAACACAGAAGTTTACATGGCCTACCAAAGCACTACTGGTGTGATAATTTGGTAACTATCGTTTGATTAGTCCCCGAGGCGTGACATAAAAATCACCATATTTTTCATGTGACGATCTTCTTATATGCAGGAAATTTTTTTTTATATATTAGCACATTTGATGATTGTATACCGCCAGTATTCAAAGTAATGCTAAAATGGATTGCATAAATTCGTAAATATAGCACAATAACCCCAAATTAATTTATAGGCGCCATTCTGAACGTGTCTGTCATACATAAAAAAATACATATTCTACTACAATACCGATTCTTCGCCAAATTTTGGTACGAATGTGTTAACTGTTTGCCGAGAAATGATAAAAACTATTTATATGGGAAGGGGGGGGGGGGGGCTTACAAACGGGCAATATAAATGATGCTCTATATATACAAATTTGATGGCTGTAATTTATACTGTCAGCATACTAAGTTAAGTTGCAAATTTGTTCGTTAATAAAAGATACTACACTGAAATATTTATATAGCCACCATTTTGAAAATAAGTACCGGACCTACTTAAAACATAGCAGTTTACACCACCTGCTGTAGTGAAAATCAATTTGGTTGGAATCGGTCAAAAAATTGCGAAAAATTCTTTAAAAAATTAAGATATTCCTTACGAAAAATGTTATTAAAATATTTTTAAAGAATTAAAAAGTCGTTAAAAAATATAAACAATTTATTAACAGATTTTTTTTATCAAGAATTAATTCCAAAATTTAAAAAATCGTTAAAAAATTTAAAATTGTTAAAAAAATTATTTTTACAAAATTTCATTTATAACATTTTTATTAAAAAGTATTTTCCCGACAGTCATTTTCACTAACAATTTCCCTTTTTTCCTTAAGTTTTATAAAAGTTTTTAATAAAAAATAATATGTACATTACTGGAGGCTGCCGTATTGGTAGGCCTTTGCTTATGTTCGATTAGTCGCACTCACTCCACCACCATATTTGTTTATACATTATTGGGGGCCGCAATATTGGCAGGCTATCAATTAAGTTCGATCGATTAGTGTTTTGTCGAATGTTGGTAGGCGCGTTTGACAATTAGTTGCATTCGCTCCAACCCCACCGATTACTCGCTTATGTTCGACGCCATACTAGTATGCTCTCACTTTATTAAAACTTCTTTTATTAAAAAAAAATTCTTATTAAACAGTTTATAAAAAAACTATTTATAAAAACTTTTCGCGGGCATGCGTCTCTTCCCTCCCGCTTACTGCCCATTGCCGGTTTACTCACATCTGTTCACCTGTCGGTTCCCCGCCACCCACCATTAGTCACCTCCATTCCACCCCTACCCATTCATCCGATTGGCTAATAATTCACTTTTCATTCGATCCAGTGATTCTCATTGGCTAATTAGTAGGCCAATTTTTCCCATTGTAATTGTTACTGTTTAGTCGGTAAGAATCAAGGCATGAAAAAGATTTTACGCTTAATGTCTGAAGAACCTCGGACACACTATAAAAAAAAAAAAAAAAAACACACACACACTGGTGGGAGCATGCTGAGTTATGAAAAATAATAGTACAATACTTATGAAAAAATATACACCTTACAGTACATAAGAAAAAAATTATTCTGGCGGGGACACACTGAGAAGATATCAATGAAAGAAACTTATTCACTGTACACGAATGAGAGAAAATATGGTACAGTACCAGTAAGAAAAATCACACAGTACGACGAAAAACAAATATTTCCGTTACTATACTCATTTATGAAGAAATATGGTACAGTACTGATGGAAAAAACACTCATGACAACATATTGTCCAGGGAACAATCCCAATTTGTTTATAATTATACACGTCCTACGATATTGCCGGGGTAACAAACTCAGTTAAGGAAAGGTATTCACGCCACCAAGTCATAACATAAGTGAGGTCCATGTTCGACATCTGCTACCAACCTGGTAAAATACAGGTAAGGAAAATGTCAATGACAAAATCAGCACACTAATATATATATATATATATATATATATATATATATATATATATATATATATATATATATATATATATATATATATATACTATCCTCCTTTCACTGCCAAGGAACCTGTAAATATAAATAAATATATACACGTACGTACATGATAGTAAAATTGTCGTGGTAAGGAATATTTTCCAATGGCCGCTAAAAGCCAGCAACCAGCAAAATAACTTTTATATAAAAGCATGTAACACCAATGGGAGAGAAAAGCGTTATGACCAGCCACTATGTACATCTCCAATGGTACATTTTTAGAACATGTATATATACATATAAATATATAAAAGCGAATAATACGCTCACATCACAAGATGCAGAAAATAAATCAGTTTCATAGTTTTTTTATGTAAACAAGTACAATGTTTGTACCCATGAGCGCATACACAACATCCTTTAGGCATTGGGGAGGGATATAAATGAAAGAAATCAAACAATTCAGTAAAACATGCACAGATTTATTATAATAAAATAAATTATACTTTTTACACTAAATGTTAGTTGTAGCAGGATCGTTAGGACATAATATCCTTCTCGTCGACCTATTAATAATCTTGCTTCGAGTGACCCAGCCACCGCACTTACACATGGCCATTACGCCATTTCAGTAACTTTTCCACCAAGTACATGCCTGGAAACCATGTAGGCCAGATCCATTCGGCAGAAAATCCACCAATGATGGTTTCGCTACGCGAGTCCTCGAGGTAAAACATGCGTGGGTACGCATGTTGTATAAGCACCACCTTGTAAAGCTCTGCAATCCAGTTCTGACAGAAGAATTAGTGGAAAATTCCACTTTTTTTTCGAAATTAGCATCAAGTCACCAATCTTGACTTTAGGCTTTCGCGGGCCCTTCTCTCCGGGAAAAAAGCTTATGATGTTCGAAGCAGGGATTCAATCTTCACGTCTTCGGGCTTCCTGCATGTGGTAAAATGAACGGTAGAATTATACTCGCGTACAAGTTTCGGGAGTAGTGTCAACCACTTGTTTCCATTCGCCATGAAATGTCTCCACAGTTTAGATTTTAGAGTCCTGTGAAAACGCTCGACGATGCTAGCCTTGAGCCCACAGAATGCGGAATAGTGATTGACGTTATGTTTCTTCTTCAGTGCACGAAAAATAGCGTTAAAGTATTCTTTACCGTCTTTGGTGTGGAAATTTTTCGGTATGCGGCTTTCGCGCAATACGCTCGCCACATCTTTCACTACGTTGCGTGCATTCTTCGATTTGAGCAGTCTGTCCCAGGCGATATTGCTATAGGTATCGATCATGGTCTTTTGACCATGCAAAGTCCGAGAAAAGTCTTGCATTTTGATAAGGTTGGATTGGAAAACTATCATCCAGCCCTTTCATGATGCATTTTCGGCATGGGTATTTATCCTAGTGTATTTGTGCAGCTCGTCGGGAACTGCATACTTGCTCATTTCAAAAAGTAGCCCGCCTCTGAGAATACTTAGACAATAGAAATTATTTCGTTGATGTCCGAGTGGTTTACCCGCAGACTGTGAAGCAACCAAAAGTCTCGGCCTATCTACCAACTCGTTCAGATCGTTCCAATACCGATAGTAGATTTTTTCTCCACTCTCCAATCCCAGAGTCAATCCCGATCCGTCAATTTAATATGGCTTGGAAAACAGTCCGGCTATAATGGGATATTGTTCGTGCATCACATCCTAAATCGCCACTTTGAGGTGTTATTCTCAGCGTAATGAACGTGACCGGACTGTAGTAGGCGGCAGTACTTGCGAAAATCCGATTCGGAGTAGTGTCCGAGAGGCCTACGAAACAAAAGTTCGCCCGACACCTGCATGATATTCACCTCGCACTTGGCGATCTGCAGTACATCCCCGAGTAGTATTGAAAATTAGAGTACCAGTGCAGTGTACTAAAAATCGCGGCAAGTTCTACTAAAATTGCGGGAAACAACACCTTTATGCCGATACTACCATTTTAAACGAAAGTACAGGAAAAAATAAAACGCTAAAAACTGAAATTTAATTTAAAAAACGACCAAAATGAAGCAAAAATAAGCTAAAATCAAGCAAATTTTAGCCAAAATCAAGCAAAGTTAAGTCAAAATCAATTCAATTTAAACCCAAAGAAAAAAATTTAAGCTAAAATGAAGTGATATACTATGTTATTATTGATTACAGTTAAGAGCCCCCGTGCGGTGGACCCTAGAAATATAAAAAAATATATAAAAAACCATTTACTAGATTCAAACCATACAATTTATACATAATAGAATTCTATATCATGCGTGGATTTCCATTTTTAATTTCTTTTAAGCCTTTGTATGTTTGAAATTAATAAATGAGAAACAAGTATTTATAACTACTTTTATTAAACATATTTAAATAGCGATCTGGTAACGTAATTTTATACTTCCCATTTAAAATACAATTTATTTTTGTACCAAACTTAGATTCATAAATTAGGAATTCTGTAGCAGCAAACTTTTTAATTTTTTTCGAGATCTTGTAGTTTAGTAAATTCATATGAATTGTTTAACTTCGAGAACAGCAACTGTACTTATTGTTTATAAAGAAAGAAATGTATTAAGAGGAAAAATAAATAAATGTTGCTGAAATATTGGAATATGAAAAAATGCAACTATTCTTTACACATCAGTTTATTATACATTTTTAAACGTATTTATGCAACCCCATTTTTTATTCCTCTTAATAATTTTTTTCTTTATAAATAAAAATGCAATCGCTACTCTCTTATGAAATGGAAAATAGATACTTATGTAAGGGTAGTAAAAATTGTGGCGAAGTATTTCACAAAGAGAAATTCCCATCGCATAAACACAAAAAAAGAGGAAAATATTAACACCTGTAAAAAATGTTATAGATAATATGCTATAAGACGTTATGTGTTAAATAAAGTACTGTGCGAATGTGGAAAATATTTTTGTAATGCATATCTCAAAAACATAAATATGCTAAATTACACATTACAAATAAAATTCAATATGGCAATTATTCAACCAAGTCCTGTGTAGTATGTAATGAGAATAAATCTATCGATTTATTTTATCCTCGTAAAGCTACTATAGACAAACATACGACAAAATGTAAAAATGTTTTAGTGAATATACAAAGAAATATTATCATAACGAGACTTTAAATAATTAAAACCAATATTTTCATTGTTAACAATAACTAAACCACAGTTTCATTCCTTTGCATTAGTTATTTTCTATTTTCTTCTTAGCTAAAAAGCAAGGCGCCAAATTGCAGTGAAAAATTTTAAAAAGTCATTAATTTTTATTCTTTATATATAGGCCTAACACTTAAAAATGTCTACGGAGAATCTAATTGTTTTAAAGGTGGTGTAGTTAAGACCTATAGCTGAAAGATTAAAAATAAAACTATACTCAAGATAAGAAAAGATGATTTAATTAGAAGTTAGAAGTATCATAACACAACATAATGCTCTTAAAGTACGTGAAGATATTTTGGATTAGAAACAGATCTTTGAAAATTTGCTTCTCTCTGTTATTGATGCAAAAATATTACATGAAGAATATAAAAATGACTTAAAAGAAATATTTCCTTTTACTAATGATACATTTTATAAAGAAGAAAATTAAAATTATTTCAAAGAAATATTTCCCTTTTTTACTTAAAAGTACAATCAATATTATATTTCTTGGTTTTACAAATACATCAGGAATAAACAGATGTTCAAAAGTTTGCCTTTTTCAAATGCTAATGTCAAAGATCTATATGAAGAAGATAAACAGATGTTTAAAAGTTTACCTTTTTCAAATGTCAATATTACATTCTGTCAAAAAGACAGAAAAGAACTTAGAAGATATATTTTCTTTTTCTACTAATATTTATGTAAACAAATGAAATAGAAGAAGCAATAATACTTACGGAGTTAATACAGATTTTAAATGTAGGATATCAAAATATAACATTGAAAATGGCTTTAATTTAGTAAAGCCCAATAATTTTTTTAATTCAGTAAATCCTAAGGTACCTATTTGAGATAATACATGACCAACTTAGTAACCTTGGTGACGGGACAGTGGAAGGGGAGAGGGGGTCGAAAGTTCACATTTATGTAAGTAACATTTTTCGCTAGGAAAAACGGGCAATTAGGTAATTTTTACATTATATCAAATACTCATGAAATATTGAACGAAGGAGAAATTAACGAATATTACAACTACGTTAAAAGAGGAAGAAATAACTTATATTTAAAAAAAGTATAGATTCAGATTTGTAATTATATAGAATAAATGAATTACAGTTATTTATAAATAAGTATAATCCATTAAATGGCTCATCATATATTGATCTACCAAAAACATTAAAATGAAACAAGCATGTATTAATGTAAAAAATTATCAAAAATATTTTCTTTGGACAATCAAGTTTGCATTGTTTCCAGCAAACAAAGATCCGCAAAGAGTAACTAAACATAAAACTGTGGTGCTTAATATTGATGAAGTAACAGATAAATATGAATATCTTATAATAATTAATAATATACCTAAAATGAAAATAGATAATCAAATTGGTACCTCTATAAATGTATACTCTTGAAAATAGCAAGTTCTATGTATATCCACTAAAAGTAACACAACACAAAAAGGATAAGCATAAAAATTTACTTTATTTCAAAGACAATAAAAACTCATTAGTAGACGTCTATTGTGGATACAAGCGCAACACAATAATTGAGCTAAAAATCAAGCAAATTTCTCACTTTCAAGCTACCTTTTTCAAATTATATGGGGACATCATCTATCTCTTCAATATTATCTTCAAAATAAAGCTAATTTGATCCAAATCTGCAATCTAAATCAAGGACATTTTTTTTAAAGCACCAATTGAGCAGGATCCTTATAGGCCAAATTTGCTCTAAATTTGCAAGCCAAATCAATTATTCAACGAAAAAAATCACAAAAATTGGATGAAAATTCTTACGAGAACTCTAGATTATGGATAAATGTTCTATTTTTTATTTCTTTTAAGCCTCTATATGCCATAAAAACTTCCTTCTAATTTATTAGTTTCAAGGCATTTTTATATAATATATTCACATAGCGCTCTGGTAAAGAAATTTAAAACTTGCCATCTAGAATACAATTTTTTTTTTACCGAAATTGGATTCATAAATTTCAAATTCCGTAGCAGTAAACCATAATTTTTTTCTAGATCTTGTAGTTCAGTGAATTCAAACGAATTACCCAACTCATTAAGCAGAGATTCCATCTCTGATTTATAAACGAAAAAATGTATTAAGATGAAGAAGAAATTTGGCGCTGAAATTTTATCAAAAATATGATGATTTTGCATAAATTTGATCGGAAAAAGACACTGCTCAAAAAGTTGAAATTTGATTTTGGCCGTAAATATTTTCTATTATGAGCTGCAATTTAAAAGATTTTCAGGAAGTGAGAAAATTGCTTGATTTTGGCATTAATTTGCTTTGATTTTATCTAATTTAGTGCGTTAGTGCAACACAGTAGACATACTGAATTTATATTTAAAAAATGGTTAAATATAAACACACTTAACTCTTTAAAAAAAAAAACCTGAAATAAAATTGGCACTATTCCAGGGTTCTATTAAATTTGCTACCCTGATTCTCTTAAAACAAAATTATACATGAAAATATAGGGGTGAACAAATAGTTCACCCCTTCAAATATGCAACCCAACATCATTCAGGTTTAACAAAATGTTTTTTAATCGATTAAACACCTTAACAATACATCTAAAAATTTGTATTTAACTGTCGAAAGAATTTGTTTATGTAAAATCGCTTACATTCTCCATTTATTTATTTTAAAATTTATATATCATTCTCTCTTTCAAATAATCATAAGTTAAATTCCATTGGCTAATGAGAACAACATTGCACACTATACCAGCTTCTTCAATCTGTTTATTAAGACCAACACCAATTTTTAATTTGTTTTTTCTTAAACAACAGTTTTTCTATACATACAATCTACAACATATAACGATCTTTGCCTAAAAAATAAATAATAATTGATTTTGCCTTCTAAGTTTACAGTTGGTTTATAATAAAGTTCATTATTTGTACAATAGTATCTGGTTTTGTTTTTGGAGTTCTAAAATCACTATAATCAAGGAACATTTTATCACAAACACCCTTTTCAACATGAAGATTCCAATTTTCTCTTGGAAAAATTTTATTTCTACCATTTTGACACAAATATTTTTCACATTTCAATGGTCAAACATAGAAGCATGGACATACTTTTCAACACGAATTTTTCTATTATTTTGAAAGCCTACAATTACAAAATCGGGAATGTCAAATTGTAAATTATTAAACTGATCTTTTATATCTACAGTTGTTTAAGCAGGGATTCCTTTTTCTAGAAATTGCCAATAATCCAAACTAATAGGAATTTTAGGGTGTTTGTATATTTTTCTCTTATTGCAATTGCTGTGTTAGATTCGTATTCAACAATACGCCACATAATTTCTAGTTTTCCAATTACAATTTTACCCGGATCAGCATAGCTTTTCTAAACCGCACCATGTGCATTTTCTGTTTCATAAACAAATAAACAGTTGTTATCAGATGACGTTATAAAAAAAAGTAATTTTATAACTGCATTTCCAAAAAAATTCATTGTTGTCTTGAATAAAACCAAAACGAATATCTCAGTGGATAAGTAATTTAATTTTTTTATGACTCTAAACAGATTTTACTCGATATTTATTATCAACAGCAGAAAACTTAAAAATGATTTTGTTCACCTGGGGATCCTAATAAATCATTCATCAGTGTTGATGTTTTACCTGGATTGTCAACAGCTTCAATAATATTTCCATGTTTCGAAATTTCTAGTCTAGAAAACTGAAAAGGAAACAAGTTCGAACAAACATCAATATTGTTTTCTTTTACATATTTTGCCGCAGCTTCAACTTTATCTCTCTTTTTTAATATATATTGATCATAATCATAAGCATAATTTAGAACAGAAAAGCCACCTCCTATAGGAATATCAAATTCAATTCTATTATTGTAAACCTTTAAATTCCCCTTAGTTCGATCAGTTTGGGGGGAGGGGGGAAGTTTGTCTCTCGAATCTCTCAATACTTTTATAGCTCATTTAGAAGATTAATTTTTTATATAGAAATTAAAGATTCGAAGAACGTTTTTCGAGTTAAATTACTCATCGAGATATACAAAAATTATAAAAAGCACCATGAAGTAGAATATGAAAAAAATTATAAGAAAATCTACCCTGAATTGACTAACTACGCCATTTTGGTAAAAAAAAAAAAAAAAAAAAAAAAAAAAAAAAAAAAAAAAAAAAGAACAAGTTAGTGATTAAAATAAACATTTCATAAATTTATTAGTTCCTGTTACAGTAAAAAAAATTAGATTTTCCACCTCCTGAAGAAACATAATTTGAAAGATAATTTGAAAGATAATTATTCCTAAAATCCCCTAATGTAGAAGAGCATATGGGTATTGTACCATTGAAAAATCTGGCACATCCAGTTTCTACTATAAATCTAGGAACAGAAATTTCTAAAAGAATTAATGTTGTTAAAGCACAATTTGGCTTAGGTAGAGTTGGGCACGATTTTTACAAGTAACGATAAATAGAAATACACATTTTTTTTAGGATAAAGAATGTAAATTAACACCAGGACTTTACAATCTGTTAACAGAAAATTTACCAGGAGCTCTTGCGGGTAAATTTGATAAGGATTATGAAATTTGCGCAAAAATTGTTAAAACAACGAATGCTGCATTCCAATAAAATAATCCTCAAAAAAGGGTAGCTTCGAGTGGAGGTTGGAAATACATAAATATAATTAAACCAATTTATAATAATCATATAATAGCATCAAGGTCGGCACCAGACACACCAGAAAAAAAAGATTTCTCCAAGAACTCCTAAATCTGGAGAAGGTATAAAAAATACAACAATTTACCAAAAGAACATATTTAGATGAATTATGTTAGAAATTTAATTGACATATTGTTAGTTATTCACGGTGAAGAAAATGCTAGCAATAACAATAATTATAATGAAAAAGAAAGTATAATGAATATGTTAAACAATAAACTTTCTGATTTTGTTTTAAATAATCAGAAAGGAATTTCATATCTTATAAGAGTTTTAAATGTAATTCCACACTCGTTTTTAAATTCTTAACATCATGGCAAATGTAATATAAATTGGGCATTAAATAATTTAAATTTGCCCGAAATGCATTTGTCAGGTTATAATTATTGTGGATCATTTACAAAATTAAATGAAAGTTTGGAAAGAGGTGACAATGGCATAAATAAATCAGATGAAGCGTGCAAATATCACGATATTGCATATAGAGACCATAAAGATTTATAATGTAGACATGAACCTGATACAATTTTTACAAAAAGAAGCAAAAGGAATTGTGTTAGATAGAAACACTCCAATTGGTGAAAAAATTGCATCTGCATCAACTATGTTTACAAAAAGAAAATAAGGATGGGGCAATAAAATTAACTAAATTATTATTATTTTTACTTATAAATGAATATAAAAATATAACTTTTGATATACCCATTGAACAATTAAGAGTTTTGGGTATAGATAAATTTCTAACAAAAGATCAACTAAGGCAAAAAATAAAAATTAAAAGAAGGTAAAAGTTTCAAATTAACTACTACCAACAGCCAAAAAGATGGCCAAAGAAAAATCTGGAAGTGGTTTACACCATGGAAGATTTCTACCTATTTTATTCTCAACTTCAGGTGCTCTTGGCGCTTTAGCTGGAGGAACTACTGCAATTTATAATTCTGTCGAACAAACTAGAAAAAATAAAAAAGAATTAGAACAACAATAGAGAGACAATTTGACAATAGAAAGTAAAGCAGGAGGTGTTTTAGTAGCAAAAAAGAGGCGAAGACCAAACAAAATTTGAATATATACCCACTATCTAATATCGATATTGAAAAATATGTAAAAATATTGAATATAAAAAATTTCAGAAATGTTTATATGATTGACGAATTACCAAAAAGTATGCACAAAAATATATGTGCTGTGGTTAATTTTAACATTTCAACAAATATTGGCACTCATTGCGTTCGCTATTTAAATAAAGCTATGCTGTTTACTATTTCGACTCATTTGGAGGTAATATTCATACTCATTTAACTAATTACTTCAAAAATTTAAATATTTATTACAATGATGATCGAAATCAGAATTTTGATTCAGTTATTTGTGGACATCTATGTTTAATCGTATTACATCTTTTTTCGAGAGAATTTAAGTTAAACGATATAATTTCTAAGTTATTAAATTATAGATATATCTTAGAAACCATTAATCTAATAAATAAAAATTTTTAGACACCAGTGCCTAAGCTTTAAAATCATATGTAAGTTCACAATGCAAGTCCAGTGTTTCTTCTTTACAAAGTGAAGTATCCAACTGTTTTGATTATACAAAATCTTATGTTTCTTTTCAAGGAAGTAGAATTGTTAATATATGTTAACATATAAACAATAAAGACGCGGCCAATAAAAGATAATTCGATATACATATAGCGGATTATGCATTAAAAACGGATGTAGATTCGAAATATAAAACTATTGGTTCTTATTATGCTTTAAAAGAAGATATAAATTTACAATTCAGTAACACTATTGCTGATTGTATAAAACGAATAAATAACATGAAACAGGCACTAAAAAAGGAAGTAGATTTAACATATAAAACTTATTTTTCTTAATATGCTTTAAAAACAAATGTAGTTTCAAAATACAATGTTAGTGTTTCTGATTCAAAATACAATACTATTGTTTCTGCTGTATGAGATAAACTTAGTTAGGTGTTTGTTTATACAACATACTATGTTTCTAGTCAAAATCGTAGAATTAATAATATGGCTGATCCTGTAGATGGAAAAGATGCTGTCAATACGAGATATTTCGATAATGAAATAGCTAATAAGTTGCAAAATTTAAACAAATCAGTATTGAATTATTGTGAAACATTTGTTAACACAAAAGTTAAAAGAAAAAAAGACTCCGATAAAGAATTTGATGTTAAATTGCTAAATTTAAACTCGAAAGTTGAAAAATTTAAGAAAGAAAGGTCTTATATTTTATTTACGTGGAAAGTGGAATATAACTAATAATGTTTTTCACATATACGATGATATACATTTCTTTTTTTTTTTAATGATTGTACTGTTTATAAAATAATTTCTGGTAGTTTATATGATGATAATCTAACTTATTAAGGGAACTACAAAAATAGATTATAGTAGGCCTTTTGATGTTAACAGAGAGGAGTTTTTAAATTTAAAATAAAAAAATAATTATCTAATTAAATTGTTGATGGAATGTTTGCTACAATAGAAATATTCGTGAAATATAAAGATTAACTATACATATTTTTTTACTATTACATGGAGAACGCTTTGTGTTCGAAGTGCAAGAAAGTCACCAAAAATAATAATATAAAAACTTCAAATACTACAAATGGACGATTACTTCAGAAAAGTAAATGTTCTCTATGCAATTCTAATAAAATCAACATAAAAAAATTAACCAAAGTAAGAGAAGGAATATAGTAAATTAATTAAACGTAATTATAATTTTTGTATTGTTATGGGAAGCTGGTTTTTTTACCGTCTTTCCAATTTAATATTTGTTTTGTTTCATTCCAAGATGTCGTATTACTTGTGTTGCCTAATTCTAATCTTCCTAATAAATCTTTACACGATATTTAAATTTGGTTTCAGCAATGAAGTGATCCAATACTTTAAATAGTTTGGTTTGCAGATTAGATGATAATTCATCATCATTACTTAAAGACGCTGTTTCTGGAATAACCGATTTTAAAGAATTCATTTCTGCTAGATGATTTGTAGTTAAATTATTGATGTAATCAAAATGTTTATTTCTCTCTTCCATTACCATTTCTACAATTTCAAGCAAATAAGTGTAATGTAAAACAAATATCTCTATTCTTTTTATCGCGAAAATCATCTCATTGCTCATGAATTGCCTTTTCTGTTTTGTTTACATTATAAACTTTCTTATAGAGACAAATATAAAATATATCTTTTTCGTTATGCGGAGAATTTAAAATTGAAATTCCAGTGATTGAGTTATCGGTTTTACCAACTTTCTGTTTAACTTTGTCGATAACATTTTTCATATTCACGTTAAAATGTTATAATTTTTTATTTTCTAAAATGAGTTGTTCATTAAAAAAAAATTTTCTTCTTGATTTTGAATAGCGAGTTGTTCAGATTTATGTTCTATCATTTTTATCTCCTGGTCTTTTAATTCAATTGTTTTTTTTTTTTTTGTAATTTATATTCACCATGTTTTCTAATTGATGTCAAAACATCTTCATATAGCCAGTCTTAAAATTTTGCAGCCATTTCCATTTTAGATTTGGCTAGAAACTGAAAAAGACCTGGTTCATTAACAAAACGGTTAGACTTTTGAATAGCACCAGGTATCAGTATTTTACCGACACCTAATTCAACATATGATTTAAAATATTTTTCTTTAATGTTATCAGAATCAGCTTCCCTAGCTCGTTTATAACCCAATACTTCCACTATTTGACGAGGTTAAAACCCAGAATTATTTTCCTCATCTAACAGAATAGTTATCCTTTTATCGTTAAAAATTAAATTATTTAAGCCAAATAATATAATCGATTTATTACCATCTACAAGTTTTAAGTTCTCTAGTTGTTTGTCTAGTGGTTCGGCCATATTGTAGGTAGGAAATATGTTTATATATAAACATATTTCCTACTTACATGATGGCCGATATATATATCTTGTAAGTAGGCCATCTTTTAAGTAGGAAATATGTTTATATATATATATATATATATACATATTTCCTACTTACAAGATGGCATATATATATATATATATATATATATATATATATATATATATATATATATACACTTTTTTTAACAAGAAAATGAAAAATTTAAATAAATCAGATTCGTTAATTGTACTCAATTAGATGAAGATATTTATATCACTAATCAATTGTTGTTGATTACAATTATTTCCGGTAATATTAAAATGGTTACGAAAATACTCAATGTGACCATTCAATGTATCTTTCGTTTTCTGATATAAATTGATAGAATTTGGAAAATAATCAAATCTCAGTCAATCTTCGCAATTTGGATGTATATCTTCAATTATACACAATTGTCTTTATGCATATTTTGTTTGAGTTCTAATGACATAGTCATCAAATTCACAGTAATCATCAAATAATATTGAAAGAACGAAAGTTGGAGTTAAATTTCGTGTGTTTGTTGTACAACATGAGGGGCCATTTCTCTGATTTCGTCGTTTCTGAGAGCAATTACATCTAAGTCCATATGAACTGATTCCCTTAAATTTTCCACATGTTAACCTTGAATTCTATTTACAACTTTTAAATTATTAACCCTAATGTCGTCAATTTTATTTCAATGCTCCAATCGATTTAATTTTATATCATTTAATTTAATTACTTTATGTAATTTACATTCACAATATTTACGAATTGGTGGTAAAAACTTCTTTAGTTATCCAGCTTTTAAGTTGTGTAGCGTCTTCTTTTTTAAAAGGCAGAATTTAAGAATAAAGGCCAGTTTCGTTGATAAATATAGAAGATTTTTCGTTCTCTACTAACCCCGTCGTGTAGACGGGGTTTAAAGTTTTCAAGCAAGTTTTATCTTCACTGTGTATATTTTTACGGATTGCTTGATCAGAATCTTTATATTCTAAAATTTCAGCAAATATCTTTGGCTTTAAACCATGGATTATTATTCTCATCTAAAATCACAGAAACTTGTTTACCAGAGTAAGTAAGCTTGTTGTTATTTATGTCTAGAATTTTCTCCATTTTTTTATATGCGAAACTATGCACAAGAGAAACTGATGAGTTGTAATGCCTTTTTAAAAGTATTCTTTTTTATTAATCAAATGAAAAACTAATGAAATTCTGTATAACATTTAACATTTTCATGCAAACACATTTAAAAGTATGCCATTTCGACACGTGATAGAACGGCACTGTGTTATGTCATAGTGTAGTGTGTACCAGTTAATTTGATTGCTAGTAGATTGTGGCGTTCACAATGAAACTTTTGCATTTACAAAGCATTTCATGCATGGTAAACCAATTCTGTTACCGACTCCAGACTGCGGAAACATGATATTGGACACACCTACAAACAGTTTGCAGTACATTAGCAAAAAGCAATGCAACAACAAGCACTGAACCACGGAAATATGCTTATTAAACTAAACAACTTCACACATGTTAAAAAGTATGATTACTGAAAATAAAATAGGTAAAAACACAACACCAATATGATGTTATTGTCTTGTACGCAATGTGTGTAATAAATACATGTTGTAAGCTACTGTGGGTGAGAGTAAGTGTATGACAAGCAGACATTACCAAAACAGTATATATCAATATTAAATCATCACAAATTATTATTCGGGTATTTTCTGTTCTTGCCTGCGACAATAATGCATTCACATAATCAAATTTTTCTCACTGTGTCGACTTATATTTTCATATTCCACGCAAAGATTGTAATATAAATAGTATTAGTATTTTAAGTAGCATAGTTTAAAATAACATTACTTAGCAGAAGAAAAGTTCCTTAGTTATTTGTAAATTGCCAGCCGTTAACATTTCGTGTAATATGAAAACATTTGTCGACGAAGGCACGTGCTACCTTTGTGACAATTTTCATGATGATTTTGCAGTTGACCTCGCAAGGACATCACATCACTTTGGCGACGCTACTGAAGGAGGCGCGAGACAGCGGGATTAAGTTCTATGGTGGAAGAACATGGGCTTCGAGTGGACGACTGAACGGGCGAAGGGCCATGCTCGAGAAGGAATACATAGTCATCCAACGTGCTATTTTTTTGAGGAAGTACATGGACGCAAATGCGAATGGGGGCAAACTTCATATTAATTGATAAAACGTGAATTTTTGCAAAAGGTTTGCTGTGACTTACATAATAAATTTAATTATGTTGTATTGTATACTAACCACAATAAATCACAGCTTTGTTATATTTAGGAACTGTTAAGAAGAGCTGGCAGGATGAAACAGTCCACACAGTAAAGAGACACTGTGTGGACCAAGGTAAGCGGTTCATTGTTGTTTATGCTGGAGGGCGTAATGGCTTCGTGCCGGAAGCCGGGTTGCTGTTTGTTTCAGGGCAGAAGAAGGGTGACTACCACACAGAAATGAATGGGGAAAGTTTCCAGAAGTGGATGAAGCAGCTCTTGGAGAGCCTGCCGGAGCCCAGCATTATCGTTATGGACAACGCGTCGTATCGCAGCACCCAGGTATGTGATTCGGCGCAAATGTAGGATTCTTTTTCCATAATTTCATTTAAACAAGGCAAACTATTTGTTCAGCTAGTGATATGCTCAACAAAATCATTGCAATTTAAATTATTTTCTGACTTGTTTATTTTATATACTTTCAGCTCGAAAAATTTCCCAACAGAAGCTGGAGGAAAGACGACATCGTCACGTGGTTGAAGCAGCACAACATTAAGTTTGTTGCGCATGCAGTGAAAGGTGAATTACTGGATGTCGCAAAAGCGAATTTGCCTCCAGTGGAGTATGTTTTTCTTCTCGCTACCATTCGGTTGCTTCTTAACATAATAACATTCATTAATAGAGCTTTTATGACATTGTATCACTTATAAAATAAATATTTCAGGTATGTGATTGATGACATGGCTCATCAGCACGGGCAAGAAACATTTTAGTTTCCTCCATACCATTGCCATTACAATGCAATTAAACTTGTCTGGGCCCAGTGCAAGCAGCGCTACAATAGTCATATGGGCCAGGACAGAAAGTTTGATGATGTAGCTGTTAGGGCAATGTGGAGTGAAGCTCTCCACTTAGTGACCCCAGAGATGTATACCTGTGTGTCATGTATGTTCAGTGTCATCCTCTTCTGTGCCTGTAGGTACTGTGTAGTGGTCCTTACCATGTGATTTCCTTATATCTCTGCAGCAGTTTGAACCATCCAATGTTTTTGTGTCGTAGCTGTACTTCTAGGTGTTGATATAAAATGGCTAGTTAACAGTGTTAATTGTGTGTCATGTGTGAATTCTTTTATTTGTATTTATTGTGTGTGATATTACATTTCTCTATGTGTAAATTGCTCCAGTATACTTACGTATTAAGTAGTGGTTTGCAATCTCTGCGTATCAGACATTCTTCAAGCTGTGGTCTGACCTTGTACGATAGATGTGTGTTTTTACCATGTTTCTTGTCTTTACTTATAGTTATTTTTCCATGATTTATATTTCTATTCCATATTAATTCTTCTCATATATATATATATATATATATATATATATATCTTAACAATTCACTCTTAGACTTACTTGCGTGTGTCTAACTGAAATGCCACAAATTCTGAAAAACTTTAATGCTTCTTAGCATATATGCATGGTCTGGTTGTTTATTTTAAATGATTAGCATTATTGCTTACAGTTTTTTCTAAGCCTGATGATATGAATGTTTCTGGTGCCTCATGTTAAACACACAGCTTTTAAGTGTACCTTGCACAAACCTTCCTTCAGATGGGCAAAGTGTGTCGACCACGTGGAGAAGCTGATTGCAGAGGACTGGAAGGAAGTGCACGAAGCCGCTGACATATCTCCATTAATCATCTCCTTGGGTCCAGATTTGGACACCACAGATGAAGATGATACTGGCAGTGGCGAAGTATTGGCAGTGCCACTGACAGAGGTACCAGGCTGTTCTACTGCACAGTAGGAGCTGGATGGTCAATGGCGGTAAGGTTTGTATGACCAGGTAAAGGTATTTGCATTTTGCAGCTGCTCGTTTGTAGTATACCCATTATCTGTTATGGATGGGTAATATTTGTTATTGGAATCCACATGTGTATGTATTTGTTATACTGTTTGTTAAGATATGTTATTAGTGTCTAGTATAAAACAAATATTAGTGATATTTTTTTACATGGTATATATAGTTTTTGCAAAATTTGTTCTAAATGTTCAAATGTGTGTTGCATGGTACGATAAGGTCATGTATAATGAGTTACTTATTAAGATAAATGTCATTGTAACATATTAACATGTTTGAAATCTTATTATATGTGTCATGATGGTTTAACATCTTAGAAATTATGTTGTATATTAACATGTAATTTCGTTGTGTGTGTGGGTCGTACACTAGATAAAAGTAACTTGCCTGTAAGTATTACTTTTATAATATGTCCTTTACATTATCATTTTACTATCATTTGTGAATATGTATTGGTTTTATATTAATAAGACATTTCTTTCAGGTTTGTGTAAGCACGTATGAACCATTTTTCGTAAGCATAGTAATTTTCTTTAAATATTTTTCTCATATAAGTTTTCAGTTTTGCTCCAGTCATTGCAATGAAGGAATCACAACAGTGACGAGAGTCCATGCACTTTCCCTGTAAAATTTGTTTCTTGATATCTGTGTGGGTTTGACAAAAAGGAAATGCACCCATTTGGGCCACAAGAGACATCGGAAATGTGGTCATCATGGGATTGGCATTTCTCATAGCTATAAATAATATACATTATTTTTAGAATTATTTTGTACAAATGAAGGTGGTGCCAGTTACAAGCCAGGACTACCCCTCTGTTACCACTTCAATTCACTGTATAAATGTTCAGTTCTTTTCTGGAGGGTCTCAGAAGGGTACGAACACAGTAACTGTGACAAAAAAATGTACATGTACACAAATACATTTGTTGACATGTTTACATTATAGTGTAAATTATGTTTATTTTACATATACGTAATAGGCCTATGTTGAAACATTTTTATATCCATTTATAAAGGTGCATATAAAATTACCCTTAAAACGTACATATGCACATATGATATATTTTTACTTCTTTATATATTACATATTTTTATATACTGACACATTAGCGCGATCACGTTAAGTTTATTAGCACCATCTACTTATGTGCAGTGACGTACTCTTTGCTCGGCTCAGATCCCCTTGTATTTCTCAGCTGTTCTGCCTCCCCTCCTTTGCCCTTCGTGCATCATTATATTATATTCGGTCAGCAGAAGCCAAACACAGCTACGATGTTTTCGAGCATACGTTTTACTAGTCATGCTAAAGAGCGATGGAGCACTTAGAAAATAGTGAGTCGTGGGAAACACATGCATGACTCACCGTTTTCTAAGTGCATTTATATGCATGTATATATAATATATATATATACATATATTATATACATGCATATTAATTATACTCTTGATTTGGATTAATATCTTCTAAATATGTATTATTTGCTTTAACATATCGCTTACAACATTGCGATATTCCTACTACGACTTCTTTTTCTACCATTTAAATCATATTATAATTGTGTAATAAATCTAACCTTTGTTAAGTATTTTTTTTACATTTTATCCCATGATAATCCTGGTGCTGTAAAATACCATGCTGGCTCTAAATCATATGCATTTATACTTTTCTATATGAATAAACTCCTTTTCTAGAAACTAAATCTATTTTATCTTCTTGAAAATGATTTTGTGTATGCCATATTTGATCTTTTATTAAACCAGATGCTAATTTATCTAAACTGCTGGCCATAAATTTAATTCTGCATATAAACATAATTTTAAAATTTTTTTTTGTTTCCCAAAACTAATAATTTTTTTTTCATTGTTTGCATTTAAATCTATCTTTTTATTACAATATCCTAGCTCTTTAATAAATAAATGATCATCATGACCAGCTAAGTTATGAAAATAAATTGGAACAAAATTGTTTAATTGTAATTTTATGTTACAATTATTACATACTGGGTTAATGAATTTCCCAGTTATATGATCATGATGTCATACTTTTCTATTTATCTTCGTATATTCACATTTGCATACAGCACATTTTCTAGATTTATTATATATTGACTTTTCTTTGGTTAGTGGATGCATTGCTCCAATTTGCGAATATATTTCCCCAATTTATTATGCTTCTTTTTTCATTGCTTCTATACAAAATGTATGGCAAATGGACTTCATGTACAACTGGTGGTTTATGATCACCATAACTAAATACAATATACTAACAAAAACCAGAAGTTTCATGTAATTTATATTTCATTGTATAGGATTCATCATTCATATCTAAATCAATTGTATTTATTTGTGCATTAGTCAGTTTATATCTTTCTTTAAGTATCTCCTTACAAAAGCCATTATCAATATAATCCTCTGTCAAAACTGAATATTTTTGGATTAATCTAATTTTTTTATTTCCATTAGATTTATTTTAGTTGTGTATATTTTATTTAGTAATGAGTCGAAATTTGCTACTATTATAAATGGAACTTAAGTTGTATGTTTGTAGTTTTTAAAAAATATTTGCTCTCCTTCCAATGGTAAACAGATTTTTACTGGTTCATTTTTAGAGCAGTCTTCTGCGCGATTATTTAATTATTATTTTTGAGTAAAAAATAGAAGAGATATATCACAGACATAAGTTTTACTTTTAAGGTTATTTATTCTTTGTGCTGAAAGCAATTTGGATAAATATTTTATCCAACAGTAATGTGAGTTTGTAACATTTTCGAAACAAAGTAAATTTTTATGTTTTTCCTTTTTGTATTTGTATCTTTTAGTGTATATACAGTGAACTTCTTATCAAAAGAGTATACGTTTATAGGTGTATCAATTGGAATTTATATTTTTGGAATATCATCAATTTTAATAGTATATTCATATTTATCTATTAATTACCAATATTAAGACCCACATGTTTATATTTTGTACTCTTTAGGAATTTTTTCTACTGGAAACAAAACAGACTTTATTGCCCAAATAAAACATTTTTGATCTTAATTTTTTTACATTTTTATGTATGCTTTTTTATTCTTAATCTCTTCTGGTAGATTAATATATGATACTCCATTTAACATATTATAGTTATTTATAGCTAATTGCATCCTAACTATGCTATGTAAAGAAGAATTTTATTTACTTCTTCAATGTTTTCTCTTTGTGCAAGTATTTATTTATTTTTTGTAAGACTTTTTAATTTATCCATCAGTCAATATTGTAAAAGAGTGTGATTGAATGTCATCAAATAGTCGTATTTCACCAGTTCCTGGCTTAGAAAATAGGCAACAAGTTTGATGATCATTTTCACCGCTCTGAGTTTCATAAGTTGATCATGTATTATTTTTAATACTTTCTGTTTTACTGAAGTTAAAAAATCCTCGGTATTTTCAATGTTATATATTGATAGCCTTCATTTAAAATGTTTTTCAACTGCATAAGTTTTATTGATTTTTCTATTTCTTTTGTTTACATATACATTAGTAGAAAAGGGGAATATTTCTTTATTACTTTTTTATTTCTGCTGGATATTTTGTAAACTGAAGAAGGTAAATTTGCAAAGTTTCTTTTTCTTTGTTCATTTATAATTATTTGTGTAAGAGCTGTAATTAAAAGATAAATATTGGTATAATTTAAGAATAGCTGTTTTAAGTGTCTACCAATAACTCTTAAACACTCGCAATCTCGTTTCTCTCAGCTCACTTATTGGAATGAGTGACACCATTTAAATATGATTAAATTTATAACATCGGCGAATAATTATCATGTTGAATTTAATTTAGATATATATTGCTGTATTGTGTGATTTAGTATTTGTATGCTTTTTTAGAGAGAGATTATGTAGATATTTTCTGCATTTGCATAGTACTTTCTCTTTATTTTTCTTATAATGACTCCTATAATATTCATTGCAACATTTTTACAGATGTTAATATGCTTATCTCTTGTGTGTTTATGTCATGGGAAACTAGCTATGTTTAATACATCACATTTTTTACATTGCTTACATATTTTATTATTTTCCATTACATAAAAGTCAATTTTTATTTTATAATGAGAGTAATTTATTAAGATAAAGAAAAAATAATACCAGTCAGAAACTGCTAAAAATTTGATGTAAACCAGATTCACTGATACAAATAGTATTTTGTTCATTGTAATTTAGACCCCTTAAAATTTATGGGCATAAGCTTTTATAGACTGTATCTATCTTCTATATTTTTTTGCAGATATTTTACATATTCTCAAGTAGTCTTGGGACTACCCAAGTAAATTTGACACAAATAGAATTGGCACAAATAAAATTGACACAAACAAAATGATAATGTTTATATTCGATACTCTACTATTTTTTAGACAGTTATTCTATTTTCTGTATATTGAGACCCATTTCTTGAAGCCGAATTTTGTCGAACGTTTTCTAAAAGCAATAATTGAAAGTTGTATTTTTAGATAAAATTTAAAAACTAATTATCTGAGATCGACATATGCAGGATCCAAATTATAGGAAAGAGTATTTGAAACATTTCCCCCTTCTAAATTGTTAGTCAGGCTGCTGGGGAAGATGTGCGACTTCATGTTTATTTATAAAGAAATAAATTTATTAAGAAAAATAAAATATGTAACTAATGTTTAAAATTCATTTTTTTTTTAAATTCAGTAGATATGTAATGCGGATCCAATCGCAGAGCAATAATTGGACTAAAATATCGAGTAAATTTCACATTATCAAGCAATTTTTTCAAATCTTCTGGAAACATCGTTTATCTAATCAATTTTATTCTCAAAAACAAGCAAACTAAAGCCAAAATCAAGTTAATTTAATCCAACTCTGCAATCTAAATTAAAAAATTTTATTTTTTAAACTTGCTGAGCAGGATTTTTTCCAGTCAAAACTAAACTAAATCCAAGATAGGATTGGTAGATCTTAAATGAGAGAGCCTAAGCAGCTCAATTTTTAATCTAAATTTAACCAAAATCTGCAATCACACAATTGTCAGATCACTTTTCAATCTAAATTTAATCTAAATCTGCAAGCCAAATCAATCAGCCAAAAAAATTACAAAATTTGACGAGATTCATAAGAGAACTCTATCATGCCTAAATGTTCCCTTTTTCATTTCTTTTAAGCCTTTATATGCTATAAAAACTTGTTTCTCATTTATTAATTTCAAACTATTTTTATCAAATATTTTTCCATATCGATCTGGTAATGTAATTATACTTACCATCTAGAATAAAAAAATGTTTACCGAAATTAAATTCATAAATTTGAAAATCTGTAGCAGCAACCCATTCATTTTGTTCGAGATCTTGTAGCTTAGTGAATTCATATGAATTGTTTACATTTCTGAACAGGGATTCCGTGTTGATTTATGAAGAGAAAAATTTATTAAGAGGAAGAAAAAATGGTGCTGAAATTTTATCAAAATATGATGATTTAACTTGCAGATTTGGACCCTGTTCACAAGGCTTAAATCATATTGAAATTTGTTTGATTTTGGCCTTAAATTTTCTCTATTTTGAGCTACAATTTGAAAGATTCTACATGAAATGAGAAATGATTGCATTTTGCCTTTAATTTTCTTGAATTTCATCTAATTTAGTGCGCTGTGCTGTGATCCGCATTATATATCTAGTACGAATGACACTTCCCAGCCAACCTCCTTACTTGTGGTTCGGCAGCTAAAGGGTGAACATGTGCACTTACTATCTATTTACACCTTATTGCACAACTATACAGTTAGGCCTAATTATGCTTAATTGCTCTCGATGGGTCTCAAACCAAGGGGAACACACCCTAACGAAATTTATAAAATTACACTTGTGCCACTTTTGCACCTTTTAGATCGTAAAACCGGGTATGGTCACACTAGTTGTATTACTAATCTTAACTGACACCCAACAGATTGTCAGCGGTAAAAACTCACCACCACCTTAACATTAACATATACAAATTTTAAGACTTGCAAAACGCCAGTCATATTTTGAAGAAATGGAAATTATGCAATTAGTATACCACGTTAAATAGAATAAACTTTAAGTTAACTGTGATACCCGTTAAAATTACGTGTTCTGCGAATTTCCATGCGCCTGAGAATTCTCCGGAAAGTGAGCGGAAATGGATAGTGTTGACAGTTGCGGTGTCTGGGAGGGTTACTCGGAGTAAAGCGAAGTTTTAGCAGGCAGAAGTGTGTTTCCTCAGTGAATGTTTGATTCCCTTGCGTAAAGCAGTGATTATCATCTCTAAGTGACTAGGCTACCTCGCTCACGCCACTGCGGCGTTACACCGCGCCGCGAGCGTGCAGAGTACAAGAGACTACACACGCAGCTGACAATATACCGTTTCTTACCACTACAAGGGCGAGGAAAATTGTTTCTTTCAAATCGATTTGATGTCAGACTAAAGGAAAATTATCACTTTCAACCTATGTTTCTACACGTGGTGGAATTCCTACAGCATATATTACAACAGCTATTGACGTGTAACTGGTGCTGTACAAATAAGAACGAATGAAATTTAAACATTTAACATGTCTGATGATTGACCGAGGTAAGATCTATTTTCAAAATAAGTTTAAGGTGATGAATATTTACGTAGGTTGTGCGTTTTCAGGGAGTTTATTGATAAAAGAACGACTGAAGTGAATTTGAAAGAAAAAGTAAATTCAACATTTTATATTCCATGTTTTCTATTATGATGAAAATATAAATTAAGATGAACATTAAAAATACTTATTTAAAAACTTAAGAGAATATTTTGTTAAATTTGCTGAAAAATTTCCACATATTTATAAAGTTATTTTGGTTACGAATGTTGCATCTTTCTGACAGGTTATTGCAGATCAGAGAGTGTTGATATGTGATAGGTGGGCTTTAGTTCAGTTAGGATGAAATCTGTACAATATTAACATTTAATCTGTTTGGTATCCTTCATAAGTACACTGATCTTTAAAAATAAAAGCATCATTACTATGATCTGTTGCGTACATAGTCTACTGTAATTGGGCTCAGTAGCATGCTGAAACTCGCACGAACTTAGCCGTAGCTATGTCTCGCTGCAAGATTCTCGGCACGTGCGCCTGCACGAAAACAAAATTACCACCACTTAGTGCGGCGTATCTGCAGCAAGGTGTCGAGAACACGCCACACCATTAACACCTATTACCCAACATCCATCACTAGTGTTTGGTCAGAGGTTAGTTATTTTCTTGGGTGACATCCACTACTCTCTCACCTGTGCGACGTAGTTGATCACAGTCTGGCATTAGAATTTGACATACTGCAGGTAGTGCTGGATTCCATAAAGCATGACTAGTACAACTCGTCATCAGAACACGAGAACATTTCATATGATACTTTATCGAGTGTTCAAAGTACCCCGACAATATCTGTCCGAGAAGGGTTTCCACCTATTTAACAGTTGGAGGAATCCTAAAATGGCAAGCAACTAGCATTACGTCATTATTTACGGCATACAAACCACGATAAACCAACAATTCTTCGCCTTTGATAAAAAATTTAGATGCATATGCTAACAACGCATTAAAAACAAGCCGGATAGTGATTTAGGCGCCAAGATACTTTGTCTATTATTTACTACGGTATGTAAATATCAATATGAAGTAGAAATAGAAGGTACCTATTTCAGTCGTGCCATCAGGGCTGCGTTTTTGTCGGTCTGATCTTACTGTTGAACATTTTTCGTCAAGTTGAGGCCATTGTGCCGTGCTTAGTATGCTAGTGCGACTAAAGTGTAAGTAATGATCGTGCCTTTTTACACAAATATTGGTGTAGTCCATTCACGGTTACTTCACACTTTTCTGATGCTTTGCTAAAGTTCGACATCGAGGATATGACTCCGTCTCATGCAAACAAAGCTTAACCGAGTCTAGAAAATTTCACACCTGAGGGACAACGCACTGCATTCGTCTGCACTCACTTTTATAATATTTTGCATTAGATCTGTATCTTACTACGCATTACCTACTCACCTATTTTCTCACTGTTTTTATTTTAAGTTATTGCAAATGAAATAGTGTACTTTGAAAACATAATATAAATTAAAACTCAATTTATCCAAAAATAAGGCACTTTTATGTTAACCGAATTATAAAATACTGTGATACCCACTGTAGCATATTTAGGGAACAACCAAACACGTCAAACATGGGGTAGTTTTTCTAAGGTTTGATTAAAAATGTATGCTGAAACTGTGAATCACGTTTAGATCTCAAGGCTAATGTCATGTAAAGCGGTTGTATTAATACTAACACAAGATTAGCCGTCAAACTAGCAGTGGGGTTTATAATTAGTTAACTGGAGAAATAAAGTTAAATAACCCATTTCTTATATCACCGACATGATACAAAACTCAGTTATGGTGGCCGCCTGGTTGAAGTAATCTTTCACGTCTCGGACCTAAAAATGTGAGAACTCTAGGGAATACGGAGACATGCGCTTCAACTCTCATCGCCTCTACGCACAAAGCATTGAACCGACCTGCAGTCTTGCCGTTGATAAGATGTCTGAGACTTTCAGTGGAGTCCCTAACACTTATGAAGTAATAAAAAAATTAAACGTATGATGCACGTCCGTATTCCTTTTCTAATGTTTTGTACCGGAATGTTCGTACCTACATAAAAATGACGGTGAAAATGCCCGTTTGATCCATTTTCACTATCACAAAAACGTGCTTAAGAGGGAAATGAAGGAGCTGAAAAATGTATACAGACACGTAACGTATCTCAAATGCTATTCGTAAGCTGGTTTAACGGCCTGAAGGCTGGCACACCCTCCATCATCCCGCACTGTAACTGTACTCGGACTAAGACAATGCACGGTACTTCTTCCTCTATTGTCTTAGTGCCTTGTGCCTTCTTTTTTGGTCTCGCACGGCTTTCTGGCGGTTTTATCAGTTAAACCTGCCTCTTCACCAATCCGTTATACCCTGACTTTAAACATGAAAGCCTTTACCCGAGCACTTCCTCATGGGTCATCGGAATGCTCCAGTTGCCAACGGTCAAACTCCTCAAACCTTTTACCAACTCTTGTTGGTAATCTGTTCCACAACTTGTGAAGTTCCTGATATTCCATTACACTTCTCATTTTCAATTGCAATCCTATTTGTTCTGCCACTCCTTGCAACCAGTCTTAGATCTTCAATTTTAGGGCAGTCCATACATACATGTTGTACTGTATCATCCACAACACACACCACACATAGTGAAAATGTTACTAGCCCGAGACTGTGCAGCTTCGCTTTGAAGTTGCTATGACCGGTGTGCAACTGAGCACTATAATAGTTCACCACGATACATTTATTTTTCATCCTCTGCTCCACACTTGGGAGGATCTCATAGGTGACTTGGTTGACTGACCCCATCTTCTTTGCCACATCTTCAGGGTGTCCTGCCTGATTAAACTTCGTTCTTGAGAACTTTGCCTTCTAGTCCTCGCTCTCTCACAAGTAGATATACAAGTAGGACACCCGCCAATACAGGGAGTGCCTCATCCTATATGCTTTCAGTACAGCCAGCAGAGCCGCCCTCTGAGCGCTGACAAGCTTTCTCTTGCACCACACTAATTCAGCACATGTGTGCCAAATTACTGCACCATGTGCAATTATCCCTTCAAATACGGCTCTGTAGATTTTCCTAAGTGTAGGAAAATCCAAGCCCCACTTATTATTTCCCAGTGCTCTTAGCTTATTGAAAACAACCGCTGCCTTGCAAGACACATAATGTATGTGTTCCAAAAACCTCATCTTGTCATCTAGGATGACTCCCATGTAATTATATTGATGGACACACTGGAGAAACTTTCCATTAAACTGTACCATAGGATTCCTGGTCAATCATCCCTTAAGCATCATAGTCTTAGCCTTGCTGGTTGAGAAGCTCAACTTAACTCTATCTGCCCAAACTTGTATTGCTTTCATAATGAATGCGTCTCTCTCTTCGAGTTGTCATCTTTCCAACCCGCTGACAAGGACTAAACCATAATCAGCGTATCCGAACATCCTACAGCCCTCCGGAAGAGCCATCTCCAGCAGTCCATCAAAGAGGATGTTCCATAGGACCGGCCCGAGGACCGACCCTTAGAGACATCCCTTTGTTAGCTTCATGCTAATGAAATACCCTCTACCCCATAGGAGTGTCAGGTATGTCAAATTCTGCGTCACTTGCACAACACATTAACATAACCTAAACTACCCCTATGGAGCAGAAATCACTCGACTTAAAAACCCAAGTACCGCAGCCAATATTCAATCCCTTATAGCTATCTACAGTATTATCACAACTTAAGTTACAATAGAACAAGTTGTTATTAACTCGAGTGATCATTCAAAATAATGTCTACTCTTAAGTTCCAGGGTCTTTTGGTTTTCTATTTATTCCACACCAGAATAAATATTTGCAAGCACTGACTTCATGAAAAATACATTTCCATTAAAAAATTAACACAGTATAAAAATTCTAAAACATTTAGCATTCAAGATTATGACAGCATAGGCAGTCTCCCTAATAATGTACATCGTTCTTTACCCTACGCAACAATTTTCAATACACGACGCTCTAAATATACACACTGAAAGACAAATTTATTGGAGAATCGCTCCCGCAGCACTTGTCTGATGCAGTTTTTAAAATGTCTCCAATAAATGACAGACTCTGCAGTGACGCGACAACGACACTTATTGCTAACTCATACCTTGGAGTGACATTCACACAGAATTCCGAATTGCTGACCATCCGGCCACCTAGGAGAACACCTTTGCCAGCCAGCGGCAACCCACAGAAAACTCTGCGTAGCTCGGCGCCGTGAAATGGAACAGCTGACTGGTCATGGACCTCGTGGTCCCACGCAAACATGCGCAGTTTACTTACACTCCAACACATGAAAATCAATGCTGATGCACTGTTATATCCTGCACGCTACATCGTTGTAAAAAAGTACGGGGATGGGCCAGCACTAACGGCACGGACGTGCGTTAGGAAGAGATCCTCCATAAAATATTTTATTGTAAAATATTTAATGTCATGTTTTTGGGCTCCCAAAACACGAGGTGCTCATGTACGTCACTGTTACCAAACATATTCATAAAGTGCTCATCCACAGAACACGTAAAATGCACAGTTTACCCCGCTTGGCAAATTTTAGTTTCGGGAGCCATCTTAATAGCAATCTCAAAGTTATTTCAGCTACGTTCGGCACACTCATATTAAAGGAATATTGCTGGTTCGTTAAGCGGGTTCACACACACGACAAGCTCTTATACTGTACATGGCCCTAGCGATACCTGCCCCATATATTTAGCAACTGGAGCTGCATACTACCGGCGATCTTTATAATATCGCGTCGACTTTCATTTCTGGCATTTCCATGTAATATTCCTTTTAGCAGCCAGTTTATTTACTACCGGTTGCATTACGGTGACTTGCATTATAATTTTACTGTAACCCCAATACTGCCGAAATATCCACCCGAGCCGACCTCTAACGCCCAGAGCTGGGCCGAGACGCCTTCGGCCCGCGGTCAGGTGCTTACTCTACCTGACTAACAACTCTGCCGCACTGGCAGGGAGCGCTCTCATCGGCACCAGCCAGGTGACATCAGGTATTCACACCACCCAAGCGCCACAGTTGCGATCCTTTACATATAGATTACAAATTTATCGGGGACAAAAGATAGTGTCGATAATAAATATGACGAGTAACACCCTTATAAATGATGTGCAATAATATTCATAATACATTATTAAATAGTAATAAGAATAATTTACCGGCCGGCATATAGCAAAATATAAACATACATTAAAACGATAAATTCACAGCGCATTCAATGCTACCACCTGTGGAGCAACATTTCTAACAGAAAATACATTTCACTAGGTGACGATACCCATATCGTCACACGAACCTGGACAGTTCTTGCATATACCATGTGTCTCTGTCCTTAAAATAAACGAATATATATATTTGCAGGGGACTTCTTTTGCTTTAATTGCCACATCATCTCTGGCCACCAGGCATTGTCAAAGGCCCCCGCTATGTCGAGAAATATGGCCAGGGCATATTTTTCTTGACACCTTGAAACTGCAGTCGTGACATCATATAGCACAAAGTCGGTTCCTCTTCCTTTGCGAAACCCATATTGGTGTTTACTTAATGTTCGATTTGATTTCAAGGCCGCTACTAGTCTGTTATTCAGGAGCCTTTCATAGACTTTGCCCAGCATTTGAAGCAGTGCCAGTGGTCTGTAGGATTTGGCCTCAGCCTTACCCTTGCCTTCTCCTTTGTATAATAGCCTTATTACATCTTTCTTCCAAGGGCGAGGAAACACGCCCTCAGAGAGACTACTATTTTAGATGTTAGTAACTGTTCCTTCACTCTTGAGAAGCACCTCTTGACGATTCCTACACCCACTCCTTCCAGTCCAGGAGCCTTCCCATTCTTCATTCCATAGACTGTTGCTTACAGTTCATCAAGGGTAAACTCTTGTAACATCTCCATTTGGTCTCTCCTAAGGGCATGTCCCTCGCCCTCTCCATCTTACTAGTCATCCGGCAACAGGGTGTGGAGCAGGGCACTCATACTCTCCTTCAAATCCGTCACCAGGGTCCCATTTACTGTGATGTTAGGCGGTGGATTTGCTTTCATCTTATTAGCCATTATCTTATACACCATCCCAAATGGGTCTTCATTACCGACCCTGGTGACTAACTCTGTCCAAGGCTGTTTCTTCTGCTGCTTGGCCCTGTTAAAGTATGCTTGTTTCTTACATGTATAGGCACCTGCCAGAGCTTCTCTATCTCTTCACCACCTGACCTGTGAAGTCACCATTTTTCCCTTCGCAGGCTCTTCCGTTCTTCTTCCAACTCCTGCATGCATAATGACTAAATTAATATGGTTCCAAATTGCAAAATAGCTTGATTCCTACTTCAAATGGAACTATTGGTTGGGAAATACACGAGGTCACACACTATTAGGAAATATTGATCTTCAAAAGCCAGGTTTTCGGTGAAGCACAAAATTTCTTTGTCGCTGTTGGTGTATTTCATTTTATGTCAGACTCAGTCTGTAGACATGTAGCCGAAAACACAAAGTTGTTTATAGACAAAAATATATTGGATATTTTCGCTATTACATATCAGCCACTTGGATGGAATAGATGAATTTTTAGTCCACTAAGGCAGCTTCCCTCCCCCCGTCCCTCAACATCTCTCCCAACCTTTCGCTTCATCATTCCCAGAGAGCGCGGAGTTGCGCCGTCTCGAAAATATATAATCTCCACATATTGAACGACTAAACCTACACCGAAAATGCAACATTTCCGGTTATGACAATCCCGACTGTCCTTAACCAGACATCCGGATTTGTGTAATCACTGGAAATGCCTGGGTTTAAGGAAACTCTGAAAATGTTACATCTCGGGATTTCAGGCAAATCATATCTTGTGATGATACAATTCCGATTGTTATAAAGTAGTAGGTGATCGAAAATATCTCCGGTGTGGTTTTATAAAGACACAGTGCTGTCAATTTTCTAGAAGGCTCAAGTGTAACAGCCGAAGGCTTAACGTTGATGACGAACTGCTATAACTGTTTTACCTTAAAAAATCAGCCTAATAAATATTAACACTTATGTTTGAGATGATCGTCGACAAATTATTTCCGTTGTTTGTTTTACAGCAGAAATTAATTTCAATCTGGTATGTTCATTTCTGTAACACTTGCGTTTACTGCAGCTTTAGCCAGCAAAGCAGAGTAGCAGAATGCTTGTGCCGTTATTAAACTGGCATAATATCTCAGCCCTTTGATGTACGGCAAATACGAAAAAGAGCGTGCATTAATAGTCATGATCGTTTTATCCTCATATTTCATTTACGACTTGTGTTCAAAATAACTACTTCGCCTTGCTTTTAAATTCTCTTAAATAAGATGTCAATGTTGAATATATATTTCTTAAAATATTGTTTTTGTATTAGCATATATTTTTATGTTGTTCTAAATGAATGTATTATTGAATGCAAAATCATTTTAATTTATTTCAGTGGCAATACAAGTCGTTTTTTTTCAAGGTTACTAATCATGACTGATACCTTTTGTAATGACATGTCTGAATGCACATACTAAAGAAGCGAATGATAATGTTTGGTTTAGCTTTTACGTGCTCATAACATATATTCTATAACCCCCTTACCACACCCACTCCTGATACATACAACCACTCGCAAAACCAGAATAATGTGTGCCACACAAAGCTGTCTTCGATCAGATCTTTGAACTACACCATGTTGTCACAGTTGAACTATTTGTACCTACTTTTGGACGTCAGCAGTCTCGCTGCCACATAGTTCTGGTTTCGCAAACATTAATTAAACTCTGGTTGAAACTGGTAAAAATATTTATATATGACAGGGGCTATCTAAGCAGGAAGCATTTGGCCAAAGTGCTTGCCTTTCTGTTGTAATGTGTTTAAATTAAAGGGTTTAAAAGGTAACTGCTATTGCCATTATTCCCAGTTACTTTCGACATCAAAGAAAACTCGCATCAGTACGGGAGCGGAAGACTTCTAACATACTAAGCGAGGAACGATGTCCTTGATAATCTTGCAACGATAACCCCAAACATAAAATAGTATTAATTACAGAATATGGCCTTCCGTATGGCTATTTATTTTGAATTTCTCATTTTAAACCATCCAACACCCTTTAAACAGTAGTAGTAGTAGGTGCGGACGGGTTCTGACTCACTACTAGAATGACAGGGATGGGGATGGTATATAAATAGTTTTGCAGATTATCGGCTAATCCTAATTTATTAATTGGATAATCATAATTTTGTTGCAAATTTTATGTATCGGATTAAGGAGTTGCGAAGTGTGTGGGCGTTGGTATATATGTATTGAGTTTAGTGCAAGATTGGCATAAGTGTTATTTTTGGCATATCGTTGGCATAGTGTATATTGAGGTCAGTGTCGGGATTGACCACACGTCCGGTGAGTTGGGAAGTCGGTGTAGGACTGAGGTGGGAAGCAGGGAGAGGGGGAGAACACCAAGCCACATCTGCCATGGGTGGTGTGTGATTGTAGACTGAGCTCTACATATGGTCTATCATTGGAAATGTGTATTTGGAAAAGAACGAATATTAAAAAAAAAAGAAGTGTAGTATTTCGGTGATATCAAATATATACCAAACACACGTCATTAAATGTTTAGGTGATAAAAAAATTGGTGTTCTATAGAACATGGGAGAAACTAAGTAGTAAATCAAAAAAATGTCCAGTCACCAATATGATAATTTATCACAAATCAATTAAAATTGCTTACCCTGATTGACAATTATAACACACACTTAAAATATGGATCACACAAATTAAATAATCACTTCTCAGCTAGCATATATTCAATTACAAATGAATAAATGTAGAGAGATTAATACGATTTATGCCCAAATACACAAAAAATGGTATTTTAATAACCCTATTAAAATGCAAATATACAAAAAAATCAAATACCAAGTATAATCGATCCTCGAATAGTACAAAAGGAACAAGTTAAAAAACATGTACTGAAACACTTCACAAATCAATAAAATACACATACTAGATGAATGAAACAAAAGGAAGGAATTATCACATATCCACGAATCAGTTAACCACACAAATATTAAATCACACTAATCATCAATTTATCCAGCCAACTTACCCATTTCCACATTTTACCCAACCACACATACAAATGCACGTAACAACTCGTAGCAAAATGTCCAACATATTTTCTATGGAACCAAACTAAAAAACACTAATTATGTTTCAACCTCATCGGCTCTCAGTAACGAGCCACAATCTTATACAAATTTACTAACTAAACAAGAAATAACGACGTATCATCCACTACATGTAATGAATGAAACACAAATACCCACATTAAATTAAATATAAATTAAACTATTATTAAACATGCAAAGATCAGCTTAACTGACACACTGATTTAAACGAGTTAAAAAAAAAGCATTGAAGCACAAACACCTAACACATACATACAAGTATACCCAACAAAATACTAGTTAAAGCAGATGAATTTCATACTTTCACTTTAACACAAGCAAGGAACGACCTACCCTCAATCACACGCAGGTTGAAAATACACACATGAAATAAAATATTAAACACCCTCAAAGAGAATTTATCGACATAGCGCTTTTTCCTACAAAAATTAAACGTCAAGTCATAACACTTTAGTAAAACTCCAAATATCAAACACAAAGTGCATTGAAGCATACCGCAGTCGGATCCTTCTCTTGCATACATATTGTGTGCCTGCACCCAGCAATCTTGCAGGTTTTCACTCGTGCATAGCATGTTTTAAGCTGGCGGATCACCCCCATCACACACTCCACACTGCTAGACGCTGTTCTCACATCAGCAAAATGTCACATGTTTAAGAAATTCACGAACATAATTTCCTATATGAAAACACGTAACTATTATTTTGTCCAATATCGCATTGTATGTAACGAATAAAATGTAGAGACGTGTGCTCTCTCTCTCTCTCTCTCCAGCGACGACTAGCCACAGCTTTCTCCAGTGGTTAGACAGGGGAGTGGCTAAGAATAACTGAAAATATGCCATTAGACTTCGCCCTGCTCTCTCTCACTGTCTCGCACTCGCTTTGTCTCATTTCCCTGTGAGGGTTGTGGCCAGCACAGAGCATTGACTGCAGTGTGGCGAGCGAACCAAATAAGGAAAAACACTCATGACGGTGTATTTCTGTATTGTGGTTTCAAAGCACATGACTGCGTCCCTGGAGGAAATTTAGTATTCCACATATCCCTCGCGTACTTCAGGCCAGTTCCAACATGATTTGTTTTCTGAATATACAAGCCTAGCACACAAAAACCTTCATATTATTCACGTCTCGCAATAAAAATGTTTTAATTCACTACACAGTAAATGAACTGATTATCACGATAAGTGTATATATTTTTGTGTGTTTTAAATATCACGGAAAAACCGCCTGTAAGCTATAACCCATTGATTATATTTTATGTATGTCTTAAACTACATATATATATATATATTTATTTATTTAGCCTTGTTTTCTGTGGGGCGCATTTAAGGCAAAAATCGTTTGCGTTATTCAGATTCTCTGCAAGCAGAATTCTTTACTGCATTAAATATGAACAATTTTGCTGTTATAGGTGATATTCACACAAACTTACTTTGCAGCAAGACAAAGTTCTCGCTGATATAGAATGCACTAACAAAATGATACTACAGTTGTTGCAAACACACTCGTTAGGCCAAGTGAATGAAAATTATGTGTTTAATCCTATTATGTTCACACACAAATATTTCTGATCATTGAAAACATCAATTAACCAGTTTTTTTTTTTGTTATGGTGATATGCATTTTTCAGGATATATATGTAAAAAGGGCACAGCCATGAATAATTATGTGTTCTTCACACAAACAATGTGGAAAGTTATGACCCATGGTTGATAAAGTAATACATTATATTATCTATTTGTGTAAACATTGATTCACACATTTCTCTAAGATATATGCTTTATATATTCCAGATATACATTCTGTTTGGAGTTAAATGAAAAACATTCAGATTGAAATAAATTTTAATATATCCCATTTCTGCAACAACCACAATATTTATTTACATATACAAATATCAAATTATTCTTAAAATATTTATTTACATATACAAAAAACAAACAATCTTCTTTATTTATTTGGAACACAAAGTTCTTTATGCACTTAAATATACATTCACGCATTACATTTTGCATGATTGATGTCATATAGCTAGTGATGCAGTGAATCCCACATCTGAGAGTCGATGCTGATGACATGTAGTTGGTGTCGCATGGAGACGAACTAGTTTCTCTCAAATCTGTGAGATGTTTTCTATTCACAGCGAATCCTAGATGAAGCATTGGTTCGCTGACTGTGAGACTTTCAGATTATATGTTAGTTGTTGTAAGCCACTATCTTTAAGTTGATTAGTTCACTCGTGATACAGTTGGAAGTTTGGTTGACTTGAAAATGATATTCTGTCAACTAAATAGATCACTGGTGGGTGAGTATGGGAATGTAGAAAAAAATTTAGGTATGGATTCTGTAGTGCCCCTAGGGCAAAGTAGATACTCCATCTATCTCAATGAAGCACTTATCATCCGACCCCAATAACACTTCTTTGGTCACTCATTCAGTGCAGACTTCGCGACCACACAAACGAAAGTGAAATTGGTTTCCCAATACCCCAGAGCAAATTTCGAGGCAATCCCAATAATGCTCGTAACAGAGTTTTTGCAAAACGTTGGATTTTATACCCTTTGTCTTACTTATACACTGATCATGCGCAGCAATGAATGTGTAAAGTTTAGGACATTAACCTATAAAAAGTGTGACTGTGCGACCACGATATTAGTCCTTCATAACTATGATATGTCCTCTGTTCTCGCATGAGAATTTTTGCAGATTATCGAGTGCATAATTAGAACTATCAAACTGCACTTTTAAATCTGGGGCAATTACTTTATAGACGTCGCAAGCAATAGAGTAAATCAGATTATCGGTGTCAATATAGGAGGTGCAAGGCTAGCAGAGGACATTTTGTATGCTTGTAATGATAATGAAATTTACATAAGGTCAATTTGAAAAGGTCGAGAATGGCAACACCAGTGTACAAAAGATTTGTTAAACATAACAGAGCATTTTGACATCTCTATAAGGACAAGAATTTCATCGATGATTTGCCATGCCTGGAATGTAGGACGACCTATCAGCTCAGAAATCTCATAAATCGTGTATTACCTGTAAACGACTTATGTCCCTTTCCCAGCGGACATTCTGCAAAGAGTTTTTTCCATTTACAGAATTATTCATTAGCAAAAAAAAAAAAAATTTCTTGAAGATTTCAGCCTGAGCACGGTTGTCAAAATTAAATTCGAGACACAGTGCCACCCATGCCTTCTGCTCAAAGTGCAGAAAGAGATGAACAGAGTCTAGGTTGGCCCCATACATCAAATAGTGCCTTAGCATTTCCCCATGTATAACATATTTCTACCATGGCGCGAGTATCAAAAGAAGTTACTCACGCGAACCATTCTGATGTATGCCAGTTACTGGGGCCAAAGGCAGATCTGCTAGAGCATCATGTCATTCGTCTGGAAAAGACAACTCCACTTCTGCGAAAAAGCAAGTGTTACAGTCATTTACAGGTGTTCATGAAATCCTACGATGAAAACACGACAGACTCAACACACTCATAATTACCAATTGGAAGCTTGCATCACGTGTGACTCTACAGCCTGTTTACATCGAAATAACAGATATATTTCGATGCTTCACTGGGGACATAATCTTTACCCATGTAAATATTACTGGCTTCCACACGCCTTCTGTAAACCTGGGTAATGCCACAGCTAACTCCATGATCTACAAAAGATACATGTCGGGATCGGTCAACATCTCCAGCTGTGCTCATGTCATTGGAAATGAAGTGTCCCATGAAAGAAGACTGAGCTGTGACGTACATAGCAAGGTCAAGACCATAATGAACTAAACATACAGTCCTGAAATTCTCAAAAACATCTGCCAGCAAACAAATGTCCACACATAAATATTGGATGGGGTACAGCAACAAGTTTATGCAGTTGAACACATTCCATGCAGCTTGGGCATAAACATAATCCTCATCGCTAATGCCTTTCATCACATTATGAAATGCATCCTTTGGTGGGAGTGATGTACACATCAGACTAGCTGTCGACTTAAAGTAATATGGAAAAACCTCCTTTCGTTTTGCCAATTAAAACTGGGTATTATCTGGAAACATCGAATAGGTGATACTCAATTGTGCAGGTTATAAATTACCTACCAAAGTTTCCAGAGAGGCGCTCATAAACTGGAATGAATCAATAAAATGAAATTTTAACTATTGTGCCTTTCCTTCGAGCCAATTCCATTGGGAATTTGTTTGGTGATGGATCTACTTTTCTCTAGGGTCATCCCAAGAACTGAAAGATGACATGTTTTCTATTACCATCGGGTTGTGTTACATGACGTTCAGCCAAAAGCTTTATGAGAAAGTGAGCATAATAATTTTGCAGGGTAATGAATGACAGCGACAAGTTGTCTCTTGGGCAGTATGGAATCCAAGCTGCATTTTTATGTGTGCGACATCTGATTTCCCTGGTCAGATGGTCATGGTAGAGCACAAAATCTGTACTGAGCTTTTCTTTACTAATGTGACAACATTTTTGAGCCACCAATCTATTTCATCAACTGGGGTTTTTGGCTTCCTCAGAACAGTTATGCTGTAAATTCCTGCAACCCACTGTCAATACCCAATTCTTTCATTATAAACCTATCTGGATATTCGAAACCTTTTACATTACAAAACAGCTTGTCGCAATTGTGGTTCGTCATCTATTGACTCAAGTAATTGTCTTCACCAGCTTATATCTTACATGATAGTTTGCCAATCTATTGTGAATGATCAAAGCATAATCTTTCGTATTTGCCGGAATGGATGTAGTTACAATTATTTCAATATGCAAATCAATAACATTATTGCTAATGGCATCGTTTTGTTTGCAAATGTGAAATACAATTATAGTTCCTCTGGTTTTAAATGCTTCGAGTTCTAAGATTGGTGAGCTGATTTTGTTATAATATGATTCCTGGAACATTCTATATCTAATATATTAGCAAGAAAGGAATTCCCCATTTCCAAAGTTCGTATTCAAATCCACATAGGTATATGCTTGACTGTTTAGATATAGTTTAATATTTTTCATATCACAATTATCGAATAATGATTATTTGCTTTTGAATTGTTTTGTTAGTTTGTTTGAAAACAAACAACATCTCAGTTTTTCAAATGAAAAACTTGGTTTCATAATCCACACAACTGTGTGCTGTTGGTAGTGTTGGAAATATCTCCAACCCTTATGATCTAAATGCAATGTCTATATTCTTACCTTTTTCGATATACTTTAAAAATTGCACATTAACTATAGTTAATTTCAATATGTGGCAACAGCAATACAACAGTGTTTAGTTCAAATGTTACACCTTCCTCATTGACTATCATACAAAGCATTAAAATGCATATTACGAAATATAATAACTAATTCTTGTTTAGCATTTAATATAACATGTATATAGCCTTTAGCAAATCCTAGTACCATACTTAACAGTGTAACTACTTCGTATTTTCCGCTGGGTTTATTTGGAGAGTGTAGTCGGTAGCATTGCTCCACCCAGTCATAATCTCTATATTAAGATCGTTTCCAGACTGTGAGAGAGAGTTCTTTATTGCAGGAGTAATTCCATAAGCTCGTGTTTTGTTGATTTCAACGCCATTGAGCAGGTATGCAATTCTGTCGATTTATTGAAGTATTCCATTTCTCACTATTCCTGTAGTAATGCACGGCTGATGCCAGAAAAAGGTTGGAATGGGATTTTCTAGAGCAATGATGGTGAAATTTAGGAATGCGTATACCCAGCAGGTGCCAGACGTAGTTAGGCGACATCAATGTTGATGCTGCGCCCTCTTAACCTCAGGGCTGCAGGCCGTCTACCCAGGACCAATCTCACCATCTTTGAAGTTGAACTTTTGACATCCACCTTGTTAACTATTGCTCCAGATAAATATGGTTTACTAAATGATAGCCAGTCAGTCGGCGGTGGCATTACAAGTTATGGCCAGACAAACTGTCTTAAGAGGAGGTGGCACATGGCACATATCAAATGCTCCCCCCCCCCCCTTTTTTGAGACAGCTTGTAGGCCGTCTGATGTCACTGACTGCAACTGCAGATGCGGGCTGGCCTGCATGACCGCAGGTGTTACTGCCACTCCTGTGGCCCTGCCACATGCTGCAATGCCGGAGGTTGCCCCTTCCTGCTTGGCAACACCCACTGCCTGCATAGTTGATACGATGGTGGCAGATAAGTCCGTCAACGTGACCACCGAAGGCAAAGCGAGCTCACTGATTCACCGCCCTTGCTGTTACCTTTCTCTCTCCTGCAGTCTTCTTGTTGCACCCACTTTCCCCGGGTTCAACACGACTGATCAGCCCCCGCAAAAACACTTGCATGAATATCTGTCCCTTGCTAAACATGCGTTCGCACATTCTGCTCCTGCTGAATCACCTGCGAATGTTTATCTTGCTCCCCTTGCTGAATAACTTTCACGCTTTCCTGAGGCATTACGGGCTCCCTGCTGGGTGTTTCAACACTTAGTGCTTCCAGTGTACCTTCCTCCCCTTCCCTTGCCTGCTCTTGAATAGCTGATGCACGTTCCCGTTCATCTTGCTCAGTGGTGAGCTCGTCAGTGGTGTTTCTGCTCAGCTGCACCCCTAGTGGTTTGCTCTTGCTGGTGTGCACGGGCGGGTCCCCTGTGGAACTGCCCCCTCAAGTGCTGCCACACTTTGCGTCTCATATCGCTCTTCCCTCAGCTCGTCCCAGCCAGCACCATCATGGGGTCGGGACACTGGGACCGACCTCTTAGTCGATGGCACCCAGGGTTAGCCGGATGTTGTCCCGATGCACCCTCGCCCTTCTTCTGCCCATGCACTTCAGCATGTGATGTGGCCCGCTCCACCTTGCTGCTAATACTGTGCAGAATACTTTTCTCGCCATAGATTGGGGATGTGTCCGCACGTACACTGCTTATCCTACATGCAATTGCGGTGGTGGTCGGTTCATGGTCGGCAGTCACCTTGCTGCATACTGAACCTGCCTTCGCCTTATTTCTTGCAAACACCGTGACCATCTTCTCTTCATATGAGTACTGGGTAATTTGCTACTTTCTCCTCGCTGTGGGCATTTCGCCTCTCCTGGAAGGCATAAATTGCGACCAAATAACACCTCTGTGGGTGATCTTCCTGTCGTCTCATTGACCTGTCTTCTCAACTTGTCTAAATGGAGGGAATGTGGTCCATACACATGGCGTGGTTGTTACCTACACATAGCTGTAACTGCACTTTGATTTTCTGATTTCGACGTTCCGTCAGGTTGGCCCTCGGGTTGTAGACAGCCGTTTTGACATGATTAATGCCCCATCTCTTACACAATTCTCTCAACTTCTTGCCAGGAAATTGGTGTCCCACTGTCAGTTAATAAGTTATGCGTAAATCCCCAGTACAGGAAAAATTGCTCCTCGAACACATTCGCAATATTGTTCGCTCTTGCCCTGCTAGTGGGGTATGCTTCTGTCCAGCATGAAAAATTATCCATTCAACAAGAAACCTCTTTCCTCCCCTCGTTCTGAGGTATGGACCCATCAGGTCCAGACATACTGTCTCAAATGGTTTCTGGGGCATGCAGAGGTGCTGTTACTGCCTCACATCTATTCCGCATGTTTTATAGAAGTTGCACTCTTTGCATCATTGTATGTAACATCTCGCGTCTTTGCTGAGACCTGGGCAAAAAAAAATTGTTGCTGACATTTCTGACTGCTCAACACCAGGGTATCCAGCTATGCTGCCACAGCACACATAGGCGAACACATTATACTTCGCACATGTGGGGACATACATCCTCAATTTCCCTGCCTGTTGAACCGAACACGTCTCTAATCTTTCGTCTACTATGCACCATCCTTCAACCTCCTGCTGTGCACATTGTTTCATTTTCCCCAGTGCGAACCTGCAATTTTGTTGCTTCTCGAAGACTTCCTGGTACATATCGCTAATTAAGGCTTCATTGTTGGCAGTCGTGATTTGTTGCATGTACACCTCCTATACTAAATTGTGTTAGTTTGGTGGCAAAATGTCCTCCCATCCTGTCTTATCTCTGACAATTACCCCATTGTTAGAGTTCTGTGACAATGTATAAGCCAATTTGTTCAGTTTTCCGGGAATATGCTATACCATGAAATCGTAGGCCTGCAAATGCAATGCACATTGTGTCAACTTATTCTGGGCCTCACACATGCTGTGTAACCACACAAGACATCGATCATCAGTTCTTAGTATCAACTGCTCGTATTCGAGGTAAGCATGTTATTTCTTAACTACCCATATCACTGCCAAGAATTCTCTCTTGTTCACGTCATAGCATCTTTCAGCCGGTCCTGGTTTAGAGCTTGCAAAGTTGATAACATGTTTCTCTCCACTATCAGCAACCTGGTTCAATACTGCACCTATCCCATCTTGGCTTACGTCAGTCTGAAGGTACGAATTCTTACTAGCATCGTAACCTGTCAATGTCGGACACAATCTGAATTTGCGCTTAATGTCCTAAAATGCTCTTTCCATCTTGCTCGTCCACTGGAATCTTTACTGTGGTGACAAAAGTTCTGTCAAGGGTGAGCTGATTGTTTGCGAACCTTGGAGTATGTTCCCATAGCCAGTTAATAAATCTGAAAAACGCTCAGCTTCTTGCAGGTTTTCGCCTGTGGGTAGCTGTCGATTAGCTTTAATTGTTCCAGATTTGGCCAGTTTCCTTCCTGATCGACTATGTGGCCTAGCAAATCGATGCTCGTCTTCCCCAGATAGTGTTTCTCAGTTGAGCATGTAAGGCCATTTATCACAAGCCTCTCCAGGGCTACTGCTAATTGATGTACGTGTTCCTCCCAACTGTTTGACCAAATAATGACATCGAGATATGCCAGTGTATACTCTCCAATTATGCCCTCCAGTACACATACCATCATTGCCTGGAATGTCACAGGTGCGCATTTCAATCCAAATGGCACTGCACTAAACTGAAAACGCCAGCCATCGGTAGCCATAAATGCTGTTTTCGGCCTGTCCTAGAGTTTTACCGGCACCTGCCAATATCTGGTCTTTAAATTCAAAGAGATCCAAACTTTTGCTTGCCATAGTGTACTTGTGCGTCCTTCAAACTTATATACGGTGGTGGGGGACTGCATGAGACTTGATTTAGCAGTCGAAAGACTACACAAAATCGCAATGTTTCGTCCTTATTTGGAGCTAACATAATTGTGGAATTCAATGATCTGTCCATTGGCTCTGTCACACCTTCATCAAGCATTTCCTGTTATTGTTTTTTATTATCCGCAATTGGTGCAGTAAGTAACCTCACGGACTAATGTGAACCGGCTTTTTGTCTACAAGTGGTATCGTGTGTTCAGAGATGGTTTGTGACTTTTAATACATCATTTCCACTGAATACACCATGGCGTTCATCAAGGACATGCTGAAATCCAGCCTGGTACTCGCACGAGACCTGGTTGTCGAAATCTCCTAACTTGACCTCAAGTAGACTACCAGTCAGGTAGTGATCCGAAATGTACACCATGAGTCTTTCTTTCCTGTCAAAGTGTATCCTTCTTGCCAACAGAATTACATGGTCTAAAGGCATCATCCACTGCTTGCGTACAAAGTATGATCGTATGAGTTTGTGCAAGGCTGCAGTGTCAATTAATGCATGCCACATTTGACCGTAGATGGAATCTAAGATACGTATAAATTGTGCGCGAGTGCTGCTAATATTCTGTACGAGTGCTTGCTTGCTGTGGAGTCAATTTTGTGTTTGGTGTTGTCCGAATTTTCGTGGGTGGGATGTCGGAAGCATCCGGCCCTTTCACCCCTACAACCTGTTTCCCTGTTTACATGCACCCTGATTTGTTCATGTGCGGATTGTTCGAGTATTTGTTATTATAATGATACTGCGGCATTGGACAATACCTATATGGATGACATGACGGGATTGGTACTCCGGATTCTATCCCTACTGTTGCAGATTACTATTCCCTGCTCTACTTCGATACGGTGGTCTCTGACCACTCGGCCCTGTTGCTCCACTCCTCTGCTGCTCTTGCTTGTACATGCTTCAATGCCCTTGCTCCTTGTGCCACTTTCCATGCTGTGGATCACTGTATTTCCTACTATGCCTTAGTGCACTATGCCTACTAGAAAGTGGCTGAAAATTACGTGAATTGCCAGAGAAAGGTTAGTTTACATTTTCATATTTTGGCTCGTGGTACCATTTTGTTCCATTTGTATCCCGGTGGGATGTTTCATGTGTTCTCTAGAATGATTGCAGCATGCATTAAGTCTTCAATTGTTCCATTTAACAAGGGAATTAAAGCTGCTCTAAACTCTGGCAAAGCCATTTCTGCAATTACTTCTAACACTTCATGTTCCAGCAAATTTGGATGGAAATGTTTGACAAATTGGTTTTTATGTGTTATGAAAGTGGATAAAGACTCACCTAATTGTTGGCCTTCCAGAGATAAACTGCTCCGGGCCTATACAGATGTGAAAACTCCTCGAAATCTGCAATGGGATGCACATCAAAACTTCTCCCACTGAAGTCTGTAGTGATTGAGTGAAACCCGACAAGAGCGCGTGTCTTCGGAAAGTTGCGCTCCGACACAGCTGGCCCATTCATCATGGCAGACAACATACCTAGTGAGATGAAATATGCAGTCTTCCAAAAAGGCTGCCAGATCTTCAGTTGCCATACCTGCAAACGTGGGCAGTATTTGAAACTTCGATGGTGTTTTTGCTGCGAATGGTCCCGGTGGATGTGGGGGTTGGGTGGGCTCTGTGGTTCCGCTTCAGACTTTTTTCCATACCTGCTGATTGTGGCATCACTGTTACGTACAGAAAATTAGGAAAATTGAGTTGATAAATCATCACTATTGTTGGGTATACAGGTGTAAGGAACATGTGTGGTAGTGGCAGGAAAACTGGTGTGGATGGTGGATACATGCACGACATGATTGTTGGGTTAGGTTCGGGCAGCGAGAGTTTTACACCTGCCACATACGTGGCAGAAGCACATGATGTGTCTGCTTCGTTATGCTCCCCTCCCCTACTCTGCTGTCATTCCCCTCATTTGCTTTGTGCCGCTTTGCCTGATACATTGTTAATGTCCCGTGCCATTATGATATGCGAAAGGTTACTGTTCATGTTTACCGCCACATCATTATCGCACTGTCCCAATAGGTCCAACACCAGATCACGTGGGGTGTCTGCAGTTTCATTTTGCATGCGAACTACACCCTGTCTGAACCTATTTGACAGTGTGACATGATTAACAAACAAATTAAGTTCTGCAACTGAACTCTGCTGTGTGCCACTGAGGCTTTCCTTGTGATATTTTACGCCACATTGTACACAATGAAGTACTATCGTATCCTGTCCATTACACAGCAAGTTATCACAGAATTTTGGGAAATAGTAATTTGAAAAAAATCTTCATGTTCAGACTTTACTTGTGTTACGAAAGTTGTAGTGGCCTGCACTGTTTCACTGCAACTGTCTTTTGTTATGCGGTTGTCAACAGCACGGGTGTTTACTGGTCTGGTCTTGAGGTGGAATTGACAATTGGAATTGTTAAAATTTAGCGAGTGTCCATCAGTTACCATAGGGCATAAACATTCAGGACACCACATTCACAGGACACACACCACAACTGTCAGTTGTCCTGCCAGCCATCGTCTCTTTATCAAGAAACACACGTGCAGAAGAGGCGGGTGACTGACACAGGTGTGCAGAGGATGGAGAAGAGGGATCGCCCTCCCCTCTCTTGGCACGGCTGGCCTGCCCGTGCAGGGTTGATCACCCAACACCACAGCTGATACACAATGTGCGCAAGGGGTCAACTGACTGTTGGTGATGAAGAGTGCAGGGGAATGGTGGAGGGGTAACCCCCATCCCATCGCTTCTTCTTCGCTGCTGCCTGCCCTCCATATTGTGTTGCGTGGTTACGACATGGCATCACCTGCTGATTGTTGACAATGTTGACAAGCATCCTCCCAAGCATTTGTGCATCATCTTGTGAAGGTCCCGACGCTGCTGGTGACATTGCTGCCTCTTTGCTGTCGTCCTCATGTCGTTGTCGGCAGGATAAAGGTGGGAAAAATTGATATTTCAGGAAAAGTTAGGGAACTTTGGAATTGTGCTTAAAATTGTGGAGAGAATTTGTTTGGTGGGAAAATTGATGGTAGGAGAATGGCCCGACTTGGGCCAACCATTTGATGTCATTCAACTGGATGATGAGGTCAGAAATACTGTGGTAGGAGATTGGCCCCACTTGGGCCAGCCATTTTACGCACAGCTGATGCCAGAAAAAGTTGGAATGAGATTATTTGGATGTTTAAATGTAGGAATGAGTATACCCGCAGGTGCCAGATGCAATCAGGTGATGTCAATGTTGATGCTGCTCCTCTTAACCTCCGGGTTGTGTGGGCTGTCCGCCCAGGGCCAATCCCCTCACTGTTGAAGTTGAATTGTTGACATCGGCATTTTTGACTATTGCTCGAAATGAATATGGTTTACTAAATGATAGCCCGTTGTTCGGCTATGCACCATTGTTGATGTTGGTGGGGAAACCTCTTACACATTACACGTGTATAAGTGAGCTGTCCGGGCCTCCCAAATGCCCATACAATGCGAAACAAACTGAACACTTACAGATAAAAACTTACATGAATTGAATGAGCAGGTATTGAAAGGGCCCTTCTACTGACATGCATACTGCGACATAAGTAAATAACATAGTGGAAGTTCACACACACACAGACGTATTTATTAAGGTAAAACACTACATCCCTTCGAGGAGGGCACTTGACATGAATTACACGTGGCTTTTAGAACTGGCCAGGTGGTAACACTGCAAAACATCTTTCAACAATTAAAAACTTACATGAAAACTGAAGCTCGCTGGGGCAATGCTATTCCACCAGGGAGCAGAGGTGGCTTACCGGGCAGCTAGACAAAAAGAATGTTCCAGATACTTTAGAGTCTATTGTCAATGTCCTGATGCAAGAAGTTGATGGCCGCCCGGCATGCACGGGAAAATGCCGTAGCTGAACACACTCCCGCCCGACCCGCGAGCTCGCTGCGGCTTGCCCTCGCGCCGAAACAGGAATACTTGACACCATGACTTGCATTATTGACCCTTGTGATATGTGAAAAAGTAAATAGACATCTTAAAAACAATACAAAAATTCCTGCTACACAAACACTGATGAAATGGGATCGAAAAAACACTGTGCATTAAATGAAAAATAAGTAATGACATATTACCGTGCAAACACAACAAATAAAATAGTACTAGCAAAATAAACCATAAACATTTTAATCAGCAAAATAATAAAGTCTTTTAAATAGGCCTTAGTTCTCAAGTTTGACTTAATTGGCCTCTGCCATCTCCTTCCACTGCTTCTCTAGTCTCCATGGCAACCACCATCTGCACTTGCGCTGGTGTGCCCTTCCCTTGCTCTACACTTGCTCGCTTTGGCGACCAGGTGCACCGTCGATCTGAAGTAGAGTGCACAGTCCTGCTGCAAAGGTATTACAGGTTACGGCTGGACAAGCGGTCTTAAGGGATGGAGGCATACAGCATGTCAGTAATTACTGGATTAGTTGCGTCAGCTGTCTTTTTAATAAGTTCCTCTAAACCTTAAACTGGATTTGAATGGTAGCATATAAATATCGTTATTGTGTATGGAAATCCTTATTTCCGATGGAAATGTATACGGGACTGCTCGGAATGGTTCATACACACATATTTGCACATTGGTGATTGTGCCTTCATAATTTATTGGTTCTACAACTTTAAGTTTGTCTTCCATTTCTATTAACCATATATCCTAATTCCTTTAAAAACAATTTGTTGCCATGTGTTAACTTTACGGGTATCTTATTTGCTGTGAGCGTTTTTATTGTAACTTTTACATCTTTTTATAGTTATTTTCTTCGAAGTATGTTCCTTAGGAGCATAGTTTTTAGAAGAATCACCTAATTTACATCCAAATTGGCTATTAATACACAATGCCCATTTTTTATTGTAATGTACATGGAATGCAAGTGTTTATATAGCTTTCTTTAAATGTAATCAATTGGTAATTCCTTTGATTCTAAAATTAGCAAGTTTACTGTCTTGATCGACAATAATAGTAACATCTATTCCATCAGCACAATTAACTATTACTGAAAAAGTATTCGGCTTTACAATTATTTTGTATCCTGGATCTACTGCACATGTGAATTCATGTATTGTATTTGTTGGTTTTCTGTTAAAATATGAACACCCTCTAATATTAATATTCCCACGACATACATTAACTGATAAAATATTAACCTATTTTGATGATTTGTGCAATTGATTAGTGGCATACATTCTCTGTTTGTTGCCCAACATATTTGCAGTTGAATTGTCTTCTGTGAAATCGATATCAACATTACTGTACATCACACTAGTTAATGTATTTGGATTTCCATGTAATAGGAAATTTACATCTTCAGGTAATGCAGCTTTAATGGATGTTTCTAAATCTTCTAATTCATATTATTCCACCGGTATCACAATCTTATTGGGGTTTCAGCAATGTTGACCATCGATGATTGGTTGTGAATGTCAATGTTTGGGGCATGAAGTGTATTATCTTAAGTTGGTAACTGGACATGTCTTTCTTATTTCTGTAATTGGTGGCCTGTTTTCTTTTACCTTGATTTGGTTTCATGCATGTGTGTGTTGCATATAAGTGTGTAGGTGTGTGCATGTAGGTGTGTTACATATAGCAAGTGGCAAATGTAGCAATTTTTTCTTATTACTTTCACTGCATTACTAAGTATCTTTGGTTTCACCGCATTTAATAAATAATTTAAAATTATATTTTTTTAAAAGAAAAAAATTAACAAAGGTAGAGTTTGGGCCAGAATGTATTAACAAAAAATTTGTACATAGGATTAGTTTTCTAGCATTCGAATGGGATTAACGTAACTAAATTTTCATGGTTTCTGTAATGAACTGGCTACAATATACTCCAATTTTTTCATGCTTGTAAATGCTCATTATGTTTCGATGGGGTTGAAGCCTAATGAACAGGAGCTGTATGCACATGTGTTTGCTGGAATTCATATTGTAGTATAATTCTGCATGGTGGACTAGCATCTTGGGAATAAAACAGTTTTTATTTCGCATAATTCATAAAGCATGAATAGTATTGGCACCAGCTGAATTAGAGGCTGTGCATATATGTACATACACATGTTTGCATCTTACTTTACATTTAGCTAAAGTCGCATAGCAGTGTATTGTAACACTGGAGTAAGAGGGTGGGGGGTAGTTTACCATGGATCATATACATCGCTTAATGGAGCAAGAACACAACAATGTATGAAAACACAAACGTTTTGTTTGCCAAAGGTAACCATTTTTTATGATTTTTACTTATTGAGGATGTAATTTTAATCTAGCATATCCTCGATTTATTCATATTTTCCCCGCAGAAATTACTATACATGCATTATTTGCTTGTATAAAGGAATTTTTATCTGGACACCAAGAGATAGAAATATCTTTCTATGTGAAGTAACCAGATGGGTATCTTTTTCGTGCTAACTAAATTTCCTAATGATCTGATTTTAAACTTGGGAGGGACTGTTTTTCGCTGTTGGCCCTGACATTTTTTCAGCATTGGCCTTGACTTTTTCATTGCTGGTGGGGTGAATACTTCTGGCGGAGCATTTTTTTTGGTGTTAATATTAGCAGCATTAGTCCTGAAATTTGTTGATAATCGGTAGGGCGTGTATTTCTGTACCTGTGTAAATCATTATTTCGGAGTGTATGTATATTTTCAGCATTGGTCCTTAAATTTGTACATCGATGGTAGGGCGTATATTTCTATACCTGTGAGGAGCTATTTTTGTACCTGTGCAGAGCATTTTTTTCTGTAACTGTGTGGGGGATTTTTCCTGTATATACTAATAATTTCATAGCTGTTGGGCTGTGTACTTTTGTGCAGAGCATTTTTTTAGCGCTTGACCAGAAATATGTTCATTGTTGGTGGAGGCATATACAACTGAATATTTTCCATCATTGGTTCTACATTTTTCATCGCTGCTGCTGACATTTTCTTTTTGTTGGTTCACTGCATACTTCTGTGCCTGTGTGTGTGCACTTGTTTTCACATATATTAATATTGTCGATCGTCTGTCCTGACATTTAGTTTGTATTTTTCCTAGTAAGGTACTTTGGGCGAAACAATTTTCATTGGCATCTACATAGATCTGTGTCTCAGTGGGCACTGTAACTGTTATCTGTCATCAATCCTGACTTTTGGTTTGTATTTTTCCTTGTTAAGGGCTTCGGACGATACACTTTTCATTGGCATCTGAATAGTTCTGTCTCTCTGTGGGCATATGTTTTGGTATTTATTACTATTAGTCATCATTTTTCTTTGTTTGTCCTGAAATTGTTTCATTGTTGATGGGGCATACACTTCTGCATCTTAACACTGAATAAACTTATCTAGGATATCTTAATTTTCCTCCATGTTATAAAATATTGTACTTTTACGTATGTTGAAGCGGACGAATTGGCACACATTTTTATAGGGATGGCATTAGGACGAGAGAGTTTATGAATGGATGTTTGCAGGAAATTCTGTACATCGTATTTTCTCTGTGTGCTATTTTATAATTGGTTTGGAATGCTTTACCATTTTTCATCAGTTTAGTAGTAACGTGCATAATTTTCTCTCATTAGTTTTTCTTATCAGTTTGTTGTATCTGTGGGAAACATGTACACCAGATGTCCAATCTGGTCCTTCTGTTAGTGTGTCCTTTATTCTCAACTGGGCTAAAGTTTCCCAGAGTACTTTTTTTATTATTGAATAGCAGTCTCTGTTTCGGAACACTAAATATATATTCTAGACTTAATTGTGAAATATTCAAGCCTTAATAGCTGGTGTCAAGTTGCCTCTGTAACTCAGCTCTCAATGTGTCGGCCGGTGCGTGGATTGGAGACACACTTCCACTTAGGTGCTTTGCGGAAATTACTGATTATATACATATATACATACATATATACATACATATATACATACATATATACATATATATATACATATATATATACATATATATATACATATATATATACATATATATATACATATATATATACATATATATATACATATATATATACATATATATACATATATATACATATATATACATATATATACATATATATATAATATTATATATATACATATATACATACATATATACATACATATATATATACATATATATACATATATATATACATATTATATATATATACATATATATATACATATATATACATATATATACATATATATACATATATATACATATATATACATATATATACATATATATACATATATATACATATATATTACATATATATATACATATAATATATAATATATATATATATATACATATATAATATATATACATATATATATACATATATATATACATATATATATATATATACATATATATATATATACATATATACATATATAATATACATATATATATATATAATATATACATATATAATATAATACATATATATATACATATTATATATACGAAGCGCGCGCGAGAGAGAGCGAGAGCGCGGAGAGGCTAGAGAGAGACTTTCCCAGCAGGCAACCTTTAAAATATAACAAACCTTACTATGCATTTACAATGTAACAACTTTTTTTGAACATACCTAAATATTTTTTAATATGAAGAAACTGATATACTAAATAATTTTTTCTTAACCACCAGTGATGTGAAGGGACATGACTCAAGATACAAAATATATTTTTAAATGTTTTATTTGCACACAGTAATATTGTTCTGCATTATACAAAGTGGTAATCTACTTCCCGAGTTTTTGAGGACATTACCCACACACAATGTTTTTTTTTTCAGTATTTGAGGACATTACACAAGTAATATTTTTCTTCCACAGTCTTGTTTCCATGCACTATGATTATAATAAGTCCAGAGATTTACGGCTTGGCCATTGCCTCCCATTCGGTAATTGTTTCGATTTTCACACTTTTGAAGTCCTTCCTTATAGGTCTCGATGAGATGCCTGATCGTGGGCATCGGCTATGCCTGTAGATATCTAAGATGATCATTATGGTAGTACACATATTGTGCATCGCCGATTCTTGGTGGTTCATGTACATAAGGTATTGGGGAATTATGGCAGCATCCATTACATTGCGAATGTCCTCGTATGGAATCTTTCTGTCGTCCCACTTCAGTTCGTGCATTTCGTACGTCTGTAGGCAGTAGTCCTGTTGCATGGTACGGTCGAGGTACTTCCATGAACACAGCTGTACAAAATGTAAACACTTTAGTTCGCTCGTCTTCATAAGAGAACAAGATGGCATCTGCTTGACAGTGGATGTGTCCAGCAAGCAAACTCTTGGATATTGCAAAATATAAAAGAATAATAATTAAAATTCTCATGTGCAGACAGCACATTTTTTTTTACAAAATAATTTTACACTGCTTCGATCATTCACTCGTGTTTTGGGTTGGTTTCCTCGTCACTGGGTAGTTCTTGCCAGTAGAACACTTGCACAATGCCTTCCTTGGGGAGTGCATCTTCTGTAGGTACTGTTTGGAAGTCGAAAACTTGCACGCCATCTTCCACAGGAGTCGGCATCGCCAGGGCATCTTCCATGGGTGCTGCGAAGGCTGCTCGGTGGGACTTGCGACAGCCCCTGCCATGCAGCATTTTGGCATTTTCGAAAAATATTTGCACGAGAAGCAGTCCTGTTAGTCTTCATCCAGCTGTAGATAAGTTTGGCAAATACTCTAATAAGATCAAAATATTTTAAGGTGCGAAGACCAAAAGAAATTATTTTGGCAGGTACGGCAACTCGTCCCAAGGCATTAAGGGAGTGCACCCTCCCAAATGCCAAAATTGCCCGAATGATTTTATGACAGCTCGGTGTCTTCCATCTCTAACAGAGAGGACAACTTTTCCGAGAGTGTCTCGGCACGTGTCTAAGGGGGATGACAGTCTCCATGATTAAAGTACTAGGTCGCCGATTGGTCGGGGACATTGTTATGTGGGTCAAATGAAGTGAGTAATTAGCTATATAGAATCATTTGATCGAATGAATGTGAGTAGTTGGAATCCTTTCGACTAATCAGCCAATGGGCATCATCGTTGGGAATGGAACGTGAATAATTAGCCAATGGGAGAGAGTGGTTCGAACGAAAAGTGACTAATTAGCCAATGAGGAACATTGGCAGGGTCAAAAGAAGATTTCTGAAGAGACACAAGAAATTAAGCAATAAAATTTTATTTGGGGGATGGTGCAAACACTTCTAATGGGTCGAAATAGCTTGTGTAAGTAGTGGTCAGTGTGGATGGGGTGGAGGGTATCGCATGGAGGTGAGTAATTGGAGGGTATTGAAGGTGTCGACAGCACCACCTATACTTTAAAGAAACAAACAAATACAACCATCGCCTGGGGGTTGAATTAATACACTAGTGTCCCCTAGGAGTTGAAAATATATGAAACCCAACTTGGTGGACTAATCACCTACCTATGTGACCACCTTCAAAACAAATTATGCTTACCAATATGGCGGCAGAGAGAGCACAACTAATTGATCTAATGTAAGTGAGAGCATACCAATATGGTGGTCATGTCGTTTACCAATATGGTAGTGGAGTGAATGTGACATTTTGGTCAAAAATAGGTGACATACCAACAGAGTGGTCGTGTCGCTTACCAATATCGTGGAGCGAAAATTACCAATTTGTTGAATATAGGTGGGAGCATACCAATATGGTAGTCGAACATAGGTATGAAAAAGCTTACGAAGATGGTGGTTAGTCGCTTACAATGATGGTGGTCAGGTCGCTTATCTATATGGTAGTCGAGTCGCTTACTTATATGGTGGTGGAGCTAATGTGACTAATTGGTCAAATACAGTGACAAACAGACTACAATGAGGGCGCCCTCTAACAATGTATAAACAAATGACACCTACCAAGGTGGTGGTCGTAATACCTAAATGTTTTAAACAAATTTTTTACCTTATTTTTTATATTAAATTTTTATATAACTTTTTTAATACATTTATTTATAATTTATAAATTTTTAAAAATCTTATTAGTTCAGAAATAATATATTTTTATTATTTTTTTTGGTATATTTGAGTTTTTGGGGTCAAAGGTCAAAAGTCTGTGGTAAAAGGTCAAAACTCAGTGGTCAATGTCTACCAAGATAGCGGACAGTGATGTCACAACATGGCGGCCGGCCAGCGCCTGGCTCCTACATGGGAATCCGTTGACCCCGATTAATCCAAATCCTTCTACTTACAGCATGACAAACTTTAGTGAAACCCTGTGAAGAATGCGAACTAACGTTCTCCTTTCTCACACACAGCACACCTTCCTGCACTGCCGTTTGTCTCGTCTCCTTCCAACCAATAGCGAGCAAGCAGCCTTATCTACAACTTGTGCATACAGTCACGTAATTTGTAAAACAGTGTTATTAGTTTTTGCAAATTGTCTTTTATATATACATACACATACATATGTGTATATATATATATATATATATATATATATATATATATATATATAATCTTTGCTAGATTTACAGCCAGTTCGATTTATTTGATGTTGGAGTGGTGCGAATAAAAGTGCAAGTGTATTACTTTATGAAATAAACTGTACCTGCTTTAAAAAACTTGCGGACAGTGTTGGCAAAACAAATTAATTTCAAGGATAGTACTGAAACTTTGCGAAAATAATCGAAGTTATGCGTTTCAAGTTTTAAAAAATGTTAAATCAGTTATTCCATTGAGTAAAGATATACCTAGAGTGGATTTCCCCACGTTAAATTTTCTGACCACTCCAGCAGGTACGAATCTGTAGTTTGAGGGATGAATACCACGTCGCGCTAGTCCATTTTTTTCTAACTACCCTATAACTAAGAGTTAAGTGAAATCCCGGAGGGTAGGACGGATTTTTGTTGCATCTCAGGATTAGACCCCTTATGCCTACAATGATAGGAAATCATACAAGGAGACATGCATCACGGCAGAGAGGTATTGGTCAGCCATGGCTTGCAATTAGGACCATACTGCCTCTCTAAGTGTACTTATAGCTAAGCTATCACTAGAAGAGGCGGGGAAAAAACCGGCACAGGTACCGTAAAAATCCAGTCGACAGAATATAATTCAAAATTATTCATACATTATTCAGAAATGCTACGGGAGACTGTGTCTGTGTGTGTGTATGTAATGAGTGTGTGTATGTATGAGTGTGTGTATGTGTGTGGGTATGTGTGTGGGTATGTGTGTGTATGTATGAGTGTGTGTGTGTGTCAGTGTGTGTAACATGTTTATGTTAGTAGAGATAAAAAAAAGCTAGCCGAGAGGCGGCGGGAGCTTTATTTTCCTTTCGCCTTGGCAAGTGGGAGTGGCGTTGGCTTAGGCAGAGAGGTGCTTGCACACCTCTCTGGTCGGGGAAGTGGCGCTATTGGGCGGCTTCCCCCCGATTCTCCAGTAGAACCGTGGCGTTTACGTGGGGAATGTTGGCAGCGTTGCCACGATATCTGCCCTCACTCTCTCTCTCATACTCCATCTCTGTCACCCCCAGTCCCAACTCCGTAATAGTAGAACGTATTCTCGATGTCTGCTATAGCCACAAGCTGGGACAGACAAAAAGGCGGACTCCCGTGTTCATAACTCAAAGCCGTACAAAATGAAACTTAATGTACGCACAAGTAATTGGAAATGCTGCATGTTACTCACACGGTCATAATAAAATAATATGCACCACTTTATAAAATACGCTAACTGTGGATTTATGTTGTATATATACCTTATCACATGTGTGAACTGGACGTGGTTTTTGTAGCTCAGCTAGTTAGTGCGCAAGTACCAGCACAGTACAATCGACGAGCAGTGGTTGTTTGCTAATCACATCGATTGGTTTCTAAAGTAGATAATTTTAGCTGTATAGCATGAGTAATGTTAACAGGCACACATGAAAGCATTAAGTTTATTACTGTAACAGTTCTGTCTTATTTTGGCCATATAACCGTAAATGTGTGTTTAATTACTGTGAGAACAATATTGATTATTATGCTCATTAATGGTATTCATTTAAAAACAGAGGCGTAGCCGTGATTGGGGGGGGGGGGGGAGATATATTGTGACATATCCCCCCGCAGAAATGAAAATAAAAGCTGAAAACACAATTACAAGTATATTTTATTTTAATTTAAGGAGTCTGTGATCCTCCTTGAACATGAAGAATATTTATAGCATTTTGTGGTTCCATATCTGTACATTAACCCATTGATTATAAATTATGTAACTATAATTTTTTAATAATACAGGTTTTGTATTTTGTTCAAAAATAGAAATATAAACACTCTTTCTCCCCTCCCCCTCCCGAGAACATTAGTAACTAAGCCCTTGTTTAAATAATATGCCAATGTTTTAATGACTAGCGTAAATGTCCGTCGTACATACATGTCAATACAGTACGTTGTTTTACATACATAGGTAATGCAGTTACTCACATCATTTTCCTTACATTAATAGCACTCGTACTTTAAAATCTACACCAATGCAGTCTTCAGGGGAAACAAGAAATAATCGTCGCATGTTTGGATGCGCAACAAAGAGCCTACATATACAATTTGGCTGCATGTGTACCCTGTCCCCTGAGAGTGGTTTCGTCTGCAATTTACAAGTTTCTATTAGCACTTTAGATAACGTGTGGGTATGAACAGATTATTTCTTTCTTCCCTTCTGTATAGAAAATTGTATACTTTCTGTTGTGCCCATGAGTATAACAGAAAGTAGCAGAAATTAGGTATCATGTAAGGCCGACTTAAACGAATCGCGCCTCACGCAGAATTTAGGCACCACAAACTTCTTAAATCCTTTTTAAATACCGGAAGAAAAACTTTTCTGCAAAAATGGTACATCATATAGTGCTAGCATTATGCTAATATATTACAATTTACATTGCTCAGTGGTAGGAGAATGTTACTAAAAAGGAGAATATACCCACGATAAATGAATCTAATTTACACTTGCTGTATGTATTAACACTCCCTGTTATGAAGATGATCTTACATGTTATACGATATATTTAGTTATTACAGTATATTCGTGCAAACGAAATGAGCGTTCGTTAACGACAAAAGTATTTATTCATTCAACAAAACATGGGACAGACAGAATATAACTACTTTTAGGAAAAGTAAATTATGTATGCAAGTAGTAGGGGCGTGCTGGTTTCAGGCCAGTTTTGATTAATCGGATTAGCAAATTGATATCAAAAGGTTAATCAAAAATCCTTAATCCGATATTAATTCGATTCAAATATTCTTAATCCTATCTTAATCCGATCGAAAATATAAAAGGTTTAAATTTGAAAGGGTTAATATTTTTTGTTGTACTTCTTTCTTTAGTTTTGCGAGGGGGAGGGGGTAGCAGAAACTCTGGCACAACCTCACCCTAGGAGCTCTGGCAGTCGATGACCAGAGTGGTGGGTTGCAATGCCATATAGGTGTAGAGTTGAATGCAAGAGTGGGCTAAGGCTAATTTTGTCTAATTTGTCTAATTTTAGGGTATTTGGAGGGAGGTTGGTGGTAGATAGGCGATTTTTATGAATACATTTACTACACAAGAGAATTTCAGAGCATTTAAATGATTTCAAAGTAGCCTAAGTGTAAATGTTACAATTTTTTGGTGGATATAGTTCGTAGATAGGCGACTTTGAAAGATGCGATTTATGTGTTAAACTCTGTTTTCGGAATGCAAATGAACGTTAGTGAATTTCAGAGTGTTGCACATTTGAATAAATTACACACATTAAATCACAAAGTTTCAAACGGCTATGTGAATAATAAGAGGAATTACACAAGTCTTAAACATAACACGAGTCTCGAGTTTCGAAATATAATTTACACAAGAGAGAATTTCAACTACAATAATAACATGTACTGTCGACAAGTGCAAACTCACTAAATGAGATCCAGGTAGTCAGTATGAATAAATAAAGATTTCCGAACTTTCATTTAAATTTAAACAGACAGAATAGCATAATACACATACACTACTTAACACCTCTCGCACATACCTTGAGTATTTTTTTAAAACATGTCTGTTTTATGTGGAGTGCATTCATCCTACAAGTGACAATGGACCAATAATTGTTTAACTAAAGTTTCACTATTTTCGGAATAATTCACTTTTAACATAAATTATTTCCATCGAAGGGTAGGGACACACTGATGACGTGAAGAAGTACTTAAGCCCACAAAGCGTAATTGTGCAACACTTTATAGAGATGTACTACAAATTTCCATTAAATCTGTGAAATTCAAGTCACTTGGTAACAAAAAATGCAAGTTGTTAACACAAACAGTACCTGCATAAGACTTGGTTGATATAGGCTGGGTTCGAGTCTTGGTTAGGTATGATTGTAATCATGTAAACATAAAAATAATAAAGGAATAATTGCTGTTCATTAAACTAATATAAATTCGTTTATGTACATGAAAAAATGTAGATAGTTTCAATTTTATAGATGTTTAAACATAAATCGATCATGTGTAATATTTCCAATTAAACATTATTAACTATGTAATTTATACTTGCTTCGAAATTTTAGAAGTATACCATTTGCCAAGATCTAAAAAAAAAAAAAAAAGTTACATTTAAAGATCTGAGGTCTTAGCAGTGTGGCTGTTCTTTCAATGTTTTTGTCAATACTACCAACTACAGAAACTGAGATTTCAGAGGTTGGCAGTCAAACAAACCCCACAGAATGTATTCTGGTTTTATTATATCATGGAGACAGCCCCGGTGCCTAGCTTTTCATGAAGGAAGCAACCAAGGACAACCCTGCCCCTGGAGGGGAGGGGGCATTTCAGGTCAACTAGGTTTCAACCATCGACACTACTAAGGTCAAAATTGCTTCCTAGCTGTTTAAAATCTCTCGAGCAAAAATATTATATCCTCTATTTGACAAAAAAAATTAATGTTCACTTTGCAAACTCCATTGCGCAGGAAAATATACAGAAATTAAAAGTAAATCGCAATACTTGTATAAAAATGAACAAATATTTACGAAAACCAGTTTTTACTCTCCCATAATAACGCATGTCAAAAGAAAAAAATTCTATAGAAATATCTTATAAAATAGAATTTTAACATAATTGGAAACATGTTCAGATACATTAACTGAAAATGTATCCATATATGTTTAATGTAAATACGATTCTCAATATACAAATTAAGAAAAACGTGAACATATTTACTAAAATTGAATCATATCATGTCTTTATTTAGATAAGAAATATTGCTAGTAAGAAAAAAATATTTCCTTTAAAAGATTAAAGTAATCTTAGATAAGGTTAAAACATGTTTTATAGTAGATAATATTACTTTCTTTTTTCCTATAAATTATATATCATTTTATTAAATAGATCTCTATTACATTGTTAATCATTTTTAATGGATTATTAAATACACTTTATTTATTTGTTATGATTCAGAAGTTATTTTTCTGAAAAATAAATGTTATTCATTTCTTCGACCAAGAAACTTAGCAAAGAGGTTTATCTCCAAGGTTGCGGTTGCTGGCTTGTGATATTTGAATGTCATGGGTGCGGGAAGAGAGGGGAATGGGTTTTTGACTTCTGGTTGGAGGGTCGAAATCAGGCTTCTCGAAAGTTTGACATGGGAAATTGAAATTTTTATAAATGGGGCTTCAGCCTCTATGCCCCTTCTACTTTTTTTCAGTTGTTTGCCAGTTCGGTTCGCTTTGCGATGTCGCGGTCATATGAAGACTATTTTCTTGGCTTATGTATGCGAGACTTTAATAAAGAGATTCATAATTCTACTAGGGAGTATTTCAATAGAGAAATCAACAGTTTGGATGATTTAGTAAGCGGTTTCTTAACACCTTCAGAGAAAGAGGAGTTTATCTTCACATTGCAACCAGTGATGACATCATTATCACCATCTACGAGAGTGCCCACAGCACCATCAGCTACTGCACCCATATCTTTCAAGTTTGCAGCACAATCTGCCATGGTGCCAAAGTCTAAGAGTGGCTACAGTACCATCAGCTACTTTGTCAACATCTTCCAAGTTTACAGCATCGTCTGCCACGGTGCCAATGTCTAAGAGAGTGGCCACAGCACCATTAGCTATGCTGGACTCCACATCAAATGGACATGTTAAAAAAAAATATCCAAGGTATGTGCAAGAGGCATTAAGTAGTGTGTGTGTCTTTCTATTATGCTACTGTGTCTATTAGAAATTTAAATGTGAGTTTGGAAACATATATTTAATCATACTGAATAGCTGGATTTCATTTAGCAGTTTGTACTTGTTGACATCACATGTTATTCATGTACTTAAAATTCTTTCTCATATAAATTATATTTCTAAAGTCGAGATTCGCATTATATTTAAGACTCACGTAATTCCAATTATTATTATTCATGTAGTCATCTGAAAATTTGTTTTTGGATACATGTAATTTATTCACACAACACTCTGAAATTCTCTAACTTTTAATTGCAATCCGAAAACTGATCATTTAACATGTAAATCGAATCATTCAAAGTCGTCTACCTATGAGCTACATCCACCCAAAAAACATAACATTTACACTAAGACCACTTTATAAATCGTTTAAAAACAGTGAAATTCTCTCGCGTGTTAAACATATTCATAAAAATAGCCTATCTACCTCCAACATCCCTCCAAAGACCTTAAAATTAGACAAATTAGAAAAAAAAAATTTCCTCAGCTCACTCTTGCACTCAACTCTATGCCTATACAAGACATTGCAACCCACCACTCTGGTCAATCGACTGCAAGAGCACCAAGGGTGAGGACCTGCCAGAGCTCCTGCTACCCCTCTCCCCTCACCCAAAAATAAAGAAAGCGAGAGAAAAATACTAACCCTTTCAAATTTAACTGTTTCTATAAATTTAACCCTTTCCATTTTTGATCGGATCGAGACATTTGAAATCAGATTAAGATTTTTGATTGGATTAAAATCGGATTAATGATGGACCCTTTTTGATCAACGCTTTGATATCAAATTGATAATCCGTCTAATCAAAAGTGGCCTGAAACCGGCATGCCCCTACCACTTATGCAAATATACCACACTGTCACAAATCATTCCAATTTATACACAGTGTTCGTAAATTGCTGTTATTATCCATTTGTTGGCGCTAGGCGACGACAAACATCCCAGAGTACACGAAAAACTTTTGACTGAGTCAAGATATTGATAATATTTCTGTTATTCTTGGTAACAACTGTAGGGCCCTACGAACAGAGAAATGTATTGATTCGAGTGTTTAAACACACCTGCACACCGTAATGCAGCGTAAGCTGCAACGTCTGGAGTAAAACTGGATTTACAATATAAATATTTAAGCATTGTGCGTTACGATGTGTGCAGAAGAAACGAATGTGTGTTCTGTTATGTTTTGGTTCCCAGTGGAACTTATCAGGTCATGTGCGTTAGTGGGATTTATTGAGCATTGAAAGAAATAGCTTAGAAAATTTTTCGAGGCTACGACCAATCAGTAGAGCCGTCTGTGATATTGGCGGGAAACTTATTTACGGTAATGTAAATATAAAACAATATGTCAAGGGCGTGTGTGTGAACATGATAACGATTATATGTTCACAAATAACAAGCTTCTCTCATAGCAAATGTCGGTTTTGAAGTATGATCTGATTCAATATAGTTGTTTTATACGAGGTTATGTTAGGAACAAAAGTAAACATGACAAGCTTGCTGCCTGTTTCTATTCGCTTGAATTAAGAATTAAAATTTAATGGGAAATGGCAAATACAGAAGAAGTGTTTCCGTATGACATAAGCGCCAACTGCATAATTCTAAATGCATTAGTTTTGTATTGTGAACTTAGGATGTGTCCGAAATGAAAGGTAATGAACACGTGACCTGATTTTGTATACAAACATTGTGACGTATTTGACAAATTGATATTTCGCATTTTGTATAGAGCGGATGTTGCCAAAAATACAAAATTACAAAATCAGGGTCATATTGGTTTTGACATTCAAAACACATGTGCGAATGCGTACTTAAAACGTCTTTTAAAATAAATAACTGTTCATAAAGTACACTAGACGTGTTTTAAAAAGCAAGTAAGTGTTGTGCTTTGTTTAGGCCTGTATATTTCGTAACATGTTTTATTATTGGACATTATATTATTTTCTTGTTTATTAACATATTCGCAGCATTCCAGTGATGACTAGAAATATTACGTCAATTTTAAGCATTTAATTTATATAAAACTAATTGTCACTCTTAATGTACGAATGTGTTACCGCGAGTGCTAAACAAGTGACTGTCGACGTCCGGATTGAAACCTACGAAATGACAAAATAACAAATTTGTCCTTTCGGACACGGCCTTAGCTTGACTATTAGTGATTGGTAGCCAGTTATTGCATTCAACCTATGTTTAGTGTAGAAATAGTTATAATTTGTAATGTACCTAGTGTGAAGTAGAATATTACGACTCTTTGTTATGTCTATTTTTCATGCGTTCATTAGTGTTGACATTACTTTTAAACACATCAGTGTCAACCTTTTTTCGCACTGTTATATGTCCGATTTTTTTAGTGTAGAATATTCAATAGTGTAATGTGTTAGACTCGTGTAAATGTAAACACACACAGCTGCCAACTTTTCAGACAATATCCACTAATGCACATCATTATTGTAAACGTGGATCTTACAGAGACGACAGCTGTATTGTCGCCTCTAAAACAGACATCTGTTTGAGTTGAGTCTTCTACGTGACATTAATATCCTTTTCCTGCAGTATACTTAAGGTTTTCTGCTTAATGAGATGCAGGCTTATACAGCGTTCGCATTCGTCTACGTACGTAAATGTTTTACATGTTTCGGGAAATGACACGCACATACACGGGGAAACGAATGCGTGTACGTCTCGCGCCCTTACAGCCTATAAGTTACTATTGGGAAAATGATTTATATGTAGTTCGTAAATGTTATTCCTAATATTTACTTTCATAAAGACTTGACGTGAGGCATTAACTTTCGAGAAACGCGACTGAACAATATTCTTAACAACGTATAAACCTTTAACCATTAATGATCTTGAAGAGCCGGGTTAAACATAACCAGTTTTATTTGTGATTTGTTATAAACCGGGCGTGGTATTTATAGTTCTATGCAGAGCACTACCAATGTTTTTACAAGGCCAGGCATGGATGAGTGAAAACGTTATATCAAAATCCGTCATTTAATTTTTATTCATACCAATATTATTGTTAAAAGGAAATTTATCTCTAGTTGTTACCGGTTTAATGATACATGATTGATAACTGCGTTTACTGCCTCAAATATATATTCATTCCTTTCTTGTAAAAATATCTATGATTGGTTAGTTGTCGTGCGCTTTCCAGCTACAGCTCCTTATGGGTTGATAATTCTAAATATATGCCCCTACATTCCAGCACATATTCAGTATGTGTTTTCCGTCAAAATGCTTATTCATAATCATATCGGCTAACTAATGGCTGTAAGGGATGTAAATAAGTATGCCTGTCAGAATGTATCACGTATCGAGCCGAGTGGAGTATACTTACATAGGTACATAAGTGCATTCCTAGGTTCGGTCCGGACACAGCCTTAATGGCACTTGAATCAACACATTGAATGTACTTATTGTACGAACAGTCACCTTTGTAGTAGATCATAACCCCAAACTGTAAACATTGCGTTCAATTGTAGACCGTCGTGCGTATTTCTCCACTATTGGACAATTATTTCTTGTCCATTTCCTTTCACATAAGAACGGAATGAAAAGTTTACCATGATATATGACATCATTCATGATTAGTATTAACTTTTTAATTGTAAAGGCTGTTCATGCTAAAGTCAGCACTTTTGAAATCAACCTAAGAAAAAAGTCACTGTTACTAACGTCATATATTTTAACGGGCGCACTGAGTTAAATGCGCCCAATGGTGTTAGTAACGATTGATGGAAAGTAGTTCCTTATCTTAACGTCGAATAAAAAGTGATAGGTAAACCCTTTGTGATAACTTAAATTATTTATTTTGCTTCCTGTTTTTGTAATGCATCGAAGTATAAAAATAACCTGATTCGTAAAATATTTTATTTTCCAATCATTTCACAGTTTCACCTGACCAATGCATGAATAAAGTGGTGAGGCTCATGGCAATGTTAATTTTACATAAGGCGGAAATATACACAAAGGGCATACTTACAAGTAGATCTTAAGCAGGGCTTTCAAAAGTGCCCATTTTATCGTGAACAGCCTATAAGTGCTAAAAGTACTGCATATATTTTATCATGAACACCTAAACTTAAGGAAAATAATAGATTATAATTAGAAACAATTACCGTTATATATTTAAGATAATTCATTTTTGCAGAAGTAAATAAAATCAAATAGTAGTTGATATCGCTGCAAATTTCTGCAAACACGTAATTCTACGGCATAAACGAAACGCATGCCATGGTCGCCACAAGTAAATCATGAGTTGGGTATTCACAGCTGCAACGAATGCTGGTAACTCGCGTGTGACAGGCTCGCCTTTGGCAGAACTTGAACGAACACGTGGGTGAGCCGAGGCCAGAGTTATGGCATACTTTTACCAGCTGCGGAATTGGCAACACCGCGCGGATGACGTCGTCGAGTACACTAGCGCTCCTCTGGGTCATTAGCGGAACACATAAAACTGGTCAGACTTTTCCCTATCCCATGACCACTCTAGAGTATATCTTTACTCAATGGTTATTCTTAATGGGAAGAAAAGAGATCGTCATGTGGTGGACGAAATAACTACGAGTTTTAAGGGAGATTGGCAGACAAGGCGAAAGTTAATTACCTGTCTCAGTTAGACATTGATTCATCCTAATTATGTATTATGAAGAAGTGTTGACAGCATGTTGAAGTAGAAGGTGTGTACAAAAACAATCATTTAGGCCAGCGATGAACTATAGTTCACACAGGTAGTGAAAAGTCTTCATCGAGGGAGCAAAATTAATTTTTAAAGCCAAAACTGAAAGCAGAGAATATCATGATGATATGAATAGCAACATTTTCACGAAACTGTGTAGAACACTACTATAGGCTGTTCACAATAAAATGAGGATTTTTGAAAGTCCTGCTTAACATCCTGCACATTGTGTATTCTTCCACCTTATGTAAATCTATTTTCGCCATGGGCTTCAGCACTTTATTCATGCGTCGGTCAAGTGGAACTGTGAAATTATTACAAAAGTAAACATTTTATAAATCTGCTAATTTATACACACTGAGGCGTCAAACAAATAGAAAGCGCAAGAAATAACATAAATTAACAAAAATGGTCACCCAACACTTTTCATTCGATGTTAACATATGGATCTACTTTCCATCCATCGTTGCCAACTTTACCGGGCTCATGTCACTCAATGCACCTGTTAAAATTTATTCGCAAGCAGAAGGCAGTGATATTTTTCTAAGGTAGATTTCAAAAGTGCTCACTTTATCGTGAACAGCCTTTAGTCTACTTCCCAACATTCTATCACCAAGTATTATTGTTCTTGGTAATGCTCCTTACCATAGTGAACAAACCTCCAACTACTGTATGTCTCCTACTATTATCAACACGAAAAATTGGCTTATAAATAACAACAGTTTATTCTGTTGAAATAAAATCCGAGTTGCTAGTAAAGGTTCGTTAAATAAGCCACCTCCCATTCATATAGTCAATAAACTGTTTAGATCCTAAGGACACACAATTATCCGATTACCGCTTTACCATTCAGATCTAAACCCAATAAAGTACATCTGGAGCATGGTAACATACCACGTTGCTAACAAAAATGTTAACGTTGTGAACTCTTGACATTTTGCAAATTACTCATTCAGCAATAGACAGTATTTCACCACTATACTGGGGGGGGGGGGAGGGAGGGACAATACAATCATGTGAAAAAAAAAAACTAGAAAATGACTATTGGGTAAATGACGGGCCGGTGGAGGAGGAAATTGCACAAGTTTTGTTGAACCTACAAAGTAGTAGCAGCAGTTGTAGCATCAGCAGTATCGATAATGACAGCACAAGTGACATTACTGAACCCAAACGTACCTACGATGGCAACATTTGTGGAATGGAGGAACTGATGTTACGTTTCTAGCATCGTTGCACAATAAAAGTTATTAATCAATGAATAAAATGGTTCCAGTAAGTTATATTCGATAATCTTGTCTATACTGTGCTTTGGTCTTACAGTAAACTACGTGTTCCGGCTACTGACGGTCTCTTGCATTTTGAACGAAGTGTACGGGGAGGCGTTCCCGCCTGTCTGCTGTTACCCTTCCCATGCTTTCACTAGGCGACCTTGCTAGACAAGCACTCTTACCACCTCCACCCAGGGATACACTTGATTTTCTCGCACAGTAACTATACTACTAAAAATTCTCTGTATTGAATCGTAACCAAGTCAAGATTGCTGTAGGTTAGTAATTTAGCCAATGTTGGGAGTAGTATAATGAAAGCATGCATAAATAATAAACCAGAAATTTCCGGTACGTTACCAGATTCGGCGCTAACGTCAACCGACAGTAAACGAAGGTGACAACATTTATTGTATAAAGAAACTTAGTACGAGTTTGACACGCTGCAATTGGCTTTGTCATACAATTATGTTTAACATTTTTAGCCAGCCTCCACTGCATACATTTTTCATGCGGCTTAGTGCGAGGAGACTTAAGCTCAAATCTGTCGTAAGAGCGACATATAACTGTTGTGGATATAATTACTTATTCTGATTAAATCAGACTTTTTAATTGGAAGTTAAGTATACTATTGTATTAAATAAGTTAATTTCCTCATCGATAAATTGCAATATATAAGAATAATCATACTACGTCAACAAAATGTCAATATCAAGCAGCTGCTTCAAATCCTACATGATGATTTTTTGAAAAATGGAAGTTAAATTGTCGTAAAACACAAACAAATAAAATGTAGTACCAATTATTACATGAAGACCATGAAATCCTATTGCTGTAAAAAATTTTGACCCATAAACTGAATCACTGATAGTGAAAGGTGCTTCTAAATATTCATATGCTTGAAGTAAAGTGATGTATAGTCCAAGTAAAATAGTAATTGTTAAACTTTGATTTATTTCTTTTATATTATTATGTAATAATCTATGATGAGCTCATGTAACTGTTACTCCTGATGTTAATAAAATTATTGTATTTAGTAATGAGATTTGTATAGGATTGAAGGATATAATTTCTACTGGAGGTCAAATAGATCCTACTTGTACTGCTGGGGATAAACTTCTATGGAAGAATGCTCAAAAGAAGGAAATAAAGAAAAAAACTTCTGAGATAATAAATAAGATTATTCCTCATCGCAGTCCTTTAATTACTGTTTTAGTATGTAATCCTTGATATGTTCCTTCACGAACTACATCTCGTCATCATTGAATTATAATTAATGTTGTTATTGTTACTCCTAATATTATTATAGTAGTTGATCCTTGTTGGAAAAATTTAATAATTCCTGTTAATGTTAGTATTGTTGAAAGAGACCCTGCTAATGGTCAAGGTCTTATTTCCACTAAATGGTATGGGTGATTTTGCTGTGTTGACATTAGTTTACTTCTCTAGCATATAGTGTTGTTAGAACAGCAAATACATATCCTTGAATAACAGCAATCGCTGCTTCTAATCTTAGTAATATTATCTGAATAATTAATATAATTGATAGTATTCTAATGGAAACATTTATTTATGTATTTCCTAATAATGTTATAATTAAGTGTCCAGCAATTATATTAGCAGCTAATCGAACAGCTAAAGTTCCTGGTCGGATAATATTACTGATTGTTTCAATACAAACTATAAAAGGTATTAATACCCCAGGAGTACTGTAGGTACTAAATGTGTAAATATTCTTTCTGTGTTTTTGTTTCATCCATACATTATAAAAGATAATCATAAAGGTAATGCTAATCTTAACGTTATGGTTAAATGTCTTGTTCTTGTAAAAATATATGGAAATAGTCCTATTGTATTATTAATTATAATTATTATAAATAATGCAACTAATGTTGATGTAGTTCCTTTATTCTGTTTTCTTAATAAGATGTTAAATTCATTATTTAAAATATTAAATGGTTTATTTCATATTAATGAGTGTCGATTATTTATTAATCAAAAATATGTTGGTAATAATATTAATCCAATTAGAACTGCTCTTCAATTAAGTTGTATACTTAATAATATTGTTGATGGTTAAAAAATAGAAAGTAAATTTATCATTTTCAAGCATTTTCATTTCTTATTTTCAAATAATTTATTTTTATTTTAATGTTTGGTTCATTTAAAAAATAATTTTTTACAATAAATAGCATAAATGGTGTAATAATATAAATATAAATTAGTATTCATCTTATAGGTGATATTTGAGGAATTAGAAATTATTGATAATCAATTATTTTAATAGGACATATTAATGTTATTATTTAACTAAATTTCTCATCAAAAGTATTTGCTAAATTACTATTAAGTGGTTTAAGAGACCAATACTTGCTTTCAGTCATTTGATGATTTTCTTATTCATTTAATAACGTATTAATAGGTACACTTTCAACAACAATTTGTATAAATCTATGATTTCTACCACAAATTTCTGAGCATTGACCAAACAATCCATTTCGGTTTAATATTATGCTTGCTTTATTTAAACGTCCTGGAGTCTCAGCAATTTTTACCCCTGATGACGGTAGAGTTCATGAATGAAAAACGTCTGTTCATGTTACAATTATTCGAATAAATGTATTTGATGGTAATACTATTCGATTGTCTACATCTGATAATCGTAAATTGTTATTGGTTTCTGGATTTGTTATATATGAATCGAGTTCTCTATCAATAAAGTCTGGATATTCATATGTTCAATACCATTGATGTCCTACAGCTTTTGTAGTTATCATTGGATTATTAATTTCATCTATTAAATATAATAATCGTAAAGATGGTGTTGCAATGAAGAATAAAGTTATTGCTGGTGTTACTGTTCAAATTAATTCAATTATTTGCCCTTCAAGAAGGTTTTGATCTGTATAGTTATTAAAAACTAATATAATTATGATATATCTTACTGTGGTAACAATTATCATTAAAATTATTATGATGTGATCATGAAAGAAGGTCAATTGTTCTATTAAAGGAGATTCTCTATCTTGTAAACATAAATTAGGTCAAGTAGTTATTTCTAAAAAAAGTTTAATCTTTATATATAAGTCTTAAATCTATTGCACTAGTCTGCCATATTAGAATTTAATTAAAATTGGTAGTTCACTACATGTGTGTTATGTTGGTGGTAGATTGTCTCTTCATTCAAGAGATCTTGTTATATGTGATCTGAAAATAGTTTGTCGTATTGATGTTATACTTTCTCATAAAATTATGATAAATATTATTATTCTTATTGTTGAGATTAAAGCGCCTATTGATGAAATAATATTTCATGATGTGAATATATCAGGATAATCTGAGTATCGTCCAAGTATTCCTGCTAAACCAAAAAAATGTTGAGGGAAGAATGTTAAATTTACCCCAATAAATATTGTAATAAATTTAATTTTTAATCATAATGGATTTATTGTTATTCCAGTAAATAAAGGTTATCATTGAATAAATCCTGCTATAATAGCAAATACAGCTCCTATTGATAATACATAGTGGAAATAAGCTACTACATAGTAATTATCATGAAGTGTAATATCAATTGATGAATTTGATAGTACAATTCCTGTTAAACCACCTGAGGTGAATAAGAATACAAACCCTATTGCCCATTAACAAGATGGTCTAAAGGTCAATTTAGATCCATATATAGTTGCTAGTCAACTAAATACTTTAATACATGTGGGTACAGCTATAATTATTGTAGCTGAAGTGAAGTATGCTCGTGTATCAACATCTATACCTACAGTAAATCTATGGTGTGCTCATAGTACAAACCCTAATAATCCAATTGCTGCTATAGCAAAGATTATTCCTAAATTTCCAAACACTTCTTTTTTTCCTCTTTCATGAGAAATAATGTGTGAAATTATTCCAAATCCAGGTAAAATTAAAATATATACTTCAGGATGACCAAAAAATCAAAATAAATGTTGATATAAAATAGGATCCCCACCACCAGAAGGATAAAAAAATGATGTATTCATATTACGATCAGTTAATAGTATTGTAATAGCACCAGCTAATACTGGCAATGAAAGGAGAAGTAGAACTGCTGTAATTACAACTGATCAGACAAATAGAGGTATTTGTTCTAATGTTATTCATGGTGATTTCATATTGATTGTTGTTGAGATGAAATTTACAGCACCTAGGATTGATGAAATTCCTGCTATATGAAGTGAAAAAATGGTAAAATCTACTGATATTCTTCTATGGCCTGTTAAACCTGCTAGTGGTGGATATAATGTTCATCCTGTGCCTGTACCTGTATCAACTATCCTTCTTATAATTAATAGAGTCAATGAAGGGGGTAATAATCAAAATCTTATGTTGTTTATACGCGGAAATGCTATATCAGGGGCTCCAATTATAATTGGTAATAATCAATTACCAAAACTCCCAATTATAATGGGCATTACTATAAAAAAATTATTACAAAAGCGTGAGCTGTTACAATAGTATTATAGATTTGATCATTACCAATAATAGACCCTGGTCTCCCTAGTTCTATTCGAATTAATATTCTTATTGATAGTCCAATTATTCCTGATCAAATTTCTAATATGAAATATAAGGTGCCAATATCTTTATGATTAGTTGAAAAGAATCATCGTTTCATTAGTAAGGTGGCCGAGATTATATAGGCAATAAATTGTAAATTTATTTACAGGTTAAACCTCTTTACTATTGGTTTTATATTCATTTAATGATTTTAAATTGCAAATTTAAAGGTGTATTATATACTAAGGCTTAAAGATATTTATTTATAACTTTGAAGGTTAATAGTTTAATTTAACTTAAATCCTTAATAAATTCTTATTATTATAGTAATAGTAAATAATCCTGTTATTGTTATAATCGTGATAGGTATTATTAATTTATAATTTTTACTGAATATTATTTTATATCATTTTGGCTCTGAATTTGTTAATATAAGTGATGTATACATTATTCGTAAGTAATAATAAATAGTAATTAAAGTTAGTATAACTATTATTCTTATAATTATTAATTCACTTATGTTTATTGATGATTGAATTACTATTCACTTAAGTAAGAACCCTAATATAGGGGGAAGGCCTCATAGATAAAATATTAATTAATAAAGTTAATTTTATATATACAGATTCATTTATCGATATTAATTGATTCATATGATAATTTTTATGAACATTTATTGAAAGTGTTATTATTCTTGTTATATATATATATATATATATATATATATATATATATATATATATATATATATATATATATAATGAAGTATACTACTCATAAGTTTTCTCCTATTATTATTATTATTGCTGCTAATATTCATCCATTATTTATAATATATGATAATGCTATTAATTTACGAAGGGAGGTTTGGTTTAAACCCCCGACAGCCCCAATAATGATGGATAATACTATTGCAGTAATATTAATTATATTAATTTTAATTACTATTGATATTATTATTAATGGTGTAATTTTCTGCCATGTTATTAAGATAAGGCATTTGTTTCAATTTAGTCCTATTGTTTTTGGTATTCAAAAATGGAATGGTGAGACTCCTCTTTTTATTATTAAAGATCTTATTTGTAGTATTTCTCCTATTCTTTCATTATAAAAGTTTGTTTTGTTTATTAATTATTATTATGATAATGGATATTAGAAGTAGTATTGATGCAATAGTTTGAGTTAAAAAATAAGTTAAAGCTGATTCTTTAGAATTTGTGTTTTTTTGTTCTATAATTATAGGGAGGAATGATGCGTGAGCCCTTTGAAATATTAATGCGTTTGGCATAAAAGAAATTAAAGAAAGGGTGCTGATGTGTAGAATTTAACTGCAAGCATAACAAACAGTTATATTTATTTAATAAAACGAGCTTGCTTTAAATTCAGATACTTATTTCATATTCCAAAAGTTTAGAAATGGACAAGCCATGAGCTTGCGCAGCACAATGTTTGTTGGATGATGGAAAAAAAAAAAAAAAAAAAAGGAGGGGGGGGGGGTTGAAGGTACCAATAATATAAAACTATGTTCGGAGAATATTAATTTAATCACACTTCTTTCCTCATATTTGGCAAACATACAGTTTCAAAACTCAATATTCCAAGGGCTGGTATCTTGATTAATACTCAGTTATATAATCAAGAAGCTTGTCGTTTGAATTTCGCTCCATCCTGTGTGTGCACACACACACGCGCGCGCGCAAACGAATTTTTTTTACTGCTTTACCATGAAATCGCAGAAAAGAAATGCCTAAAACCGTACGCTTTGGAAGGGGGTGGAGGGAGGGGGCTGCATTTCTCTATACATGTGTTCATAATACTGAAAACATGAAAAAGCGAACCGCTAAAAAAACCAGGTAATATTAATAGTACACGAATAATATAAAATATACAATACTTATTGGGCCCCTTACAAAGCGCTTGAATGCGCTGCACTTACCGCACTATTAAACGTGCTTCAAATGTGCCATTATGCGATAAAAAAACCAACGTTCAGCCGTAATGTACTTTCAATGCTTTACGCACATTAGAAACACTATTTCAAAACACTTAAACAACTTTTCCAATGCACGCACTGTTATCTCAAAATATACGTGTCAGATACATACAAAATATTCGAGGTCTCTGCATAGTTACCCGCAGCACGAGTACACTGCACAGAGCATTGCGCTTAGTGGCGATGGTGCACTGAATACGTGTGGTGTCATCGCCCTTATTTGTCAACCTGAAACGAGCAAAATAACTCTAGATAGGAGGGTTCCTTAGTTAATTATGCAATCGTGGTATATATCGTGTTCAGGAATTCCTCCCTAGCATTCACCAGCCGCCTAACAGCCTGCACAGTCCGCGAGATCAACGCCAAGCCAACTAAATTCGGCTAGAGCTGGCCGGGTTTTGGAGGGGGAGGGGGGGGGGGGCGAAGTGGAGAGGAGATATTATAAATTTTTCAAGTACTCATGGAAGTTTATCACAGCGTGGTTTTCATTTCTTGGTTGTTCAGACCTCTGAGCCTGATGTGTGTTCTTAGTTTTTATTTATGGTGCGGTGATGAGAAAACTCGACAAAAATGTTTCCTTTATTTTAGTTAAATTAATGTCATATTTAATTGAATTTAATTTAAAAATAGCCTAATATGTTTGAACATTGACTTATTTCACATAACGTATCTAATTCAAATCAGAAAAAAAAAATTGTCCAGGTTTTACGCTCCAAAAGGTGTAAAAAAAATGGAAAAAAGGTAATTCTTAAGAATATGGGCTTTTTCGAAAATGGGAATAATAATACCTGGATATGTTAGATATGATTATTAGTAATCATAATTAATAGATATTTTGAAGGGGCTTGGTCTTGTATTCTGAAGAAATAAAATAAAATGTGATAGGGTGGATGGTCATCAAGATTGCTGTGTTTATGCTATAAAACATGTAAAATTTACGTGAAATGTATTTATGTCCAGTCGCTGAATTGTTTTACACGTAAGAATACAGTCTGCAAAGATTATTTAATGCCAATGGCGTGTAGCGAGTTTTTTTTAACAGGGTAAGCAATATAATAGCCCCACATATTTGAGTGTTTTTGATAACGTTTAGTTAAATGCCATTAAAATATGACACATTACACACTTTACAATACAACAAATGGTTGATATAAGCTGGACTGGGCCTCCATTTTCAATTTCTAGTAACAAATGCAACTTCCAGCGTTGCTTACCCTCCACATGTATTTACCGTTTTATAATACCTAGCATTAGTAATAAAAGACGGAAACGAAATAAATGCAATAATAATTAAACTGAATTCATATAACAAATTATAAGAAAACTCCCGTTTTCCCAGATACATTCATCCACTTTCCAAGGAAAAATTAGTACTAGAGGACGCAAACAGAATGCCTGCGTACCCTGCCCGTGTTGCTTGCGAGTTCGAGTCATGGCTAGTCGCTCCCATTTGTGGAAATAAATACTAGATAGCAGCACTGTGCGTTTACACGAAAACTCTTTCGCGAATCGGAAACGGGAAACTTAGAAATAAACGTGTTTAAAGTTAAGGCGAGAACTATAAAGTGTTAAACATTTCCAATATATGTATAAGGTAAGCAATGCTTACCTTGCGTCTATGGAATAAACGCCACTGTAATGCGTAAAATGTAATTTAAGTGGTATATTATAGCGCGGCACTGAGGTTTATACAGGTAAACACTGGTATAGAGCAATGTCGGAACATTGTGTAATTCTGGTCAATTACTCAAGGCTTACCTGGTCTATATTGATGAGAGGATAAAACATATTACTAGTAGAATAAACATACATATCGTAGAAGATACAGAGCCTCGTTCATAGACGGTGTTTATCTTCGGAGGCGATGCATACCGCAATATTAATTTTAATAACATGGCGGTATACACTTATTTTCAATACACTACGCACGACTGCGTAGTTGATGTCATATGGACTGTGGGAAATTGCCGTGTGTGTAGTGTGGTCAAATAGACCAAAGTTGTGGAGTGCGAATTCGAATACGCCTTATGAATGGAGAGTTATTAGGCGAGTATTGACAAAATTAAATTATGTTCTTGGGAAAAACAATTTCGGAAAGTGGTATAGTTCCACTCTACTTACTACACAGAATACGAATTTACAAGGGTAATCAAAATTTGATCAATAAAAACCCCAAAAACGATAGTGGGGAGGGTTACGAAGATCAGAGAATTTGTGGGGTAAAACGAGTGAAATATATGTACATAATTTAATATTTAGTGACGAAAATATGTTAAATTGCAAAAATTGCTGTACAAGCGTAGCCTTAAATTATGTGCCGAGCCAGAGCGCCAGCGCCTGCAGGGGAATAAATACCCAAAACAATGATACAAGGTGCACTGGTAATTTTTTCTGGGTGGTAACGCGAAACGTCACGCATCAGCGAAGCTTGGAGTTTCCCCATTAATTATTGTCTTGCGTAACATATTTACACTGAGAAATAATGTGTTTGCGTATTGCAATTTAACATATTTTTTTACTATTTGTAATATTACTGTAATATTGTCTCATGAAAACATGTTTAATTGCTAAAAGCATTGAACTGAATATGGCCTAAATATACAATATTACCAATACAAGCTACAAATACGATAGTGGGGAGGGGTGTGAAGATCAGAGAAATTGAGTGGTTAAAGTTTAAAATGAAAATGTGCGTATTTTGTATATTTTTAACCCCACAATTTCCCTGATCTTCATAGCCCTCCTTACTATTGTATTTGTAGCTTGTATTGGTAATATTGTATATTTAGTTAATGTTTGGTTCAGTTTTGTTTGCAATGTGTCTGTCAGCTAATATTACATTTACATATTTTTTCACCTATTTTACCCCACAATTTCCCTGATCTTCATAGCCCTCCCCACTATCGTTTTTGGGGTTTCTATTTGTTCAATGCTGATACCCTTAGTAAATTCGTGTTCTGTGTAATTAGTAAAGTTGAATTATACCACTTTCCGAGATTTGTTTGTCAGAAAAGACATTCATAAGAATTACCTAGTAAATAGAGGGTTAAATAATGGGCTGCTTGTATCTTAACTACAGGTGGCACATGCTTGGGAGGGAAAAAATTGAACAGAGAATACAATTTCCTAAACTTGTACTACTTTCTAAATTATAAATTTTATGGTTAACCTAATCAAGGAGTTCAAATATTTTTAATAGCTACAAGATAAAAAAAACATCATTCTGTGAGTTAGCATTTAACCTCAAGAGTGGAACGTACTCATTTCGCCTCATATACTAGGTTGACAATATGAAACTACGACCAACTGCCACAGATTTGGCCAGGCTAAGGCAGCGTTGTGATAATGGGTCACTTTCCATGCCCATTGGTAATGGGAGTTCCTACCACGTTCTAAAACTATTAAACATGCAGTTTGGCCAAGGTCAGCATAGATGTACATGATAGGTATCGTGCAAGGATATATGAGCACACCCATCCGTAGCACATTGGAACCAAGACGAAAAACATGGTGAGCCTCAGTGCACTTATCACATGTTTGGGGTTTGTTACACTAATGAGTTTCAAAAACATTCCTAACGGGCTGTACTTCGCATCCGCGGACCAGCCCGTATAGCCACATCTGTGTAGTAGGTGAATCCGGACTCCTCCCAGACGAGACTACAGATTGGAAACTTGTTAATACAGCAAGCTTGTTCCTGGCAGAGCTAACAAGTCCCTCATCCAAAATACACACTTAAATGTTTTTTTCCACCCGTTTGTGAAATACTAGGTTGCTCACGGCGCAATAGAAACTATGGCATGAAAATCCACATTGTTTATACAGACAGAATACAACGCCTCTTTGTAATTCACCTACTGTCCCAGCGAATGTCCATCAGGAGCAACCAATTTACAGGTGATGCAAAACTTTTTTGGACGTGTGTGTGTATATATAGAGAAACTGCCTCTTTCAAATTGTACGACTAGCTTTATGACCATCACAAACTGCTGCACAAATGAGAATGGAATGACTAGAAACTTACTTATTCCATAATTACGCCAACAATGTCATGAGTGTACGCTAGTGAACAACAGGAATGGCAAGCTCCTCTTGCCAGCGTATCTTCGTTGCAAGATGCCATAGATATTAGTCTTTCCGCAACCATCCGCGATCATCACCAACGAGCGAGCGAAACTGGCACAACAGACTTGTCTTAGAAATACCTATCTACATCTCAATGAAACTTAATTACGTGCCTGAGAGCATATTTAAAGTTAAGGCTAAGTCTCACAATTCATATTAGATTTTTTGATTTCTATATAATTTTAGTTGCTAATTTTTGTTCCTAAAGAAAAATTTATATACTGTATTGATATCTGAACTGTTTGGTCAAGATATTTTCAGCTCTTCAAAAATCTCCATTAATACCGAGTAAAAATCATTTACAAAACTAACACTTCTGATAGTGTAAAAAATGGTGGAGGAACAGGGCAATATAGGGTTACACTACAACCCCCCCCCCCCCCCCCAACTTTTTTGGACGAGGTACAGCATAGCATTGGTACTCTTACTCTGAAATTTTAATTACTGCCGTATCCTTTAGCAATTCAGGTATTAAAATGTGTGCAGCTACTGCAATCTCGATTACCGTAAACAATCAGCACGGCCACTCTTTAGTTTTATCCAATGAAATTAATTCAAACGAAAACTGAAAATTTTTGGTGCTCTCCCATACGGTTTTGCTAAGTAGAAAGATGAAAGTAAAAAGTCATCTTTTGCTTAATAGATTTGCTTGCACCGCGTGAACTACAATTACAGGTCTAACTTGCGATAGATACATCTTCTCGGGAATGCATATTGCTGGCTCAGGAGGGCATATTCCCAGACGTGAACTTGGGGCCTTGAAAATTTGTTTGCATGGTATTACCCGCAAGGCTCTCGTCTACCTACAGCTTTTTTCCGCGTTTGAGGCCGAAAAGCGCGGGAGCGATAAGGACGACATTGCTACAAACATCAAGTGCGCCATCGCCGCTAAACGCAAGTATCACAACTAGCATTTAGTGTTCTCGTCGTACTAGATTAAACTGTGGCCCCATATTTTTATTGGTGGAAGGTATGTATCAAGGATCAATGCAGAATCCTCAGTATTTTTGTACATATCCGAGGCATATATTTTGGAATGCAGCACTTAAAGAAAATGCTTTTAATTATAGTCTATTCGCGGTTTCTACACACGTTTTGAATCAATCCTTTGAAAAATCACCCTATGTAGTAAAGACGTGTGTGGTGGTTGTTTACATATGTTATTTACCACAAGCGTTTTACACTTGAGTTAAGATAAAAATTACCCCATTTTTAAAATACATTTTATATGTACTTATTTTTTAATCTATAAATCACAATATTTTATTTATAATTTTTATGAGCAAAACTGGATGAAAATTGGTGTGTTGGTACTGTCTAGAAAGAAGTAATTCTCGCGTAGAACATTAATAAACAGTGAGCACGAATACGGTAGCTTATCCTTTTGATGTAATTGTCTAGTCTTAAGCCTGGAACACGCGGCAAGCTCCACGTGCCAGGCCCAGCCCGTCTACTTTTTATGATGCATTGAGAGGCATTGGGCAGCACACACGGTCACAGGCCGGGCCCGGCACGGCGCAAGGATAAAATGGGCCCGGACGAGCGCCAGGCGTTTTTCATTGCCCTTAGGCTTTGTTAGAACGAGGCAGATTGGTGAATGTGAATCTAATACAAGAGCGAGAGTGAACTGACCTCGCGTCTTCCATTGCACGAACTTGTGGTAGAGCAAGCAGGAGCAGACGCAGCATACGCAGCTGAGCACCATGAGAGTGAGCACGACGCCCACCCAGACGTCGGCAAGGAACTGCTGGTAGTTGTGGTCGGCGCCCGGCCTCGCCACCAAGCTCACGTTGTGTTGCTCCATGGTCAGGACGTGCACCAGGCCGCCACTGCCCACGATAAAACATTCCCACCTCTGCCCAGCTCACAACTTTAGCGAGTGCCACTGCAAGAGCGCGCGCACGTATGACGGCGACACTCGCGCCGAGTTACAGTCGGTCAACTTCGGCTTCCCCCACCGCCGCTACAACGTGGAGACGCCACTCCTCCATCGCTTTCAGGCAGGCACGACCTTGCATTACCGCGCCATCATGTTGCACATGTGCCGACCCACGTGCTTTCTGTCCGCGCTAAAACGCTCCTCAAATCGCCAATTCCGTCACTTCACTTCAAGAGCGTAAAATACGGGCGTGGACTTAGCAAAGAAGCCTGTACAGCTAGAAATGCAATAAATCTTCAAAAAGCGTATCGTGAACGACCATGACAGAATAATTCAGAATCCAAAACTCGAAACGCAGTTACAGTTAGCGAATATTCCAGACGAAGCCACGCGTGACGGTGACGCCCCCACTACGCCAAGCCCTACAGGAACTTACTGATGTGATTACTTTCTTCAACATGGATGCAATTAATTTTTAAATACTTTCTTAACAGCTGAGTTGGCAGGAAGGACTTGACTTCTCTTTGGAAGCAATAACTTTAGAAATGAAACCGGAAACTTTTTCAACAGAAGGGAGACAAATACAAATGCACGCATGCCTTACCTGGGATGTGAATCCAATAAACCTTGTACTATAAGCTAGCCTGCAATCCACTGCATTACGGAAGTAGATATATTATGTATGTTCTGGCACACCATGTCATGGGTGGGGCTTGGGGCTTCGGACTGTAGGACGACCGCCATCTTAGATTTCCCTTTTCCACCTCAGAATTTCCCTTTTTCCTCTCTGCTCCTGGAGGCCATATTGGTAACCAGTGCATCGCCATTTTGAACTCCTCCATTTCAGTAGACAGTATGTAATTTGTCATACTCTATCATTCCATGTTGTTTACCATTCTCCATCATTCATTTTTTCATGCTCTATCATTCAATGTTGCCTCTATCATTCGGGAAATTTCTTCGATTGCTTCCATTATTTTCTCTCTTCCTTTCACTCTCTCTCTTTCCTTCCTTTCTCTCGTTTATCTTTCACATTCGTTTGTCATTTGTTTCCAACCAACATCTTGGTTCTAGAATTGACTGCTTGGGAGATTATGCATTCTGCCATTTATAAGCATAGTTACTCATAATTTTCGAACTGTTGAAGCTATACTCATCAAATTCATAACACACAGTTCAACCCCAACAACAACCCAAATTGCTAGTTCAAACAAAAGTTAAGCCCTTTTATAACAATAGTTGCTCATAATATCTATTCTACCAAAGCTATAGTCATCAAATTCAGAATATACAATTCAACCCCACCAAACAGGGTCAAACACAAAATAACTCCTTGTATAAACATATTTACTCATAATTTCCCATCTAACAAATCTATAGTCATCAAATTCATAGCATATACATCGACCCCATCAACAAAAAATACCACAGGGTCATACACACCTAAAACCCTTTTATAATCATAGCTACTCATAATTTCCCATCTACCTAAGCTATACTCATCAAACTCAGGTTCTGACAACTGGTGACTGGAACGCTACTGTGTTCAATTCCCAGACAACAAATTTAAAATCTTTATTATTTTGTTTCACAACTCTCAAACTCTTACAAATGGTGAGCAAATTGGCACTGTACTCAATTCCTGTACAGAGTATTTGAAAATGTGTTTATTTTTCTTTCCTAATCTTCAAACTCTGAAATTTTCTAACCTTTAACATCTTCTACATTGTATTCCTTTGTACAGTTTAACCAGTCATAAATTTTTATATTTTCTATATCATCGTGAACCTTGGCATTTTCTTGGAGTTAATAGTTTCTTGGAGTTTATCCTTTTTGAAAATTAAGCTTTAACTGACATTTAAATTCAATTGAGTATTAACATGTTTTGAATAGTATTCATTTTAATTGTTTTGAAACATTATTAATATTTTTAAGTGAGCATATTAAATTGCTGTAAGGTGGGGCACTTTAGTAGCATAGTTCATTAAGCCGTAGGTTATTAAGTGCCACTGGTTGGGTTTCGAACACTTTTAGAGTAAAATTAGTTAGATACAGGGTTATTACTTGAGTAATGTCACAGAGTAGCCATTAACTGGAAATGTGAATAATCGAAAGGTCTGGGCTTTACTTGATAGAGAAATGTGTTAATTTACTAACTTCACATACACATACACACACCCACACACACATCCAATCTACACCAATTTACACACCCATGCATACACATACACACCAGTCCACACACACTAAACAAATCGACACACTAATACACAAAATCCATACACCATTCCACAACAATCCACTCACATGCATACACGCACACATGCATACACATACACAAACACACACACACTTTCACCTATCCCCTGTGGAACTACCTGAGATATCAGAACGTCATAGGATCAAAAGTCAACAAGTAGTAGGATATAGTTCCTCCGATTACACAGGAATCTGCAGGAGGCACCAAGAGGCGCCGAGGTCACTGGCTGCCATGTTAGAATTTCCCTTTTTTTCTAAAAATCTCTCATTTTCGCACAAAATCGTATGTTTAAACCCAAAAATGCTTTAAAGTTTCCCTTTTTTCCCTACAAATTTCCCATTTTTCCATCAAATTTCCCGATATTCCCAAATGTGCTTGCTTCTCAATGCGGAAACGTATCTCCTCAATGCGGCTGAGAGATCCGAAACTCAGCCGCATGATGAGGAGTCGATAAACATATAAATTACTTTTATAAAATTAAATATATTTTTATAATTTAAAAGTTTAAAGCAATAAGTATTACATGTTACATATCACCAGACTCGTTTTTGAAGCCGCATACGATCACAATATTATAATAAAATTATTGTAATAAATAATTTTTTAAATTTAAATATATATTTTTTAATTAAACAAATTAAAGACATAAGTATTAAGTGTTGTATATCACCAGACTCATCTTTTAAAATCGGATACGATCGTGATGTCATACCAACATACTGCCTTGTTTTTCATGCTCTATCATTCCATACACTCTTACTCTTTCTCTCTTTCATTCCTCACATTCTGTTTCCGTTTCTCTTGCCTCCCTCAGTCTATATCTTTCTCTCATTCCATCCCTTTCTCTTTTTTCCATCCCCTCCTCTCCTTTCTCTTTATCTCTTTAATTTCTCTCATTACATCCCTTTCTCCCTCTCTTTCGTTTCTCATTCTCTCATTCTATCTCTTGTCTCTATTTCGGTCTCTCTTTCATTTATATCTTTTCTCTTATTCCATCCCTACCTTTCTCTCATTCATTTCTCTCTCTTTCTCTTATTCCATCTCTTTCTGTCGATATATCTCCACTCTTGCCTATCTCATTCAATATCTCTCTCTCTTTCTCTTATTCCACCCTTTTCTCCCTCTCTTTCGTTTCTCCCTCATTCTCTCATTCTAACTCCATCTCTCTTGCATCCCTCATTCAATATCTTTCTCTCTTTTCTCTTATTACATCCATTTCTCCCTCTCTTTTGTTTCTCTCTCATTCTATCTCTTTTCTCTCTTTCTTTCTCTCTGTCGTTTCTCTTCCTCTCTGAAGGTTTCCTCTGAGTGCTCCCATTTTTTTGTTTCTTTATCTTTCCTTTCTTTCATTCTACCGACCAAATTATTCACACTTGTTCGATTAGTCGCAGTTTCTCCTCTGATTACTCACACTTGTTCGACTCCACCATCTACATAGTTCCTTCATCGCATGCTAGAATGCACTAATTGTCAGTGCATATACTTATATACGACTTTAAAGATGTAATTTTCCATACACGAGAAAGTATATAAAAATTATTGTAAAGTACATTCCTGGCAGGACTTTCTAAAACATATTCGATTTTCAATAATTTATATTTGGAAAAAAAATATTTTGTCATAATATTTTACTTTATTCAATTGGTTTTTACATTTTTCGCATATCACCACGCCAATAGGTCCGCCAGGGACAGATGCGTCTGCAGCGACCTGCCATAGTGACATCATCAAATAGTGGCATGAAGTGAAATCATCCACAGACATCGCACAGGAAAGAAGCAAGTGCTTGCGAACACGAGGCACTGGACTATCGGCCCTACCAATCAGATATCCAAGAGTCGATGCATTAGTAAATAAGTAGAATTATTTAAATGTATAATTTGAATAATGTCGAAAAAATTATCTTTGAAATTACAGTAGAAATGTATCAAAAATATATTTTGCTGTGTTTTATTTCGTGTAAAGAGCTTAAATGTTGTGAATTTCACACTTCCCCATGACAGCTGGTAACATTTAAAAAAAAAAAAGAGAAAATTCTCATGATTGGACAGGGATTCGAACTCAGCACCTATGGATTAGAAGTCCGAAACACTAACCACTAGAGCAGCAACCTCATACCGAGTTAAGTTCTTAAAAGATTTATATAAGTTTGCAAACCTAGAAGAAGCTACATTCCCTTGTACAATTATAGTAATATTTTTTAATTTTTCGTTATGCAAATATAATTTGCTCATATATGGCTAATGAATAATATATTTAAAGCAGTTTTCACTTGTTTAGGCCTCATTTGACCATAATAGTAATTCGTTAAAATAATATTTTGCTGTTCTTAATTAGGTCTAACACACTGGTTTAAATTTAAATTATAGTAAAATTTATTACTACAAAAACACAAAAAAAATTGTGTTCGTCTGCATTCTTATACAAAGAGCAGTCCATCGCTAAACATGAAACCGACTATTTTGGCATTTATAAACTTATTGTCATCATGCAGTAAGCTTAAAGGCAAAGTCCTTGCAGCAAAAAGCGGTACCAATTAGCAACTGATAGTTATGTAGATCATACACTAGCAGGTCCGGATGGTTCGGCTGTCGTTATGTTGGAAAGAGCAGGAACCAGGAACGAAGTTGTCTATCATGTCGATGATGAAAGTTGCAACTACTAAGATATAAACTTCTCAACACTGTAGGTCCCTCAGAGGCGTAACCATTATCTATCCATAAGCTTATCACATACCTAGGCTTCTTGCATACATATACTTTGTGATATCATGAGCTAAGAATATTTTCATGAGTTCGTAATTCATACCAAAGACAAAGATATATAAATATTGCCTATGAGTTGACTGGACTGAATCCGCTCGTTTTCAGCTGTAGATTATCAACCGAATCGAGTGTCCAGCCAGAGCCCTTCAGAATCATTTCTTCTTCCTCGCAACACACCTTTTTTATGCGGTTTTCAACTCTCTCTTCGATGTCAAGCACATTATAGATAGGCACATTAGATGTCTTCAATGCCTTTTTGTATGCTTATCATTATATGGCTCTGGTTTACTATAGCTGCGTTTCAGCCATATATTATATTTCACACTGTCATATTTTTTCACCTCCTCTGTAAGTTGGTTTATGAAATTTTGCTTCATATATGCCAGAAATGAACAAATATCTTTCGTCGAGGCTGTTAGATTCGGAGCAACATAGTCTTTTATAATACCTCTGAATGCAGATTGCTTCAGGATAAATCCATTTGCATTCGGCTTCATCTCACAGGTTATTTTCGTAGGTTACGATGACTAACTGTTGGGCTAAGTATCTGATTCAGCATTCGAAGCTGCATTAGGATCAGTTTTCACTGTAAACTGCACAGAGGAAGGATGGTCTGCTCGTTCAGCATTGGTAGATGATACATAACTTTTCCATTGTTTAAAAGATCTATTTAAATCGTCGATGCGGGCAATTAGTTTAGAACACTCCTCACACCGACATTCCATTCGGACGGTACTCCTTACACACTCATTTCATGCCTTCGTGCTTTATTGACGCTTGCGAAAGTCTTGTCACAGTAGCTGCATGGAAGTCTTGATGAAAGCAATTAACTGCAGATAGCATTCACATCTGAAGTTTTGTGCATCGATGATTTTCCAGTGCTTGTCGCGCCAGTTACCACCTCAGTACAGCTCCGATGCAATGTTGACAGATAACGCTCAGCAGTAAATGAAAGTAGACCAGCGCAGGTTTCGAGGTGTCTTTTCAGGTTTTCACTTCGCCAAACAAACAACGATTTGCATTTTTCAAATTTAAAGGTAACATGCTCCACATTCTAAATACAGTAGGCCTCATGTCTCCGAGCATTGCGGCTGTAGGCAAATATCTTGTCACAGTAGCAACAATGAAGCCTTGACGAAGTCGTTGATGACAGCATTACTGTCGGCAGCCCACCCGAAGAAGTCGATGGTGCAGCCGATACCATGCCTGAAGAAGTTGATGTCGATGCTGCTGCCGCAGGTATCCCATCCTAAGAAGTCGATAGCAATGAGCTAACCTCAGGTGTTCATGAACCAGCAACCCTTGCCCACATACTATATTTCAGTTGCCTACACAAGCTGAGACGAAGTGTCTTTCACTGCTGCCACTGTCAAACTAAGCTTCCTAACTGAAACCTGGCTACTTATATACTCGCAAGCATGCACCTTAACATCCAATGTTCCACCCACTGTAACTCATGTAGGGCATCAGCTCTACTGACCAACACCATAACAACAAATACACAAAGCACAATATCCATCATAACTCGATCAACTATACAGCTGAGGCCAGCCCATAACTTAACACCCATATTGTCTTAATTCCAATCAAACCATTTTGCTTATATCAACCAATCATACCAGCTAATCATTCTGCCTCTCTAATACTAACTTTAACTTTAAAAAACGAATAATACCATCTAAGCTATACTTTTTTTCATATTGCCAAAATAACCGAACATGTGATCAGATCATACCAATCAACATAACAGCTATATCAACCATACAAGCAAACTAACTGTACAACCAAGTCATACTTGTATGCATTCCACCCTATGTCAGGACTTTGAATATATCTTATTTCTCTCAACATCCACTTAATCAAACCACCAGCACATTTAGTCATTTACGTAAGAACTTAGAATGTATTTTGATATTGTGTAGAACATGGAATAATTTTAACTTAGCCACACATATCAACTCCATATCGGGACTTTGTATAAATTTTATTTCTCTCGACATCCACCTAACCTAACCACCACACTTTAGTCATGCACGTTAGAACTTTGAATAATATTTCAGTAGTTTTTAATAGTATGGAAATGTGTATTTATGTAGCTATGAACTCATTAGGAGTCATTTAGGGGTCATTAGAGTTCATTAGGGTCCTTTAGGGTTCATCAGGAGTCATTAGGGATTAATTAGGGGTCATTAGAGGTCAATTAGGAGTCGTTTAAGAGTTAGTGGGGTCCTTAGGGTCATTTATGGGTCAATAGGGGTAATTTGTGGGTCATTAAGGGTCATTTGTTGGTCATTAGGAGTCATTTTGGGGTTATTTTGGAGTCATTTGGAGTCATTTTGGAGACATTCTGTAGACATTCGGGAGTCACATTGGGGTCATTTTCGAACCATTTTTGAGTCAAGAGTGAAGGGTCAAGGGTCATTGGTCAGATAATCAGTCTTGTAAGTGATGGGTCTGACAGTTGTCTTCTTTATGAGTTCAATCTGAGCGAAGATAACACTAGGATGAAATATATTATTATATTACAAAGAACCTTATTCACTATCAGGGCAATGATTATTAGTTAGCAGCTATCATAGACCACTTTAGAACAAGTACTATAGCCCCCCTATAACGCGCTTGCATTACATTTATATTTAAACTGAATTAATAAGGGTTTCAGAGAAGCAGATACACATATTACTATGAATTTGTATAAAAATGTTATTCACATATATTCACTAGATAGGTCACCACATTCTTTTGCAGAATATCTGCTCTACTAACCAACACTAAACTAAATTTACTCATACCTCTTATTATAATTCAAGCATACCTCAAACCAAACGCACTAAAATATACCAAAAATCACTAGTCCGACATGTTTGCAATACCATCAGACATTAGCCAATTATCATACTAGACATTAATATAAACCAATCTATCAAACATCTATACCAACAAAAAATACTGACCACCACACCACAGACAAACGAAACAAAATACGAGTTACCTTGCAGACGAGGAGTATTGGATACTATACCACCCATAACACCAGCATACTTCAGTCCTGCCAAGATATTATTGTATATGCAACATAACAACTACTCATTTTAAACCACCCCTATGCCATCCATTAAAAACCACCAATCAAATCATACTAGGTGACAACCCTCCAACATACCAAAGAGTAATATAAATCAATCTATCTATCAACAAACCGTTTAATTTTGCCAGCTATCCATACTAATAACTTCTCTTATGAAACCTACCAGATAACATACCTTCTGAATACTTAACAACGATATTGATAACCTATTGGACCTTAGTCATAAAACATGTATTTAATAACTTTTATCATAACATTAGCTTGTTTCAGCCATGCAATGTCGAAAGCCATACAATCCAACATACCGATATACTATACCATCTGAAGATATCAACTAAACACCACAGCAGATAACCACACCAACCAAAAAAAACATACAGCCCAAACCATGTCATTCACTCTAACCCAAGTATACCTCAGTCATGCTATTAAAAATCATACCATGTCAACACCCCACACATCAGACTTACTGATCAATAATCATAATTAACTATATTGACTACCATTTCACCCTATCTAACCTCACCCGTTAAATATACAAACAAGCTACAACACCAACCTAGCCAATCAAATATTACAATCTTAAGCTCCAACCATGCTATCATAGGATCAGTATTATTAATTAAACCATCTACGACACCCACACAGATTTAATTCCAGATATTGTATTATACCCTTCAATCATACTAACCGACCATACCATCTAAGCATTTTAACTAACAAACCATCTCATCAAACAATTCCACTCTTACAAAAAAACGAATCACACAATTAAACCATTCTCCTCACACGATATAAGCTATACTGCCAAAATAACCGAACATGGACCAGGCCATAACAATCAACATACTGACTATACCAACCATACCCGAAACTAACTGTACAGCCAAGTCATACCGATAGGTTACACGAATTAGATGTACTAGCTATAAAAAAAAACCACACAGGCAGCCCATGCCAGCAGACAATACCATCATGTTACTCCATCTATTTGAGCCATTCCAAGAGATCATACAAACCAAAAACATACTAGCCACACATAAAAACCATTTAACCAAAACAAGCTCTCTATTACAACCATGCATGAGGTCAAACAGTATAAATATTCTAAAAGCACCTCTACAAATATTACGTCTACATATAATTCGTACTATTACAAGTCTGACCAACATAATATTCAAGCCATACATTTCTACCTTCTGTACTCACCATCACACCTGTCATAATTCATCCTGCCCTCCAGTTTAACAGTCATACAGGCACGTCGCACTCAGAGACAAAGATATTCCATCAAAATAAACTCTCATCTACTATCAACCCAAACTACTGAAATAATTCCCTTTTTTCCCAAAAAAATTTGTCATTTTCACCTTGAAAACTTGTCTTTTACCCTAAAAAATTACCCCAAAAAATTTCCATAAAATGTATTATTAAAAATCAAATTTAAAAATTAAAAAAAAATTATAAAAATTATAAAATATACTAAATAACTTCTCTTAAAATAATGAAAAAAATCATTAAAAATTTTTAAAAACCCAAGAACATATCACATTAACCTCACACTCACCCCAGCACCCTAAAAATCAACCCCTACTCTTACCTACCCACCTTCCAATACTACACAACAAAGAAAAATCGCAAAAAATTAAGAAAAAATATACCAAATTCATAAATCCAATATATCTGTCATGGTATCATTATCATCAGACACAACCGAAAATCATACCACCCATCAAACAAACCACCTGATTTACCAATTATCCATACTAATAAAAGTGCTTACCACCAAACCTCATAAATATGAAACTAAATATATATATTTTTTAAATTATGAAAAAATCTAAGAACATATCAAGTGAACCTCCCACTCATTCCAGCACCCTAAAGAGCAAGCCCTTCTCTTAAACTCCCTACCTCCCAATACTACAAAAACAAAGAATAATCATAAAATATGAGGAAAAAAATCATAACTCCATCATGTCTGTCATGTCATCATTGCTATCAGACACCAACCATAACATACAAAGTGACAGCCCTCCAGCATACCAAAATACTATACCATTTGAACATATCAACTAAACACCACAGCACATAACCATACAAATAAAAAAACTTACAGCCCAAACCATGCCATTCACTCTAACCCAAGCTAACCTCAATCATGCTATTAACAATACAGACCTACCAAGCACCATACCTCAGAATTACTGATCAATCATAACAGTCAACTATATTGACTAACATTTCAGACCATCTTAATTCACCAGTTACGCATATAAACATGCCATACCAGCCACTGTAACTCATACTTGCCATTTGCTCTACCAATTAACATCAGACGAAATATACGTATCGTTCATATCTCTTACTATAACTTCTCTCTCTCTCTCTCTCTCTCTCTCTCTCTCTCTCTCTCTCTCCTCTCTCTCCTCTCCTCTCTCTCTCTCTCTCTCTCTCTCTGCCGCCATCCTTCAACGACTTTAAACGTTAGGTCATGGCGCGCATCCAGAAGTTGGACGTAGCAGAGGATTTATATTTAGTGGTTAGGGTGTTTTTAGTTCTCACAGCTTGCTATAGTTTTAAGTTTTGTTTTCGCGTCGAATTGATGGCTGGTAAGCTACTACGCATCATTTTAATCAGCTGTTAGGAGATCAGGTAGAAATCATTCAAGTACACAAAAAATTATAAATATAACATTTTAACAGTTTTTAACCCCCCACCAGCAGTGGTGTAGCCTGAATTTCGATTTTACGGGGGAGAGGGCAGCAAATCTTCACAAATGGTCAAATTAACTATGGCAGATTAAAATTTTGCCAATCATCTGGAACAGGACATAAAAATTATACGGGCACTTATCATACATAAATTACTATTCATTATATTTCAAGTAGCTTTCCAAATTTTTCGTGGGATATCTAGGGTGAAAACTTTCGCACTTCTGTAAATAGTAATTGACAATAACAAAGTACAACAAGCAATCTATTAAGGTAACATATACTATTGAATAAATAACAGGTAGTTGTAAGCGAATTTACTTATCGATAAATATTCTTAAGTCAATTTGTTACCCATCACGTATAAATAAACAAAGTTTTTCTGTTGGTTAATTTTTTTGCGAAAATCTCAATCAGTGAATCTTAATTTAATTTAATGCTACAATGTGTTGACATAATGGGGAAAAATAGGCCTCTGTGGCTTTAATTGTGCTGCATTTTGCGATATGCAACAATTAAAAACATTTAAATTGTCGTTGAATGTGATAAAAATGTCATTACAACTTTTGTTACTTTGTGGGGTTACGGCTGTATTTTCATCCCTATAAAATAAAAGAGATAATGGTATGGAACTTAAGACTGATATTTTTTGCTATAGTGTTTTCTTCGAATTCTACCCCATTCAAGCTTAAGAAGGAAAAACTTTGAAAAATAATTACATACCATTAATAATTTACCGTAATATGCACTAAAGACGAAATATTTACATTACTTAACGCATAATTTTATAAAAAATAAAAACAAAATATAACTTGTAAGAAAGAAAAGTGACTGCAATTTGTTTTTAACCTACCAATTATATTTAATTATTTCTAAGAAACAAATGACGATATCACCCATTTTTTCTGTAAATTACCGGATGCACTTGCACAACTGGTGCTTTGGTGACGGATTATTAACAAGTTATAAACATGTAAACATTAATGAAAACTGTCACATTGTACAATTTATTGAGTCTCGCACTTTGCAAAATTAAGTAATTATATTCGAACTCAAATACTGAAACATGCACAGCACTCAATATGTGTGCTGCAGAGTAATTTCGCCGATTCTGAATGGGGGAGTAATTTATTGGCAGTGTTGCTGAAAAATTTTCTAATTTGCATATAACATTGCTAATTAGATGCATAGCGACATACGAGTGCTGAAAAAAATATTACTCTCATCAGCCGCATTGCGATTAAACTTACTGCTGAAGAAAAGTAACAATTTTAAGTGACTTATTTCAAAACCTGTCGGCACCACAAGAAATACAGACTGAATGGCAGTTTCTGATCTTAGTTACTGTGAATTAGTCTATGTACAAACTAGGAATCACTTGTATTGACCACATAAAGAATTGTGTCCCTAAAAAAACTTGAACGCAATTAATTATGTAGCCTCAATAAGCCTCTTTAATATGTAACTGAAACAAACAACCTTATTTACAGTAGCATAGATGGATTATGTATGAAATTTGTATTGCATCAGTATGGAAACCACAACCATAAATTGTATTTTTGTAATGCTAATTAATGGTACTATGATAACTTACGTGCAGTGAATAAAAATATTTTTTAATTTTGATTATGTTTAAACAAAGGAGAATGGCTTTACTGCAAAATTGCAGACATTGACATTCTTTGATCTCTTATACCTGGCACATAATTTCTTGACCGTTTAGTATCAGCCAATCGGCGAGCAGTACCAACCTCTTTTACCCAATATATATCAAGCGTCCATCGCGTCATAATACACATCGTAAAATCTTAATTGTATAATACAAATTACAAATAAATACATAAGAAAGCCTTCGAATAAAGTAGAAACAAGAAAACATAAACATTTTATATTGGTGAGTTTATATTATTTAGGACTGTCAGCACAAACAAACTGCTATATTACTTTTTTAGTTGTTGAGCTGACGTATTTGGCTTAACGTGAAAGAAACTTAGAAGAAAAATACCCAGAGACATAGTTCTGGTTGTGCAGAACACAAAAATATCCTTCCAAGAATTGGCAAAGCTGTACTGACAGCTGCTGGCAAGCACAGCTGTTATCGTCATTCAAAATCCTGGGAAAAGACAATTTATGGTTGAACTGCATCTGGATTTCTTATGATGTTTAAGATCTCTATGTTTTAGACATCTTCCAGAAAAAATTTAAAAATCTATGAAATTCTGCTGAGCTATGCCTCGTGTCAGAGAGATTATTATCCATCAATGGCATGCCAGTTTAAAATTTAAATTATGTTAAAAACACAGAACTGAAAGTAAACGAAATATTGTAACGAAATATTATAAAGCTCCTTAAAAATTTAAATCCAATACTGGTAAAATAAAAGTCGCTGGTCGTTTCTTTGCTTGGTGGAATATATGTGTTACTTACAGTTGTTATGGATATTTGTAGCAAAACTTCCATGGTTGACAATAAAGTTTTCCTTTGTGACACTCTCAGTCCCACCGCTTGCAAGGAACACATGCACCAAGATTAAGGGGAAGGGGCATTTGAAACATTTTAAGTTAGATAACACTGGAAAACTCGTCGACAAGTATGAGGCCATTGTGGGAATGTACTGCTCATTTTCCACCAGAATACGTGTGTGTGAAAAAGCATTCCTCAGTACGGAGTAGTTGTGTTATGTTGGTAAAAATGCTTACTGAATATCGACCATGTAATATTTTCCTCGTCGCCAGAACTTCCAAAGTAAAATTATTTTATGGGTCGAATTTCATATAGGAGGGAGGGGACAGGGAATTAATGTGCTGATTCGTGAAGGCACAGGTCATAATCCTAATAATGATAAGAGTGTAAGTCACATATCACATTTGTTTCTATTTACCGACGGTTTAATGGAAATGTACTTTGAATATGATATAGAGGTTAATACTCCCCAGTTAGATATGACAGTGATCAGTCGGAGTCAACGTATTTACCACATCATTTAAGGCTGTGTAGTACTGCTACCTGACCTCTGTGCATGGTATAAATCGCCCCATGTAGTCGGAGACAAATTATGTAGCTGAGACAATACTACGTGTGTACGTGTACTTTTAGTAGACCCCACTTACTTGCCAGATGTAACTTCGTTACGTATCATAAACGTGTAAGGATGACTTAATTTAATGCCATGCAGAGACACAGAATACAAGTGTAAGAACTTATGCGTGCGGCAGATGAACACACACCAATAACATACCAAAATTAAATTACAAAACAACAAGAAAAATCACTAGGGAAAATGTGTACTGTTACTGGAAATAATTACTCAGGAAACACGTTGCAAGAAAAATGCGGAATTTAAGTAACTTTCTGATAGCCAAATTAATTCTGACAGACAGGAAATGTTTACAGACATAATTTTATCTGCGGTCTCAGGAACACAAGCCTCTCTTGTTACTGAAGTTATCCATTTTCTTTACGCTTGGCAATAAAAATTTCAAGCTTCTAGAAAAATAAATAATATAATTAGTCGCTTTACTCCACACTAGATCAGTGTTTTTAGCAAAATGCTATTAATGCTAAGGTGTCCGTAGTTAAATTAAATGATGTAATTTCAACTTGAAGGGAAAATTTCGTCTCTACTTCTTAATAAAATTGTTCGTTGACTTGGCTGATTATAATTTAAAAACTAATCATTTTTGAAGTTCTCGAAGTTCTTGTCTATTTCGTCGGCTGTCGCATCCCCCTGGATGCGGCAGGACCTCTCATTACGGGATTCACTATTCAGGCTCTCGGGCCTGTAGTGCCATTATAGTCCCAGCACAGTTTAGTACACGAGGTAGTTAGAAGTAATTATCATGAAAATAAACGAGGGCGGTGACCGATATAGGCCTGCTTCTACCTAAAAATTGCATCGCGTCTTCCTCTCCTTCGAGATGGCCTGTGCTCAGGTTCGAACTCGGGTCCTTATAATAAAAACTAAATTGAAACCGCGTGTGCTCTAAACCAAGGCCGGTTAGCAACCTGTCTTCATACAAAGATGGCAATAAATTCCCTTCAAACACAAGACTAGCTATTGACGAGACCAGTTACTGAAAAACTGGCTAGACCAACGGACAAGATCAACATGCCATACCATCCACCTATACGATGATGGACAATCTGAAAAATCTCGAAACCTCTTCGAAAAAATATTCGTAAAATATTCGCAAAACATTTCTACCACAACTGACCATACCAAAGGGTCATACTAACTTACCAAGCCAACTGACCATGCAAACCAACTAGTTGCGAAACATTCCTCTCATTTCATTCGTTCGCCATAGAGAACTCATCTATTTCAAACGACCCTAAGAAGACAATACTTCATATCAAACCATAGCCTTCCTCCTGCACATGGTCACTTAAATTTTATCTAAAACATCCTCCCGACATCGATTGTTTACATTAGTGAATTAATAAATATTTCAGATAAGCAGAGGGACACACATTATTATGTATATATAAATTAAATGATTTACTTCTTATATACATTTTATCTTTCTAATTGTTTCCTCAGAGGTTTGTGGATCATCGACAGTAACCAATAGTCTCATCTGATATAACCCCGATCCTTCAGTTCATTGATGATTGAACATTTTTCAACAATGCGATGAGAGATCCCCGTGTTTTTCAGGTCAAACAAATATCAGAGACTATTAACAAGTTCGTTCCGGTCTTCGGGAAATAAGTAACGAGCGTTCTTGACGCCTTGTGCTTTCTTCACATCACTTGTTGAAGAAAACTCGTTAGTGAAAAGTGTGGGAATTTCGAGGGCATCATCATCGTCAACAGATACTTCATCGACATAGTCATACTCATTTTCATCAATGCTGTGTTCATGATTGTCTTCACCTCCAGTTTCATCCTCAATATTAAGTTTACTTTACTTTGTAGGAGTCACATGGTCATCATCAGTATTTGGAGCCGACGAAAGTTTATTTTGAAGTTCACTGACTTCATGCAGACGTTTTGCGAGTGTACATTCTGCACATACCGACTCTACCACGCCTCGTAGGTCTCTCATTCCATCATTAACATTAACTGTCTCATCATAATCATGTGCAAAATCAGTACCTATCGATGCAGCAGGGCGTATGGGCATCACTTGCTGGCTCTCAAAATGCGAATCCTTGATCTTGGTGCGGTTCATCAATATATCACCTTGGATAAACTGCATGTGCCCATTGTTGTAGCATGCACTTTGCATTATACGAAATGTATCAATACTATCCAACATCCAGCCAGGTAATTTTGTATTTGATTACCAAATTACCGCATGAGGTCAAACAAAACTGTGTGATGTAGGGCAAAATCACAAAATAACCTCTTTTCGTTTATTTTACAACAATGGGTAATTAATGGTATTTAAAAGTCATTACCAATCAATGAAATTAATCTTAAAGCATAAAGAAATGGTAGCCACGATAAACACGTCCATGAAATAACATATGGGCAGCGAAAGTTTTTGCTGTTATTGAGATCATAGTTTGGTTGCATGTTCCCCAGACTATCCGTGTTTATTCGAAGGTCTTTCCACGATGTGTGGAAAAATACCTAGTTATCCCCCTTCTATTATTATGTAATTTATGGCCATTAGAAATAACTTTGGTCCTTATGTCATTGAACTTAATGCTTTCATGACTTACCTGCAATCATAGGTTGTCGATTTAAATTCATTCCTATGCTTTCATGATCAACACGTGTGTGTGCACGCAGTAAAACAGTAAAACATTTCATGTTCCAGATACAAACATATTAAAAATGTCATTATAAAAATTGTTATTAAAATTTTTATTTTCTGTCATTAATCATGCATAATATTTAATTATTTACAGTTTTATTATATGTGGCAGCTATCACATTACCAGTTTATTTAATATTTCTTTAATGCAAGGATGTTTGAAGTCTTTAATATTTAATTGTATATGTATTTGGAATTCTTTCTAAAGGAAAATGAGTCATAAAAAATTATTTTATTTCTCGTATATGCATTTATATAGTAGATAGCAAACGCGGAAGCTAGCACACCTCACTTTAATTCGACAATTTTCACTAAAAGTACAGAAAAAACTAAAATAACTGTTTCCTGTTTTTTTTTTTTTTTTTTTTTTTACGATAGTACATGACTAAATACAAACATCCAAACCTGAAATTCAATGAAAAAACGTTCAAAATCAAGCAAATTAAAGCTAAAATCAAGCAATTTTATCGTTTTCAAGCAAATTTTTTCTTGTTTCTAGAAGCCTCAATTTTTGACCTCCAAAATCAAGCAAATTTTAGACAAAATCATTTAATTTTAAGCTAATATCAAGAAAATTTATAATTTTTTTCACGAATGGCCGTTCAGGATTTGTGGTAATAAAAAAACAGCAAAATTTAGGTTAAAAACAAGCAGAATTCTCGACTTTCAGCAACTTTTTCATGTTTTATAAAAACACAAATTTTTGCAAGCGAGCAATCTAAACCAATCAAATTTAAGCAAAAATCAAGCAAAACAATCTAAAATCAAATGAGATATAAAAAAGATAGTTGATAAATTCGAATTAATAGCAATTTATACATTTTAAGAGAATTCAATATCATGTACAGATTTTCAATTTTTTGGTATTTTTAAACCTTTATACATTATAAAAACTTGTTTCTCATTTATTAATTTTAAAGCATTTTTATCAAACATGTTTACATAGCGATCTGGTAAAGTAATTTTATACTTTCCATCTAGAATACTAATAATGTTTTTACCAAAATTAGATTCATAAATTTGAAATTCTCAAGCAGCATACGATTGATTAATTTCGAGATCATGTAGTTTAGTCAATTTGTATGAATTGTTTTACTTCTTGAGAAGTGATTCCATTTTGTTTATTTATAAGGAAATAAACTTTTAAAGAAAAATTTTTTTTCTGGATAAATATATTTCCTTATAAATAAAATGGAATCAATGCTCGAGATGGAAAATAATACCATATTTAAGCAGTGTAAAAAATGTGAAGTATTAAACATTGAATGTTTTCCATCACATAACCACGCGAAAGATAGGCATATTAACACGTGCAAAAAATGTTGTAGAGAATATGCTAGGCATCACTATGAGTTAAAAAAGGAGAACATACTATGCGAATGTAGTAAATATGTTTGTAATCTATATATTTAAAAGCATTAAAATACTAAATCACACAACACAAATTAAATTCGACGTGGTGATTATTAAACTAAGACATGTGTAGTATGTAATGAGAATAAATCAATCTATTCATTTTACCTCTTAAAGCAACTTTAGACAAACTTACAACTAAATGTAGAAATTGTTTTAGTGAATATATTAGAACTCATTATTAGTTTTAAAAAAAGGAGATAGTGTTATGTGAATGTAGAAAATATATTTATAATCTTCAGCTCGAAAAGCAGAGAAATAGTAAATCACACAAAACATCATTAGAAATTCTGAATGAAATTCAACATGATCATTATCCAACAAAGTCATGTACAGTGTAATGAGAATAAATCTATAATTTCATTATTTCTTCAAAAAAATACTAAAGACAAACATACAATATGCAAAAAAAATCTTTAATTAGAAATATTATCATAACAATAAGTTAAATATAATTTCCCAATAATTTAAACACTTTTTAGATTTTATCCCATTATATTTATTTTAATTTTTCTTCATTTAATTTTCTCATAAATAAAGTTAAAATTTCAGCGAACAATCTAACAGTGGAGTTGAGCAATAGGAGAGTGAGACAGTTAAGAGTTATTGACAGAGATTATGAAATTATAAATTGGCACAATGTAAGAAAAACTAATTTAATTAGAGCCATTATACCATCTACTATAAATTAACAAAGAAAAAGAAACTTTTCAAATTTACCATATTCATATGCCAATATCAAAGAACTATATTCAAATGATAGAAACGAATTAAAAGAATTACTTCCATTTTCTAATAATGTATTTGTAAAGCTTAGAAATTATATTAAGCAGATAACAGAAGTTATAGCAAAGAATAATTTTACAAAATTTCCTTTAGCTGATGCCAATATCAATGAATTATATAAATTAGATAAAAACAAATTAAAACAAATGTTTCTCTATTCTACTAATGTATTCATTAACAAAATAAATAGAAGAACCAACAAAGATTATAAAGTTATCTGCTTTTAAAAGTAGGACATTAGCATATAACATTGAAAATACCTTTAATTTGGTGCAGCCTAATAAATTTTTAACTTCAGTAAAAAATAGGGTGTTTGAGTTAATATGTGATCATCTTAGGACATTTAGAGGGATGAAAACTAATGTTAAATCATATGCCAATTATCGCAAGAAAGAGGCTTACCAGGTAGAATTATCTACATTTAAATTACAAAACTATACAGTATTGAACTAAGGAGAAATTAAAAGGATTTACAAAACCATAAAAAAAGAATTACTTGCACATTTATCCGAATTTGAAAGAAGAGGATCAGATAGGAAATTAGATAGACTAATTGGAATACAGTTAGCTATAAATAAGTATAATCCATTAAATGGAGCATCATATATTAAACTACCAGAAGCAATTAAGAATAAAAAAGCATTTATTAACGTGAAAAATGAAGATCAATAATGTTTTCTTTGGGCAATCAAGTCTGCTTTGTTTCCAGTAGAAAAAAGATCCACAAAGAGTAACTAAATATAAAAATGTTGGGCTTAATATTGTTAAAGTAATAGATAAATATAAATATCCTATTAAAATTGATGATATATAAAAAATAGAAAATCAAATTGATACACATATAAATGTATACTCTATTGAAGGTAAGTCCATAGAATAACCACCAAAACTTACAAAAAAAAAAAGAAAAGGAAAAACATATGAATTTACTTTATTTCAAAGACGATAAAAAGTCACATTACTGTTGGATAAAAGATTTATCGAAGCAGCTTTCAGCACAAAAAAAATTATCATAGAAGTAAAATTTATATATGAGATATGTGGCTTCAATTATTCTATTCTCAAGAAAGACTAAATATACATGCAGACGAATGCTCTAAAAATGAATCAGTAAAAATCAGTATGCCTTCGAAAGGAGAGCAGATATTTTTCATAAAGTACAAACATACAATAAATGCAGATTTTGAATCAATTATAAAGAAAGTACCAACTACTAAACCAAATCCAGGAGAAATAAAGAAATATAAATTAATACAAAAATATCCATTTTTAACAGAAGATGATATTGATAATGGTTTTTATCAAGAAATTGCAAAGCAAAGATATAATCTTAGTAAGGAACAAATAAATACAATTGATTTAAAGTTGAATGATGAATAATATACAATGAAATATCAGTTACATGAAGCTTCTGGTTTTTGCTATTATATTGTATATAGTTATTGTGATTATAACCCACCAATTGTATATCAAGGCCCAAATGCACACAAGATGTTTATACGATCAATTAAAAGGGAAGTAGAGGGGATTGAGGAAATATATTCGCAAATTGAACCAATGTATCCACTTACAAAGGAAGAAAAAGTGTTGTATGATAGATCTACAAAATTAACTTTATTTGAATGTGAATATAAAAAAGGAAAATAAAAAAAGTACATTATCATGATAATATAACTGGAAAATTCATTAACCCAGTATGTAATAATTGTAATCTACAATCAAAATTACCCAATTTTGTTCCAAGTTATTTTCATAACTTAGTTAGAAATGATGCTCATTTACTTATGAAAGACCTAGGATATAATGGAAAAGATATAGATTTAATTGCAAATAATAAAGAAAAATTTATTACTTTTGGGGAAGCAACAGAAAATTTTAAAATAAGATTTATAGACACATTTAAATTTATGGCTATTAGTTTAGATAAATTATAATCTGATTTATGTAAAGATCTAATGAAACATACACAAGGGTATTTTCCAAAAGATCAATAAGATTTAGAAATTAGAAAAGGGGCTTATACATATGATTATATGGACAGATGGAAAAAAATCTTAAGAAACAGAAGTTCCACCAACAAGTGGATTTTACAATAATTTAAATGAATCTGATATAACTGACGATGGTTATGATCATGCAGAACATGCATGGGATCAATTTAATATGAAGAACATTAAGGAATATCATGATTTATACTTAATAAGTGATGTGTTAATATCAGTGGATGTATTTGAAAACTTTAGAGAAACATGTATAAATGCATATGATTTAGATCCAGCATGATATTATACAGCACCAGGATTATCATGGGATGCAATGTTAAAAATAATTAAAAACCATTAGATTTATTACATCATTATGATATGATTTTAATGGTAGAAAAAGGAATAGGCAGAATTTCACAATGTTGTGAGCGATATGTAAAAGCAAATATAAATATTTAGATGATTTTAGTCATAATCAAGAGTCTAACTATTTAGCTTATTTTGATGCGAATAATTTATATGGCTGGGCAATGTCTCAATATTTACCAAATTGAGGTTTCGAATGGGTTGATTATAAATAATTTAAATTAGATTTTTGGCAAAATTATATACTAAATCTTAAGGATGATTCTAACCGTGGTTACATTTTAGAAGTAGATTTAGAGTATTCATAAGAACTACATAAATTACATAAATATCTTCCATTTCGTCAAGAAAATAAGGTAGTTCCTGGAGAAATCAGTTTAAATTATTAACTACTTTACTTAATAAACAAAAGTATGTAATACACTATTGCAATTTGAAACAGGGTCTAAAAATGGGTTAAAGATTACAAAAATACATAGAATATTGAAGTTTGATCAATCTGAGTGGTTAAGAAAGCACATAGATTTAAATACATCGATGAGAACTAATATAAACAACAATTTTGAAAAATATTTTTATAAGCTGATGAATAATAACTCAGGGAAATATAAGAAATGGAGTAGATATAAGACTATCTCAATTAAATAAGCCTGTGATAAATTAGTAGTAAAAGCAAATTTCAAAAGAAGTACCATTTTAATGACAATCTTGCAGCTGTCCATATGAAAAAAACAAATGTAAAATTTAATATGCCTATTTATGTGGGTATGTCAATTTTGGACAAATCGAAAGAGTTAATGTATGATTTTAATTATAAAGTGTCGAAACCAAAATATGGAGATAACACTTAATTATGGTATCAAGATACGAATTCCTACATTTATAACATAAAAACAGAAGATATTTATGAAGATATGAAGTCGTTGATAGAAAAATTTTACACAAGTGATTAATCAAAAGATAATATATAACATACCTCAAATAAATGAGAAATTTTTAGATAAGATGAAAAATTAATGTAATGGAAAAATAATGAAAGAATTTGTTGGTTTAAGAACTAAAATGCATGCATATAGATTTGGCGATAAAGAAATCAAGAGATCGAAAGGTCTAAAGAAATGAGTAGTTAATAAGCGAATAACATTTAATGATTATAAGAATTGTTTGTTCAATGAGAAAAATACAATATAGAACAATGAATTTAATAAGTAGTGAGAAACATGTAATATATACAGTCGAAGTTAATAAAAGAGCATTACGTCATTGTGATGACAAAAGGGTTATACTACAAAGTAAAATACATACAGTGTCATATGGTTATCGAAACATTTAATTTTATTAATGAGAGGTGCTATGAGTAAGGAAAATATTAAAAATCATATGATGAATTGGGTCTCAGTAAAACACTGACACTTGGTGCTATCCAAAAGCTATTCATCACACCTATTTATGGAAGAAAAGTTTTATATTTTATTTCAGACATTAGAAGTTTAATCCCTGGAAATTTTAAACAAAATAAAATAATGAGCGTTGGGATTTCTGAAGGAAAAGTAATATATTTTATGTACCTCTTAAGGGCGATTGGCAGACTCCCTTCAAACTTTCTAATAAAATCTAACCCCATATTGTAGACGGGGTTTTAAATTTCCAAGCTAGTTTTGTGATCACATTTTAAACATCTTTAATTTCGAAAACAATGTCAGTATCAGCACCATCAAAATCAATCAGTTTTTCATTTCCAAAACAAAATGATTAAACTGCTCATTATTAATTTGATAAAAAATTGGATATGTGGGCTGATAATTAATATAATCCCTAAAACCAAACATAGTTTTTGGTGGAAAACTAGCAATTGTATCTGTTTCTAAGTGATAAAATTTATCATATTTTATAAACATTCCATATGCCAAATTACAATGGGCATTTATTGTTTTCAATTGATCAAATTTTGGTAATTTACTTCCTATAACAACTTTCTCTTTTTAAATAAGTTTATTTCTTTCAAAACCAAAAATATCAAACATTCGATCATCAAATTTAATATAAAAGTTAAGTTGAACTAATATTCTAGTTTTTACATTATCTGCTGTTAATTATAAGTTGTTTGTTGAAAATGGTTCAATAGAATTTATAGTTTATTTTAGTGATTCAACATCATATTGTCCTCTTGGAATAGTTAAAACTTCCTTTTCATCAGAAAAATAACTCACTTTTTCAATTGTCGTAATTTTATTATCGTTTATAATTGGAGTCAACAATTTTATATGAAAAATTATTAAAACAATCATTTATCTTTAAAGATGATATAATGAATTATTTTCTTTAGAATGGAACTATTATTTGTTAACTTAAATACTTTATTATTGATTTAATAAAAAAATATTCTTATAAATGAATAAGTCGATTCGGGTGCTGGTGATTTAAATTCCGAAGAAAATACTAAAAATCAAGAGAGTGTAGAACATTTGCCTGACAATATGAGAGCCACTATCATCGGGCCCAGTAATTGTGTGAATACTAATTTGATTATAAATTTCAATTATAAGAATGGTTGGTTAAATTTCAATACTCTGTATGTTTGCCCCAAAAGGGTAATCAACCAAAATATATTCAGTTACAAAATGACTTTGATGTGATATCCTAGCAATGATTAAATGATTCCTCTAGATCAGTGTGAAAATAATTCTCTAGTTATTTTCGATGATGTCATTTTAGTGAATCAAGATGTTATTTGTTAGTACTTTTCTATGGGAAGGCATAAAAATGTTGATGTATTTTATTTGGCACAAACATATTCGAGAGTCCCGAAACAACTTGTGAGAGACAATATGAACTTTCTATGTATATTCAGATGAGATGACACCAATTTAAAACATATATATAACTATTTTGTCAGTGGAGATATGACATATTAGAAATTTCAAGATATTTGTGCAAGCTGTTGCGAGGAAGACTATGGTTTTATAAAATTATATTTGAATAGAAAAATGAAGAAGGGTAGTATGATAATAGAATCAAAGACTTTATAAAAATAACTTTGTCTCAATAAGAAGAGTAGCTGAAAGTTGCACTTTTGTATGAGAATTCTTTAATCTGCTTCGGTAAACATGCTGCAATAGACTTGCGAGAGAAGAAAGCTTTCCTTACTGTGCTACCATCTACACACAAGAAAATGTTGGCTGCTCGCAGAGAGAAGAAAAAATATATGTGGTCTCACTCGTCGACCTTGGTGATGTAGCTGCTCTCCAGCTGCAAATGGCTTCACTTTTCCAAATCCTGTTGTCCAATTAGGTGTATAAACCTTTTCAAAAATTCGTTTATTTTTGCTCACACAGACAATATCGTCAACTGTATATTTCGGTTTAGTAAATGCATTTGCAAAATCTTGTTGACTTAAATTTTTTTCATTTTTTTTATTCACATCAATTGGTTTCATGCCGATAGTACTATGTTTGGTATTGTTGTATTCTTTAACTAAATAATATAATATATTTAACCATTTATAATTGCTATTTAAACAGATTTTTTTCATGTTTTATTCTTCATTGTATGATTATATCATTCTACAACACTGGCTTTAAATTCACTTTAAATATTTTATTATAAAATTCGGACCCATTGTACTTTGCAAATTATGGGGTTTTCTTTTTATCAGTAGACATTCTAAAACATTTGCTACTTTTTTGGCTGTTTTAACTTTAATTGGTATAGCAAATTCATATTTTGATAAAACATTGCTAATTGTCATAAAATATTTGTATCCATTGTTTATATTTGATATTCCTTTCAAATTACCAGTATTCGACTCTACAAGACTGATTTGCTATAAATCATCATCATACAAAATTACTTTTCTTCTTGGAAAATTTTTTGCGCTGGTTTAAATAATTAATTGATTATTCCTTCTCTTACATTTGACATTTTTTTTAGGAATGTTTATTTTTATAGAATTAAGTATCGAACATTTAATTTTCTGAACTAATAGTCCACTTAGAGTAGTTTCATTTTTATATTATTATTTTGAGTAACTTTCTTACACTTCAAGCACCAAGTATTCTCCATTAAATAGTAAAATAATACCCAATCTTTTTATTTCATGAATATTCCTATTGTGGCCATTAATCCATCATCATAACTAACTAATTTATTTTTTCTGATTTTAGAAGATGAAATATCACCTATGTTAACACCAAAAGGCTTACTAAAATTCAATTTTTTAGAATCATAAATAATAGCCACAGTATCATCAGGTAAATTGAGATTAACAGTAATTATTTTATAAACTGTACAATCCATCAAAAAAGTAAAGAAAATTTAATTATTAGCTAGGTGAAAAATATTATTTTTTTCATCCCACTTCACAGACGAATAAAATATATGAGATTTTTCTTCTTTATATTTTTTAACTTTTGAAATAACAACTGTTTCACCATAATTAAAAATTGATTGGTTTAAACATGTAATTTGTCAGCTATTTCTTAATGAAAAGATCTTTTATTGACTGCATCTTTTCCATCTAAAGCATCAGCCATTATTAATACTATGATTTTGAAGAGAAATAAAATCTGTTGTATAAAAGAAAACTTTAACTTAGTTGATCTTATAAAGGAGAAACAATAATATTGTATTTTGAATCCACATGTGTTTTTAATTAATTTGCATTAGTGTCATAGATTTAATTTAAAAATTTGAACAATGATTTTCCAAATATATGTCATTTAATAACAAAGAAATTATATCATGAAACTTAAAACCTCTCGATAAAAGGGGTGTAATACAATTAAACATAGATGTCCATAGATAACTGAATTAAAATTCTGAATTCTATTATTATAATAAATCTATTTCATTTTGAAGTAATTTGTTAACATTAGTAGGAATATTACCTCCAAATCAAAATAGTAAACATCATTATTTTCTTTAAAATAACAAACCCAATGAGTTTTGGGATTTGATTAAATATCGAAATTAACCACACCACTCACATATTTGTGCATACCTTTTGGTAATTTATCAATCATATTAATATTTCTAAAATTCTCAAAATTTAGTATTTTTATATATTTTTGAATATCAAAATTAGATAATGGTGATATATATAAAAAAAAATTTTGATCTATGCTTTTTTTCAACTAAACAACTTCCTGATTTATTTTCTATTGCTAAGTTATTTCTATGTTGTTATTCTAATTCTTTTTTATTTTTTTCTGGTTTGTTCAACAGAATTATAAATTGAGCTAGCTCCACCAGCTAAAGCACCAAGTGCAGCTAAAACTAGAATTAAAAATAGAAAATAAGCCTCCATGATGTAAACCACATCCAATTTTTTTTTTGTATTTTATTGTTGGTATTGACAAAGTTAATTTGAAACCTATTCCTTAATTTTATTTTTTCTCTCTAGTTCAGCTTTTGTTAAAAAATTATCCATACCCAAATCTCTGAGTTAATCAATGGGTATATCAAAAGTTATATTTGCTAACTTCATTTATAAGTGAAGAAAAAAATATAATAATTAATGAATCTCAACGGCCTGTCCTAATTTTCTTTTTGTAAACGTAGTTGGAGCAACAGACAAAGAAGCCATTTTTTCCACCGATTGGAGTATGTTTATCTGACATGATTTCTTTTGCTTTTATATGTAAAATTTTATCAGCTTCATGTCTAGATTATAAATCTGTATAATCTCTATAAGCAATATTGTGATATTTACATGCTTCAGCTAATTTATTAATTAATGTATCTCCTTTTTCTAACCTTTTATCTAATTTTGTAAGTGGACCACAAAATATTAAACCAGGCAAATGAATTTAGGGTAAATTTAAATTATTTAATGCCAAATTTATTCTACCTTTTCCATGATGTTCAGAATTACAAAATGAATGTGGAATTACATTTTTAACTCTTATAAGATAAGGAATTCCTTTTGGATTATTAACAACAAAATCAAAAAATGAGTTGTTTAGCATATTCATTATGTTTACTTTTTCACTGTAATAAGTTACATTTCCAGCATTTTCTTCACCATGAATAACTAATAATCTATCAACCACATCATCCATCCAGACATATTCTTTTGGCAAATTGTTGTGTTTGTTATATCTTCTCTATATATAAGAGTTCTTGGAGAAATAATTATTTCTAGTGTGTTTGGTGGTGTTCTTGAATGTGATTCTTTTTAATATAGGTATCATAAATTGGTTTAATCATATTTTGTATTTCGAACTTCTATTCGAGTGTATTTTCTTTTTTTGTTTACAATCTTGGACTGCAGCATTGGTATCTAAAACAATTTTTGTGTAGTTTTATAATCAGTATCGGTGAAATTATTGTCAAGATCTTCCTCTTTTTCTTTTGTTAACACATTAGAAAGACCTTCCATTAATTCATATTCAAATTTTTTTACATATATTTTATCATATTCTACCTTTACTTGTGTATTACCTAAGTAAAAATTTTGAACTTCTGCATGTAAACCACATCGAGTATCAATAACATTTATTGTTTTTGAAATTTATTTTCCGAGATTTATAGTAGAATCGGACACTGCATGTGGTAAATTTTACAATTGTACAGTTCCCATTTGCTCTTCCAAATTAAGAAATTTTTGTTCTGAAAATAATCCTCTTTCAAAATATGTTTCTTCCAATGTTGGTGGAAAATATGAACTTTTTGCTGCAACAGGAACTAGCATTGTTATTAAATTTTTATTTGATTCACTTACTGCTTCTACTTTTTTACCAATATTAATGGTAGATCTTTCTTCTTATTTTTTTTTCATAATCTGCTTCACGAATCTTTTTATAATTTTCGTATTTCTCACTGAGTAATTTTACTCGAGAAACTGCCTTTGATGAATCTTTAATTTATATATGAATTGTTCTTACTTATAAATGAGCTATAAAAATATCGAGAGTTTTGAAAGGCTAACTGTTCCCCAACTGATCAAACCAGGGGGAATCTTAAGGTTTTAAATAATAGAATTGAATTTCATAATCCTATAGGGAATGGTTTTTCGTTGCCAAATGGTCTTATGTTTTTAAACAATTAGGTCACTAAAGAGAGATAATGAATGAGATGAGGTAAAATACGCAAAATGAGATAATGTTGATGTTTGTGCTAACTTTTTCCCTTTTCAGTTTTCTAGAATAGAAATCTCGTAACATGGACATATTATTGAGGCTGTTGATAACCCAGGTTTAACTTCAACAATGATGAATAATTTGTTAAGATATACAAGTATGCAAAATTATTTAGAATTTACCGTGTGTTGATAGTAAATATTATGAAAAATCTGTTCACATTGATAAAACAAATGAAATAACCTATCCACTAAGATATCTGTTTGGTTATATTCGAGATAACAATGCAATTTACTGGAAAGATGGTTATAAAATTATGTTTATTTGAAATTCGTCTGATAACTATAGTTTAAATGTTTATGAAACTAAGAATGCAAATGGTGCTGTTCAGAAAATTTATGCTGATCTAGGTAACACTATTATATAAAAATTAGAAATTATGTGGCCAATTGTTGAATACGAATCTAACACAGCCATTGCAATTAAAGAAAAATATACAAAGATCAAAAAATACCTATTAGTTTTAATTATTGGCAATTTTTGGAAAAAGAAGTTCCTGCTGGAACAACTGTTTTTAATTTTGATATAAGAGATCAGTTTAATAATTTACCATTTGATATGCCTGATTTTGTAACTGCAGGCTTTCAAGCTAATAGAAAAAATTGTTTTGAACAGTATGTACATGCTTCTATGTTTGGTCACTCTAATGTAAGAAATATTTATATTAATAATGGGAGAAAAGAGATCTTTCCTAAAGAAAATTGGAATCTAGATACCCTGCTTCCCATGTGCACAGACATGCCAGGACATGACCCGACTACAGTACATTGTACTGGATGGTTGGAGAATGAAGATAATTGCTGTTTAGTGTGTGGAAAGGAGGTAGTCGAGACAACCTGCTCACAGCATAGTTCCCCCTCTCCATCATGCACTGTTAAAATCCCACGAAGAAAAAGAAAAACATGTTCCACAATGTGATGAAAAATAATTCATACCACTGAGGGCGTCCTATTCTGTGATCATGCGTGTGTGTTCTTTTTGTACTGTATTGTTTTGCACAACTAAAAATGAACTACACAAGTAGTCTTAGTTGACGCACATGGCACAACTTTCCTCGACATTAAGTCCAACTAATAAAAATAGTATTACTTTCATCAGAATTATGAATATTAAATTTATCACATATTCTGGAAGCAGTAGCAAGCTATCAGTAAAAAAAAATCTAATAATTTCTCCAAATGTGAAGATAGTTGAATTTGCAAATTGTTATACAGAAATGCGGCAGTACAAACGAACATTTTCTAAAATGGATAAAACCCGATACAAGATACTGAAAAATTCAAATGAAATTTTAATCCCTGGCAGTTTAATTAGAGGGTGCTCAGAATCCATGCTGGATAAGGTGTCATGCTTGCATGAAAAAAAGTTCCAACCGATAAAGGTTTGAACCATCTGCACCGTATACGAGCAGTAAATACGGTCACTCAGTCTTACCATATTTGGACCAGAGCTTATTGTAACTGGAAGGATCTACTGCATTCATCTGCGTATATGCATGGGAAGTAAAACCGAAACTATGTTTACTGTGTAATTGCACGTACCCATGAAGACCATTATATAAAAGCCAGAAACAGCTTCCAAAGCATAGTTGCTGGGATGTGATGGAGTTTTCAAGTTAGGGATTCATACAACATATGCAAATTATTGCAAAGTGAAGAATTACATTATAACAACAAATTAAAAGGAAACTCATGCTATTCCAGTCCGCACTGTGTAACACTTCAAACTGCCACATTTATCTGTCACTGCCATTTCAGTTTATTTTTCCGTAATCACGTAACATCTAATTATTTTTTGTTGTTATTTGTGGCAGCTATATTTTATTTACTTCTGATATAAATTTAATTCTTAATTACATGTTGTTATAACCTCAGAATAAGTGTATTTATGTTAAATTATGTTTGTAAGTCTTTCATTATGTCTACCAGTAAGTTATCATATGTGGGTTACATTGCAAAGATGAATGTATTTTCTGGTTGCTACAATATCATGTAGCCCTTTTGTGATAGCCACTACATTTTAAGGTATTAATAATTATGTAGTTTAGGAGGCATCTAGCCATCTTGTTTCTGCCAGGCAAGTTGTGACTTAGAAAGATCATTGGGGCGAAGATGCTTTGCATATAACTGCCAGAATATATTTTGTATGCGTTACCTACGAAGTTTTGTAATTCGATTCATGTTTGAGCTACTGCCATGTTGCATGTGGTAAGATACGAAATGTATTAATTTACTGTGCTACACAGGGCCTCGAGAGAAACACTCCATAGGGCAAATACCCTAGAACGTACCTTTCTCCCAACGACCCCATGCAGCAAACACTCGAATAACAAAATGGACCAATTGTGTCAAGTAGGGCTTACCAAAGTTTAGTAGTAGATAAGAGCAGGGCCAAACACTAGCCCAGTTCACCAAACTTGCATTTGCTTTCATGAAGAATAGTTTTGTTTGGATTGTAAAGGTAGTTTAAATTATTATATTAATTTATTTAGGTTAAGTTCTAAAATGTGATCAAATAAGAAAATTAAAAAAAAAAAAACCAAGATGTCATAGTGACACTCCTCAATCAAATTAAAATATATCTTTAAAATGGAACACACACCTTCATATAATCTCTTGTTCACTAGGCAATGGGCCTACATAATATCAATAATTACGTTAATATCCATCTTATTTCATAAAAGGGATCCCGACTACATACTTTTAAAGACTAAGGTTATAACAACTTAAAGCAGAACACAAAAATTTAAGTTACATTCTCATTAAGTTTGAGATGGCACAATGCCAGAGCTGAAGCAGATGTTCTAATATCTTAAGTTATATTTCCATCTTCCTTTTTTTGGATATTATTCTTAAAGTTAAAAACTCAAAACTGCTTGAAAATTTGGAATGGTCGCAAAAGTAGTGTCGGACTGCAGACACCAGGTAGAAAAGTTAAAATTGACGAGTAGGTTAGTCAGATCACATGCTTAGTATAAAAACAATATTTTTGGCCTGAAAGCAACAGTAGGAAATAAGAACACGCCCGCAGCCCTGAACTGTCCTTAGAAAATAGCAGTTATCGATCCATCAAGAAGATAGTGAATATGGACACCAAGGAACAGGCTCATCACATGTTAGGTCATGTTAAAGGTAGTCCCTACACGGGAACCGCAGAAGTGATGAAAGTACAAAATTAACGACGGATCATGAATATTCAGTAGAGATAAATTTTTTGAGAATCTCACGCCATGTTTTAACGATGTAGAAGAAGGAAACGAGACTGGCGGAAGTGGTCGTAGACAAGGTATCGATTGAGGCAGTTGGCTACAATCGATAGAACGATTTACGATAACAAAAAAAATAGTAACGTGATTTAACTTTAGGGAACTGACAAAATGAAGATATATTATAAGTAATATATGTCAACATAGTACAAAATCCTGAAAAAGGTATTTTACATAAAACGCGAAGTTTTGTTTGTATTGCATCTTTGCCAATACATAGATAATTAAGGTACACGATCTAAGTTAAAAATTTGCAAAAAAAAATAAAAAATTTAATGCAGAAAACTTTACCAAAATTCTGGCCAGTAAAATAAACTGACGTGACAAAACACAAACATGAAAATTACACGGAAATACAAATATGATGACACAAATGTTGGTAAACTAATAATATAAATACCAGATTAACTTACTAGGTCACAGTAACAGTGACTACCAGAAATTAAAAGTGAAAACGAATTAATAACATTACCACACCAAAGCACAAGCAAATGAAGTGGCCGAACCGAACACCGGTATTGCAAAAAAAAAAAAAAAAAAAAAAAAAAAAAAAAAAAAAAAATTCCTAGAAAAGGAATAAACAGAAAACCTAAAATTTCATAAAATAAGGCAAACGAAAGCGGGTGTCACACATGGTGGCACAATAATCCAGGCCAGAGAGCCTTGTGACGGTAGATATTAAGATGAATGACCAACAGGACAAGCCCACGAAGCTTCTACAAGATGTTGCTACATATTTGTATAATTAGTTAAGTGTTTTGATACTTCCAATGCAGAGACGCAACGAGAAATTTAAATTAATAATTTTTGAAAATATATTAGCAAATGTTACACCATCTTGGATCAGAGAATATTGAATTTCGCTCTGCCTAATTTGCCTATGGAGCCTTTCCAAAGTCTTATTTGTTATCCTAACTGAGTTGGTTTGAGAAAGCCACTTAATTTAATTTATTTTTAAAAAAATCTAGGAAATCTTTTAAACACATAAATTATTTTTTAATTTAATTAGTGTAGTTGGGGCGTGATCATTCTACTTCACTTTTGATTAATCAGATTAACCATTTTAAATCAAATTGATCGGATTAAATGTTTATCCGATCAAAAAAATTTATCCATTTTAATCCGATCAAAAATCGTTAAACCTTAGTCCAATCTTAATTCGATCAACTTTTGGCGATAAAATGGTACAAACTTTGATTGATTGATCAAATTAATTTAATTGAATAAATTAATCAAAATAATTGTTATAAGTGCATAGATTGGTGAACTTTATTTTCTTTCTTTTCTGGTGTGGGGAGCGGCTCTGGTGCATACTCACCCTTGGAGCACTTGTGTTGTACTGAGGTGTGGATATATATATATGTGTGTGTGTGTGTGTGTGTGTGTGTGTGTGTGTGTATTGGGTTTTGTGCAAGAATGGCATAAGTGTTTTTTGTGTCTTGTAGACGGTGTTGGGAGACAGGCTACTTTGAAATATGCTATTTATGTAATATATGTTACAATTATTTCATATTAATAACAGTGGTGATGTATACATGAGAGAAATGTAGGAGTGTTTAAATGTCACACAGGAAAAACGATTGACGGATCCCAACTATAGAAACATATTAAATGATTTTAATAAATACACCCGCTGGTCTCGGGAGATCACAGAATAAATGACTTATAAGTTGTACTAGCGCATATTTCTAGGATATTAAATTATATATTTTATTTAAAATGAAATCTACCCTGTCCAATTAGATATGCATTTAAAAATTAATTAATTAAACAGTTTATGAACACAAGTACATTTCTATTACTAAGTGAATTTCAGAACACAGCTATCTTGTTTTTTAAATTAATGAAACTGTACACAGAGGAGAAACGCATCTGGCCGGCTGTGAGGTCAGTTAAGAAATGACTTATAGATGTGGAGCGTGCGGCGGAATTGAAATTACAGGTAAGAGATCTGAAGAGACAACTATGTGAATGGATAAAAATTATGTTTACGAATTAATATTTCCCTAGAAAACTCGTTTAACACTGATTCTGATAACTTAAAGATGGAAGCAAACAACTTGAATACACTACATCCTAAAGCAAACTTATTTTCACAATACACAACGATTTAGCACTTCTAGAAAACACGGACAAATAAAGATTTCCAAACTCATATTTTGAATTATACCTGAAACATCACCTATTTCCCTACGAATTATTGAGTAAAAAAATAATTAAACTTTAACCAGACACAATAGCGCAATAGACATACATGTTTGTCTACCTCCCATTTGTACACATACCTTAATCTATTATAAAATATGTATATTTGGTGTGGAGTCTGATGTAGGAATCAGTTCAGCATAGCAATTATGTCGAGTGATAAGCTGTGTGTTATAGCAGAAGCAAAGTCAACCGAGGTTACAGGCGAAACTCTTTGATATTAAAAATTATGTCACAAATCAATAAAAATATCTTGTTTACGAATTCAACAGTTTATATTTCCCAAACAGTCTACTTTTAATGAGTTATTATCGACGAACAATTTAAGCACATCTTGCTGAATGTTTCACATGAAATTTAAAAAAAATTACCCCATTGCCATGACTGAAATTCGCAACTTCACTTCCCTGGGAAAAATAAATCACTTGCATTATTTTACTATGTATCCAGAGAACAGGTTTGCTGCTGCGAATAAATGTTCCTATCATAAGAAGAAGAAGAATTCACTTTTAACGAGCAATAAAACTTCCATCGAAGATTAGCGCGAGGTTTGGCTCGTGTCGAAGCTGGCAGTTTAATTATGACGAAGATTTACTTAAAAATGGAAATCGCACATACTTAATGAGAAAATATAATCGTGATGTAACCGAACAATTTGGGTATACAAACTTCCTCGAAGAAAAACTATGAAATTAATATTAAGTTACTTAACACAAACTCACTATATTGATCCTGTCTTAACACACAAAACTCGGCTGGATTGAAACCCTGGCTTCGCAGAGCTTGTAGCGCCCGATCGTGCAATGGGAGGCCAGCAGCGATCCAGTGAATTGGGAAACAGCATTGAGGAGTGGTGCATGTATCCATGGAAAGGTTTGTCTTCAAATTAAAATAGTGATTCCGAGCAGCAGCTGGAAGGACCTCTGCCCTGACCATGAAGAGTGCTAGCCATTCCCCTCCCTCCAGTCAATCTCCCCTGGCCAATCCCCTTGACCATATTGCATCTTCAGGTATGCACCCCCCCTCACCCACCAACAAAGGACGTGTTTTCAGCTAGCTGGGGCACTGCCTGCCTTGGCTAGTTCTACTCCCCCTATGCCCCTGAATGCATCTTTGTGCACCACATCGCGGACTCTGCACCTACCAGACACCCCCTCGGGCAAGTAAATTTTGAACTCATCCGATGCGTTTACATGTTTGCCAAATGGTTTGCTTCCAGTCAATATACCTTAAAAAGTATATGTATAAGCAAAGACACTGAAAAATTATTTCTCTGAAGTAAAAATGAACTTTCATTCCAAGAAACAAATTTTTGTCCAATAAACTTTAATTTTACCCCATTTCTAGCAAATTATTTAATAATTTCCAATAAACTTACAATAAATTTTAATATCACACAGGAATCCGGGGAATCTGTGAAAAATATTTTCGTGCAAGAAGTATTTTCATTCCGTAAATATTAGGAGAGTTAAATATCACAGTTTTTCAAACAAGCATCTTTCCATTTTCCTAAGTTTCAACTATTATGATGGAAGACACGAGACGTGCATACATATTCAAACTTTAAATCTTATATATATATATATATCTTAGGTATATTTTAGGTATATATAAACTTCTGTAAATGGAATGATACTTGTTTGAAAAACTGTGTTATTTAACTCTCCTAATATTTAGTGAAGGAAAATATTATATATACACACATACATGTGAATAACAGAGAAAAATGTGTATTGTTTATTTAGACTTCTCTATGCCACTAACATGTACTTACAACCAAAGTTTCAATTCAAAACCTTCCCAGTCAAGAATTTCGACTATGCTATCTACCATTAAATGTGTGGATTTGAACAAATATAAAATTATTTCAAAATAGTTTCTCTAGATAATAGTACTTTTTAATGAAATAGCAATAATCCAGGCTCATATGGTTTTTATCGAAGCAGGAATATGTCAAATTCTACGAAATTTTCAATAAAATTAAGCAAATTCGAAGCAAAACTTCGGCAATTTTTTAATTGTTTACCCCATCATTTCGGATATTAAATTCCATCTATAAACAAATTATTTATATCGTCAAGAGATACCCGAAACAAATAACTTTATTCCATACAATTTATGGAATCGACATAACGAATTATCACACAAAAATTACTGGGAAAACGAAATTTGTATTACATATGACCATTTAAAACATCGTTATGTCACACTGTGAATTTCTTCTTCCTATTTGTAAAATTGGAAGGGAAATTGGTTTTAAGACAGTTTTATCAATTGAGTTATTTTGGTAAACGAATAGTTTTATTGTTTGTTATCTGATTAATTTTTTCCTCTAGCTTTTCATTAGTTCTAAAACACTCATTTCATAGAAACAAAACATATTTTATGAATCTCTCTAGGTTGAGAAGTTTTCCTTTCTTAAGGGAACAAGTTTAATTTAAAAAAAAGGACAGGTTAAATAAAAGTAAAAGCATATGTATTGATAAAAATATATACAAATACACTTTGTTTCACAAATTTATGTACATTTTTAAAAGATGTAAATCTCTGTGTTATACTAAAGAGTGTTCCAAAAAAGACACAAGTAAGTACAAAAGGTTACAAAGTATATGCACACCATTAAACAATTAAGTATAGGAGGTCACGAAAATCATAGCACGAGCATGAATAGGGCGATTCACAACCATAGATACCAAAATTTTTTAATACTAGTTATACATTATTACACAAAATCAGTCCTCAAAACCATTCCACAAAATAACCTTTGTTCCTCAAAAAAGCCTGTTTATTCCTCAAAGAACCTAATTTATTTCTCAATTAACACTCCAACCAAATTAAAATGAGTTAATCAGTTTGAGGAAGACATAACACTTCAAATTGAAACATATTCCTATCACACAATATGTACTTGAAATAATTACTTTTTTCTGTCAAGTAGTAGGGTTAACTAAAATTTATTATCATACTTCTCGATGTTTGCAGATAATGCATCATTCGATGTAACCTTGTTCCTGGAGTATTCTTATGATTAACATCATCTCTTTTATACCGGAATATTCCCCGCATTTAAGCAAATATCTAAGTATATCTACAAGCTCGTTGGATTCTTCGGAAAACATGTAGTCATTATTCATAGCATTTGTTGAAGGGATGTCTTCAACAGTATCACTGACATCATTACGGCTGTCTTCACCTGATGTTTCATCATAAATATCGAGTTTACTTAGCTTAGAAAGAATAAGTGTATCGTTACAGACACTGATTTCTGCAGCTAGTTGAGGTACTTTATGTCGAAGATCGTTACGTTCACATGTCATTGTATATTTCGTATGATCCGATTCTATTTCATTACTTGTATTCAAGTTGATTCCCTCTCCTTCTGTGTTATTATGCAGTGTAAACCGTATATTTCGTTTCACAGGAGGAAGACAATTTTTACAGATCCAGACATGACGAATTTTAGTTATCTGTTTGTGCTAATTGTCCATCACAGTATTTGTAGTTAAAAATTGTACAAGATGCGTTATTCAAACATTCACTATTCTCATGCCTACAAACATTGTAGGCGAAAGTGGAAATTTCCCCACAGAATTTGCAGGGTAGTTTATTCGATGATGCCTCCATTAACATTAAGGTACATTAAATGAATAATCTTCAGCGTGAGGAGAAAGTTTACTTCCGAATAGAAGTTCACCTCGCAATGTTAGAATGACAACTAACTTGTTTCTATATAAATGTATTTTTAATCAGTAGAGGGTTTAATTAATAGCGATAAAAATGTCTTCCGCTCTGATATTCCTATGTTAATTGTGGAAGTATGGCTAGTAATTCACCATGGGGTTAAATCTATGTATGTTAGAAGGAATACAGCTTTACTTGGTATTCGATTAAAATGAATAAAAATTATTTGAATTTTATAAATGTTGAAGGGAGAGATGGGTTTGGAAATATTTTGTAGCAAATGTTTACCGACTTTGTTTACAGAAACGATTGTGTTAGTTGGAGGTTAGTCTTTTGAATAAGCCATTTTGAGCTGTGATTAACTTAACGGTTTTTTAAACATTCATATGTAATACAAATTTCGTTTTTCCCAGTAATTTTTGTCTGATGATTATTTATGTCGATTCCAAAAGTTGTATGGATTAAAGTTATTTGTTTCTGGTAGCTCTTATGATGTAAATAATTTGTTGATAGACGGAATTAATTATCCTAACTGATGGGGTATACAATTACAAAATTGCCGTGGTTTTTCTTTAAATTTGCTTACATTTATTGAATCTATCATCGAATTTGACATTCCAGAGTCGATAAAAACCACATGAGGCTGGATTCGTGATATTTCATTAATATTATGTTAGAATTTATTTTCTAGGGAAATCTATTTTTAAATAAGTTTATATTTGTTCAAATATACACATCTTATGGTAGATAGTGTAGTCGAAATTCTCGGCTGAGAAGCTTTTGAATTGAAGCTTTGGTTATAAGCACATTTTAGTATCGTAGAGAAGTCTACACAACAAATACACATTTTTCTCTGCTATACACGTATATTTGAAACAGGTTAAAAGTTTGAATATGTATGCACACCTCGTGTCTTCCATCTATTAGTTGAAGCTAAGGAAAATTGAGTGATACTTGTTTGGAAGATGGTGTTCTTTAACTCTCCTAATATTTAGTGAATGAAAATATTTCTTGAACGAAAATATTTTTCATAAATTCCCCAGATTTCTGTGTCATTAAAAAATGTATTATAAGTTTACTGGAAATAATTTAATAAGTTTGCTGGAAATGGGATAAACTAAAATTAATTTGATTAAAATTCATTTTAACTTAAGGGGAATAATTTTACAGTGTGTTTGCCTATACATTTATTTGTTAAATCATATTGGCTAGATGCAAACCATTTGGCAAATAGGTGAACACTTCGGTTGATTCAAAATTCGCTATCCCAAGAGGGTGTCGGGCAGGTGCAGAGTCCCCTATGTAGTGCACAAAGACACATTCTGGGGCAGATGAGGGGCAGAGCCTAGCCAAGGCAGGCAGGGGCCCAGCTAGCCAAAAACATGTTCTTAGCTGGAGGGCGAGGGGGATGCATACCCAATGATGTGATCTGGTCTAGGAGATTGGCCAGAGGAAGTTTGTATACTCAAATCATTCGGTTACAATGTGATATTTTCTCATTAAGTATGTGCGACTTACATTTCATGTTCATCTTCGTCATAATTATACCATTAGCTTCGACACAAGCCGAACCTCGTGTTAATTTTCAATGGAAGTTATATTGCTTGTTAAAAATGAATTATTCTTCATCTTACAATAGGAACATTTATTCGCATTTGCAAACCTGTTTTCTGGATACAAAGTTAAATAATGTGAGTGTATTATTTTTCCCAGGATAGCGAAATTGTGTATTTCAAAAATGGCAACATGGGTCGATTTTTTTATATTTCATGTGAAATGTTCAGCAAGATGTGATGAAATTGTTTGTGGACAATAACTCATAAAAGTGGATTAAGAGGGAAATATAAACCATTGAATTAATATGCAAGATATTTTTATTGATTTGTGATGTAATTTATAATGTCAAGGAGTTTTCTCTATAACCTCAGTAGATGTAAATGCTACACTGAACAAATTCCTACATCAGGCTCCACACAGAATGGACATGTTTTAAAATCATTTAAGGCACGTCTACAAATTAGAGGAAGGCAAACATATATGTCTATATAATGCTATTGTATCTGGTTAAAATTTAATTATTTTATAACTCATTAATTCGTGGGGAAATCCAATATGTTTTAGGTAATATTCAAAACGTGAGTTTGGAAATATTTATTTGTCCATGTTAACCAGAAGTGCTAAATCGTAAGGTATTGTGAAAAGTTGTCTGTTGTAGGACATGGTGTATGCCATTTGTTTGCTTCCACCTTTAAGTTTTCAGAATGGGTGGTAAACGAGTTTTCTAGGAAAATATTAATTTGTAAACATAATTTTTATCAATTGGTGTAGTTGTGTGTTCAACTCTCTTTTCCGTAATTTCAACTCGGCCACAAGCTGCACATCTATAATTCATTCATTGACTGACTGCACAGCTGGACAGATGTGTTTCTCCTCTGGGTATAGTTTAATTAATTTACAAAACAGGTTAGCTGGGTTCTGTAATTTGTCATGTACTTGTGCTCGTTAGCCATTTAATTAATTAAATTTGAAATGCATATGTGATTAGATGGGGTAGATTTAATTTTAAATAAAATATATAATATAATTTCCCAGAAATACATGCTAGTACAACTTATAAGTCATTCGTTCTGCGATCTCCTGAACCCTATGGGCGTATTTTTAAATTATGACATTTCTTTCTATAGTTGGGCTCCATCATTATTTTTTCCTGTGCGATGTTTAAACACTCCTACATTTTTCTCATGTAATACATCACTGCTGTTATTAATTTGGAATAATCGTTACATACATTACATAAATACTATATTTCAAAGTTGCCTACTTCCCAACACCCTTTATGAGACACAAAACTCAATACATATATACCCCAAACAAAACAACATTTCCCTCAGTCGAGTTCTAGTCGTCGTGCAGAAAACATCGCTCCCCTATATACACCCCTTCTCCAACACACCACACCTTAGTACAACGCCAGAGCTCCAAGGGTGACGACGCACCAGAGCCGCTCCCCACCCCAAAATCGAAAGAAAGAAAATAAAGTACATCAAACTATACACTTATCACAACTATTTTGATTAATTAATTCAATTAAATTAATTGTATATATAAATCAAAGTTTTATACCATTTTATCCCACAACAAATTGCTCGAATTAAGATTGGATTAATGATTAACGATTTTTTTGATCATATTAAAATCGGATTGAATTTTTGTCGTATTAAGATCGGATTAAGAATTGATCCGATCAAATTTATATCAAAGGGTTAATCCGATTATTCAAAAGTGAGAAGTAGAACCATCACGCCCCTACTAATAATATGAGATACGTACAAGAGCAGCTACAGTCATAGTTACTGCAACAATGAGCAAAGCTAACTAATAAACTTGTGGTGATTTTCAAAAAAAGTTTGCACAGATCAGATTTATTTTTATTGTGTCAGAATCAGAACTTTTTCATTCAAATTAAATCTCATCTATTTTTCGCAAGTCTCTGTGTATTTAATTTTCTGTAGCTAGTGGTATTTTGATTTTGTTCTTCCCGGTGTTATGCATGTTGTTTCTAGTCTACAGAGATTGGTTGCAAATGTTGTTTCTGAGTGTCCCATCCTTAGTAAGACATATCTAAGTTGTGGTAAGTTGCTGTAAAATCATTGCTGTCCTGTGGATCCGGGCAAGTTCGAACCCCATGTCAGGATTCACTGTTCGTGGTGATAATTTATTCGGCCCAAGATTAAAATATTATTGTAATCTCTGTAATCTCCTTTCCACACTGTACACAATTACATTCAGTCATAGCTTTGTGTGTATAGGTACGATAGGCAGGAGGAGACATAACATATATTACATTAACGACTAGAAGACTTATTAAAAAATAGACTCACATTCCAAAAAAATATCTTACTTGAAAACGATGGAAAAATTTCTGACAACAGTAATTTCACCCCAATAAATACAAAGTTCACGAAGTGAAAACAGGAAATCAGCCAAAAGAAATGCAGCACAGTTATGTGAAAAGAAAATTGTCTTAACCATTTATATTCGCCTCATTGTAGGGTATTTACTTAATGGTCATTTATCCTCGCAAAACAGAAATATTTAAAAGAGATATTTGCGGCAGCAGTGTGTCAAGTAGGATTTGAACCTGTCATTATAAACTTTACATTACAAAGGCGGAGGAAATTTGTCAATGCTTATCCATACAACTAACTATATAGAGAAAGTTTTTCGTATTGCAAGAGTAATCTTAAGTGAACTATTATATGCCATTCTGGTCAATAAATTATCCTGTGACAAATTACTACAATTAAATAGATAACACTACATTACACAATAATAATACAACGGAAATACTAATAGTAGTTCAAATAGAATAATAATATTAATTATCTCATAAGATTAACAGCATTCTATGTGAATTCCAGATATATCATTCATAAATTAGACAGGGCCGAAATTATTTTATGACAGAATTCTAAAGCATTTCGTGCGAATAAAAAATCAAATTGAGCCGCCGAATTTTAATTTATATAAATTCACCAAAATAAATATAAATTCACCAAAAAAATAGTGGGCCAAAAACCAAATTTAAAACATTAAAACCATAATTTAACGAGGAGAAAATATATCAAAACGGAATTAGAGGATTTTGCACCCTGTTGTGTACAAGTTCACGATATTGGTTTAGAAAAGTTTATATCCGATATGTGACAGAACTTTCTTGGGTGGCGAAGCAGCTATTACTAATCGATTCTCACCCTCTAAGTAATATAAACTATCTTAATATTGCAATAACAATTTTACTACCAGAGTACCAATGAACATCTTCAATAGACCATAGCTGTTTACCAAAATAACCTGTGGTTTGAACGACGTCGAGTTACAATATGATGTTCATACGGCTAACAGAGAGTCCCATGAATAATATATGGATGAATTTACCCGAGGTATAATCATTACGAAATTGGAAGAATGAAGTGTGGTTGAAGAGTTCGGGATTGCTCACAGCTTCGTGTCACGAGCCTGGACAGCATTTCGAACGACACGACAGGAAAAGCTATACGAAGGTTTTTGTAATTGTAAAGGGCTTTTTAACGCCCCCGGTTTTATGCTGGAAAGCTTAACAGGGGACGGCTTACAGACTAACTTATAACCTAACTTAAATTAACACTCATGCCTTACCCGGAATTCGAACCCAGAGCCTCCCGCGCCCCAGATCGGTGGCGCACCAACTGACTGTGCCACAAGAGTTCGGCTGTAGGAAGGTTTAGTTGTAATTTTTCACAAGTAACCATTGCCATGGAACACTTCAAAACTGAATCAGTGAGAGTATTGCCAAAACCAGTGAAAATTGAGTGACTGATAATTAGTACCAGATAACAAATTAATATGGTGACTGAAGTTCACTTAATTATTTTAGTTTCTTACTGAATGTCAATAATTCCACTGCTATTAGTCGCTAGCAATTCCGGGTGTCAATACATCTGGAGAGAGAAGGGAACACGCTATCACCCCTCCAACACATCGAAAGGCTCCGGTCTGCCGATAGCGGTATTCTCGTGTGGGGAGGCATAGAGCTTGGTGGCTGTACAAAGCACCTCGTCTTCCAAGGAGGTTCTGTTACTGGTGACCGCTGTTGTGCAAAATTTATTCTTCCTAACACATGACTTATACTGTGTGCTGTGGGCCCTGAGATTCTTTCCATGGGCTACAATGCTACGCCTCATTGTGCCGTATCTAAATCCAACCAAACAAAACGTCTGGTATTTTTCGGGAGATGCCTGGCAGCACATTGCCAGCCGCCAGCTAAGACACCGAAGCTGCAATCGGTATTACAAGAGGACTGGACCATGATGCATCAAGAGCTTGTCGACAACCTCATACTGAGCATGAACAGACGGTGCACATCCTGCATTGCAGTCAAAAATAATAATTTCCCTTAATGAGGAATACACTTTTCTTGCCTGCACCTGTCACATTGTCTTATGCCATGCAGTGCTTGGCACTGACTTTTAAATAAATGCTCCTTTGAATCCTTTAGATTCCTTTCTTTGTCATGATGTTCACCCTTCCAATACTCTTACATTTAAAATGTCTTATATGTTTTGTGTATTTTTCAAACACTGTTGCATTACGTTACATGTGAATACCGGTCCTGTCCTTAAATTTTGCACACCAGCATACGTTTACAGTTACAAAAATGATCTCTCATTTTGGTACTTCTCAGATATTCATAAACACCTTACCTATCACACTTTATTAATACACAAATTTAAAACAAATGTTGAAAATAACGTAAATATTTCTGATACTAAAATATAAAACACTGATTTTAAATAACCAACGAAATTTTCTGAACTATGAAATTTTACCGATGTGAGCGTTGCTGTCTCTCCTATTTTTGAATGTTGTAATGATGGTATTTAGCAAATGAGAAGTGATCTTAATCTCAGAAACTTAACTAATTAACCATTAATTAATAAATTTGCATATAATTCTAATCATGAATACAATACACACACTATTTCATTACATACAGTATTAATGGAATTTAAGAATAAGTTCTGCAGGACTTGCAGCCTACTTTCCTCAATTACATACCCAAAGTACTGTTATTGCATTCAGACCTTGCTAGCCTGATGACATTCTCAAACATATCGCCGGTAATTGGGACACAAGCCGTGAGCGACTAAACCACAACACAACTTCCAACGGTTGGAAGGCATGGTCTTTTGTAATTCAACACGCACTCGGTATTAAGGCAGGAAGTGCAGCGCACCATGAAGACGTCAGGAGATGGGATGTGCCGACCACCGTAGTACGTCTACAGACATCAGCCTCCGGAACCATGACTGATGTGAAGACGTTCCGATTAAATAGCTTCAATATTTTATAATGTGCCATGGTTTATGAACGTACGAGAAAAATAATTATAAAAATATTTTATCCTTTTAATATTTCTTCAAACTTCTCCCATTTAACTAATATGTGTTGCAACGAATTGTAACTGTTATTCAGATAATGTGAAGACAGGAAAACCTACCTAATTTATTCTATTTCTGGGTACGAATCCCCTAATCATTTTAATGTGTAATTCTAAAAACCTAAAGTTAGAATAGGTACATTCACAACAAGCTATGTACAAACACAATAACTTAACAAAAAATTTACATTAGCTCAACAACTGTGATACCTTGTACATTTGCATGTCATCATGCTGTAACTATTTTGATTCTGTATGGCATCTTCCATTGCAAGGTTGAGTTAAACTTAGTGTATTAAAATACTGTATTTGTTATTTTGAATGGTGTCAGTTATTTATTTTATTAATATTGATTAAATTCTAGTCTTCATTAGAGGATTAAGAAACTGGACCATATAAATTTAGATGGACAACAAAAGTATAACTGTAGTCTGTATTGCGTCGCCGAATTTGGTGATAATAAGTTAACTGTTTCCTAAGAAAGGACATGAAAAGTTTTATTTATTCATGTGGTGCTATCTTACAATATTGCGAACAAAAGAAGTTATGTAATGGGATATTTTATACGTGAAATAGATGCTTTTAGAATAACCAGTTTGATCGAAATTGGTCAAACAGTATTATATATTAGCGAATGAACCTAAAATTGTTATATGACCACCGTTTAGAAAATACGAGTTTCATATAAATAACTAGTATACGTTTACATTTCCTACTATAGTACTATGACGCACGCACTCCTACATCGGGCGTGGCTGCCGTGTTACCTGGTTATGCATGGTCCCTGCGCTGTGGGGAGTGACCCAACTCGACCTTCCACTCCCCCAACCCTCGCAGGTATAATCACTACTCTGTCACCCGGCGACCAGGGAATGATTTACAGCAGACTTGGCTGGCATCACAGCCCGTCCTCTTCCCTGTCGGAGGAGTCGACGGCTTGATAGGATGAGCAAGGATTTTCTGGTAATCATTTTTCTCAGTGTAATGCTGCATGTAAAGAAGGTACTGGACAACAGTTGGCGCTGTCCATTAACCAACACCGCAGCCGGAGGATCGGCAGACTTGGTGAAAGCTATCTAGCTGAAGAGCGGCTACCTGGTGAAGTCTAGTGCAGAATGAGACATCGGTGGAGAGAACAGGCGACGGGCGGAGAGCGCAAAACGACTGCATATGAGCGTGTTTGTGATGTGAACAAAATATAGGGCGTGAGACTCGAAGAGTAGAGAGCTACTGTGCTTGAGGGTGCTCGGGGATCTCTGGAAAATTCCGGACGGGTGGAATGTGGATTTAATTAAGGTGGGGCTTATGAATATGTGACACTGACTTTATTGTAAATGTCAAACGGCGACAAATAATATGTAAAACAATTCAGTTGGTTTGATACCCTTTTTATTGGAACTAATCTCAGTAATTTGATTGCATTAATTTCTTTGAGGTGATTGTAAATTGTATTGATTAAATGATTATTTACAAATATAAATTGTCAGTAATTTATTTTCATATATTGAGTGGAGAATATTTTCTTTGTAGTCGAGAGTATTTTCCGAAATATAACGAAATTATTTGTATTGCTTCCTTCCAAAATGGCGGACCAATAACTATGTCCTTTTTTATTTCCAATGCATACATGGCACATTGTAAACATTGCGATTAAGTCGGTGGTTTTCAGTATATGACATGGTCATCTAAATTTTAAAATTGTCTTCATTTTGAAAACAAACAAGGTGTGTCCACAAACTATTAAAGCCGAATGTCCTTAGTAAGTACTATAAGCGCACTGAGTTCCATGAAATTATGTTCTCACTTTAAGAAGTTTTTAGGAGAGGACATGTACACAGCAATCATACATACGCAGACAGGAAGTGATCCCATAAACTGAGCTTTGCCTTCGGAAAGTAACTAATAATACAATGATTGCGAATACGGTTGAGTATAACACACCCACAAATTTGAGTTTTCCAGATGTAGCTGTGAATAGTAATTTTTTTGATGTACTGTATTTGTTTTCATTATCCACAGCTTTCCTGTGTGTATTAACTGATGAAACAAAAAATACTTTTAAAAAATAAAGAAAAAAATTTCATGCCCGTCACTTCAAATAAATAAAATAGTGAACTAAAACCAGCGCCATTGTGCACTATAAAATGAAAACGAGGCTTTCCCTTGATTTGAACACTAATTAGTTTCGCAAACCTGATATTTTTATCCTTCGGAAACCGTTGCTAGGTTCTTAATCTATCACTTTTTGTTTCGCTAATAGTACTCGCTAGTGTTCTGTCGTCAGAATATTTACCCTCAACTACAAAAAAAAAATAGTCTATCAGCTGAGAGAAAAAAAAAACAATCGCGCAGCAAAGACGTGTGTGGTGTCATTTTATTCAGTCTTTTTTTTTGGTGTAGATTACGAATGTGCTAACCCGGAAGTCGAAATCGATAGATTTCAATTAATTTTGATTAAACAAAAAGAATGTGTTTAGTTGTAATAAGTATTCAGTAAAAACTTAAAATAATGTTAAATATTTTACGTTATATACAGTTAGGCACATAGTCTTAAGATTACGAGAAATTGTCTATAGTGGACTCCAAACCCCTTGAGTACAGACTAAGTGCTTACAAAAGATAGCACCGATTGCACGGTAAGACAAGCGGGGCCTCATTTTAGTTAGTTTTTTCGTATATTACAAACATCCTACCCTGAAATAGAAGTTAGTAGCATTCTTATTTACTTTCCTAAAAATCTTGAAAAATACCTTTTATTTTTTGTTCCATTATTTAAATGCACGAACACAATTTGAAAAGTGCTCATAGTGAAACGCTAAAAACTAAGTAAACTAAAACATACAGAATTATATTAAAATATATATTTGTGAAGTTTCAATGTGAAGCCTGTATTAAATATCCTAACGATAAGCAAACCGTAATAATATTCTACTATATGTCTTTGAACTACTGCTCAAAATGCCCATGTGTGTAAAATCTATAAAGTATTAGTATGTAAGAATTTTTTTATTTTTTATAGTTTACAGTAGTCTACCTATTCAAATATTATATCTGAATGAGTGCGTGGAGAAAGATAACATTTCACAAAATTGGGAAAGTAATCTGAGATAGCCATTTTGCATTGTTTATTATAATCCATATATTGAGTATAAGAAAGAGAATAATCTAGTCACATAACAGTGCTGAAACTGGCCTGGAAGTATTTGTTGAGTGGAAGAAACATGACATTCCAGGAATGTTATCCTTCTTCCACACAATCTGGTCAGTCATCAAGAGAGTTGTTAGCAGAAAGGATCAGATTTATTCACCAAACCAGTACAAAGAGATCATTCAAAGTACAAAAAAACCCGACCCTGTGTTCACACTAAAACGTGTCGGAAACAACCACGTACTGAACTTCAAGGACTGTTGGCCCTAGTACTTCACGAAAACTTCCAAGGACATCCACAAACATGGTCGCACCTTCAACAAACATGCGTACAGACATCTTGTTCACATGAAAGTGGTAAAGAGGCATGTGAAAGCGTCGGAATTCGTCGACGGCCTAGTTGATAAAACATTTAAGCTGAAGAAACAAGACAATGTGCCACTGCCTAACGAGAACGTATACATTAGGAAACTTCCTGTCAATCCAAACAAACGTCATGACGTCTCCAAAGTCATACACTATTAACCTGAAGAATAAAGGAAATTTTATGAAGAGATTTTTCAGTTGCCCACATACGTCAAACACGTCAGATAGCGACCATGATGTGTGAACTGGCTCAGAAACTGCCATTTTAAACAAAAACTATGTACACAAGTATCAAATATGTTGTTCAATGCAGTCGTGTATTCTTAAATACAGTATTTGGCATCGTTGTCCATTGAATGAAAAAATGGTAACATTCCGGCAGATTAAAATTTTTTCTATTTAAATACTTAATTTGTCTTTTCACTTGGATGTAGTAAATAATAACTCTTTAGTACTGGCACTATAACTGTCTAATACTGAAGTTTTCAATCCAACTTATAGTTGGTTGGGGAAGCAGATTTTTTAAAGTTTATTATTACCCATTCAATTATTGTTATAAACACAGGAGAAATAGCTTTAAACATGTAATATATCTAAGTTTATAGCACCACTAATAACAATCTTCTGAGTTATTGTCATGGTTGTAATGGTTGCCACTATTGCCGTCACCATTTAGGCACCCTTCATTCTGTAGCAATTTATTGTACATCACACAAGCATCTACAGAGATCAATGCATAGGAGGTTGACGTCGGAGCACGGATAGAATCCTTGTTGACAGGATTTGCATTTGGTACAAGATACCATCTGCAATACTTCATTAGGAGCTGGTAGACTTCCAAGGCATATAATGTCAATGCAGACGTTGACATTATACCAACCATGTTCATATGGCATGGGAGCCATTTGAAAGCATGTCAGCGATCTCCCGCCAAATAGCGGCCTGGTACTCGCATGAAGGTGTAATGTTGAACGACATGGAGGTAAGAGTTCTGACCTAACATTACTTTCTTTGGAGCAATTTAATAATATCGCAATTTATTGACGTCATGGGTTTCTTTCCCACCGTACATTTGACACACAAACTGCTCCAGGCTGGCTGGCAATTTAGGGGCTCGCTAATAGTCCATTCTTCACCGAGGGTTCATTATTTTAGATTGTGTTCCCTTGTATTTACCATATTAGGCGGTAATAATGTCACTGCCTGCGAAAATATAGCAATTTTAGAATGGTATGCTATGTCTTCGAAACCATGTAATCAGTTCCTAATTAAATTTTCATGATGGGACTATATATAAAAACATCAAACGTGACTACATGGAGCCTCTTTTGAAATCCAATTTGAAAGACAGTGCCACACGAATAAATGAATTTTTATGTCATATTTTGGAAAACAATCTACCGATTCGTACCAACTATGGGAAACAAGTAGCACTGAGGTAGGTAATGTTAATTAATATGTTTTAGGTATATCGGACACTTACTTTCAAAATGGCAGCCATATAGCTATTTTAGTTATGTAAGTTTCATCGTCTAAATAATGAAATTAATTCCAATGGAACTTTTTATTCTGACTGTTTATATTACAAACATCAAGTGTGTCCAAACAGACTCTCTTTTGTCTGATATTTTGTAAAATAGTATCACACGACAAATTAAAATTACGTGATATCTCCGGAAAAAAAATATATCTACCAAATTTGGCAAACAAGTAGCACTATGGCAAACCATGAGAGGGTCAGACACACATATTTTCAAAATAGCGGCCATCAAAAAATTTTTGCTCAAAAAATTTTATCTACAAAACTACAAAAATTTGAACTTAACTATGTATGCTTACAGTATCAATTATATATATCAAAATGGTCTGTGCAAAGCCACATTTCTCCTCCATTTTGTAAGATTGACCCACATGAAATAATACCAATTTTGTGTCGTGCCTCGGTAAACAATCAACCTATTTCTTTCAAATTTGGCGAAGAAGTTGTATTGTGGTATGCTATATTGATTTATTCGTTTTAAGTGTGTAAGTCTCTTATTTTTCGAATGGCACCTGCACAAACATTTTAGCTTAGTGTGCTATATCTACGAAACGATGTAACAGATTTTGATTTAACTTTGTATACTGTATCTACGGCAATCATCGAATGTGCAAATACAGAATCTTTTTGTCCTCCATTTATGAAGATCGTCACATGAACAGTGGAATTTTCATCCCATATCTCGAGAACCAATCAACCAATTCATACCAAAATGTCACAAATTTTGCGACAGTGGGGTTTGTAAATGACCATGTGTTATGGGCGGTAGACATGTTTCAATTGGGTTTATATAAATAATTTGTATAGATAATTGAGATTAATTTCTTATATCTATGAAATGTTTCAACAATATTCAACCGAATTTGTACGCAAACAGTATTAATTAGAACTAATAGTGCCATGTGAGTAAATCGAACATTTTACCAAATTTATGAGGCAATTCAACTATTTTCCACCAAATTTTGACAACTACTTTGGTCACCAAGACTCGTGATGGCTCGTACCGCAGAAAAGGCCCATGTCAATGGGGGTTAGGGGTATAGGAAGAAAGTAGCCATGCCTCCGCGCCGTGCTTCCTGTCATACAAAATACATTACCCCTCGTTCCTCGCAGTAGTGACGAACTGTGAACAATGGCGAGTAGCACGTGGCCCAAGAGGTATAAACAAGTTATAAACAACAAGGAAATAGAAGTAATCAGGAGTGTTGTAGAAGCTTGTGATGAAGAGGCAAGGAATAAATATTTGTTGGTTACTATCAACAAAGCTATAGGGGCCACGGTGGCTGAGCGATTAGCACGCTTGCTTACCACCAACGTGAACCGGGCTCAATCCCCGGCCGGGTTATCGGATTTTCGCAAGTGGAATCGTGTCGGACGATGCCGTTGGTCGGCGGGTTTTCTCGGGGATCTCCCGTTTCCCCCGCCCCACTCATTCCGGCGCTGCTCCATATTCATTTCAATTACCCTCATCGGCTTTCAAGACCTCGCTGTTAAGAGTCACCCAAATCTCTTCTTCAACAAAGCTACAGAGAAAACTGCAAAGAACACGGGAGTAAGTAAGTCGTCTATCGAGAGAATTCGCAAACAAAGCCGAGAGAGACCTGGCGAGCCTTAAACAACTCCAGGAAAGCGAAGGTAAGAACACAATGTTTATACTGTTCCCCGTATCTTCTATTAAGGGTTCCGACTACCTGCAATTATTTTGTCCAATCGAGTCCTCAAAACAGGCGGACTCTAAGGCGAACTCTGCTCACTGCTCAATAGCTTCGTCACCTGTACCCACAAGGCGCTCAACTTGCATGCTGTCTCTCTGCCGGTGACTCACCTACACATAACTTTCAGCAGTGAACCTATTTATTTTAAAGGCGACATATAGGAAATAAGTACATGTTTCTCAAGACACCTCTTAAGTTTACGTATCAAAAATCTGTGGCTGAAACTGTTTCTGAAAGCACCCGTTTTAGCCATTCTTACATCAAAAAATTATTCTTGGAGTTTGAATGAAAACATCGTGTTAGAACGCCACCACAAAATATCCAGCTGTTTTGGAATCATGAATTTTGTACCAAACCCATGTAATGCACACCATGCGCCAGCCAGTCGGAGCCCTTATAAATCTGCAATGTGATGAATTTGTGTTAATTTTTAATCACTTTGACAGCTGAAGATAAATACCTCACGTAATAGCATCAAAGGCAAGGTAAATATTTTTGACTGAACTGGTATGCTTTTAAAAAATTGTACCAATAATAAAGAGTCATCCGTGACTTTTCAGTAATATACGAGTATTATTATCAGTCAAACAAACCATTCAACAGATTTTATTTAAAAATTGTACATTTAGCGCAGCCCTCACATTACTTAACTCGGAGCTCGGAGCACCTCCTAATCTGTCATTCCGGTCGGACGGCGGCCATATTTTTTCCTTTCTTCCTTCAAAATTTGTCTTTTTCCCTCAAAATCGACTAAATTTCCCTAAATATTTCCCTTTTCCCCAGAGGAGGAGAGGTGGACTCTTGACTCAGGAGAGGCGAATGGGTGACTTAGAGTCAGAAGATCAGTACTGAGGACTCAGGACCTTTGACGTTTTATCTTCGACTCTAAAAATCCAAAACTCAAGAAGAAATTCATTAAAGTCAGCAAGCATATTTCATTACTGACTACTACCCCCATATTGGACGCAGATTACCGTGACCTTGACCCCATGACCTTGAATACAAAAGTTAGAGGAAAATATAGTAAAAGTAAGCAAGCATATTATATTATTGACAACTACCGTCATATTGGATGCAGATGACCTTGACCTTGACCCCATAACCTTAAACCCAAAAAATATACAAAAACAATTAAAAATATATGCATTTCAATACATGCAACTTTGTTGAAGATTATAGTCTTTTATGCATCTCGCTAGTCACATTTGTGTTGTCCTTGTGTGAAAATATCGTAACATTTATTACACCGACACACTGTTCAGGGCGGGTTATGAAGGTAAGTACACTTTGAAGGACATGTATCGAAGTCACAAGAGACCTGCTTGTAGTAACCCTGGTACCAAAGTACCGATAAATGCACTTCGCCTTTACAGGTCTTTGCTTGTCTAAGTAAACTGTCGCTACGTCTGAATCCAATATGGCAGTAGTCGTCAGTAACATAATATGCTTGCTGAATTTTATGCATTTTTCTCGAGTTTTTGTTTTCAAGATCATTCAAGTTCACATATTCAAGGTCAAGGATACCTGCACCCAATATGGTGGTAGTAGTCGGTAACATAATATGATTGTTGATTTATGATTGCTGTATTTTATGCATTTTTCGAGTTTTTGTTTTAAAGGTCATTCATGGTCATGGGGTCAAGGTCAAGGTTACCTGAATCCAATATGACGGTATTAGTCAATGTAATATGTTCGTTGACTACTATGCATTTTATCTCGAGCATTGTTTTCAACGTCATTCAACGTCATGGAGGCAGTCAAGGTCATTTGCATTCATTATGGCGGTAGTAGTCTGTAACATAATATTCTCGTTGACTTTTATCTATTTTTCACGATTGTAAACATTTTTAGGGAAAAAATGGAAATTTTAAGGGAAAATGGTGACTGGGGGAATGGAATTCTGAAATAATCGTTTTAAAATAATTATTACTAACTTCCTTAATAAATTTTCTATTATTCTGAAAGTTTTTTTTTTTGTTTTTATGGATTTTTTGGAAAGTTTTTGGATGTTTTAAAGATTTTGTTTTTGAATTTTTGGGGTCAACGGTCAAGGATCCTAAGTCCTCGGTCTACTCTCCTGGCTCAGAGTCACAAATCCACCTCTCCTGAGTCAGGATTTCGCCTATCTTGCTCTGGGATAAAATAGAAATTTTTAGGAAAATTTGGTTTATTTTGACTTCCCAAAGATCTTCTGCTTTTGTCTTATATATATATATATATATATATATATGTATATTTATACTTACAAATAGGTATAGGTGTGTGTGTGCGTGACAAATTATTTATAAGAGATGAAAGAAAATTTAACTGAGTGGTCATTTAAATCCTTAAATTTACGATAATACAAGGTTTTAAATTTCTTAAAATATTTTATTTGCACACACAGAATTTCAACCAAGAGATCTTCTAAACGTTCTAATGGGTAGATTATGCATGAAATTAGCATCGTATTTTTTTATCACCAAAACCACTGTCTCATAACTTAAAGTATTTCGCCTGTCTGGCCGTCTGTATTATGAAAAACATTTCCAGTTTCTAATGGAAAAGAGGCAATGATGCTTTGTTTAAGCATGGCCATGACGACCTTAAATTAATGCTTCATGGATTCTGTTTCTCGGCGCGTATACTGTACCTCAATTAAGGCGTATGTTTTATTTCGTAATTATAACTGTGTTAAATACGAAAAAGAGCTACAACACATTCTCATACAAGTGATGTTGTACGTAATAATATCTGCCTGGGTTCCAACATATGAGTTTACATTATTTTTAATTTAGTTTGTTAAATTAATAGTGCCAACACCAATAAGCAAGCTTGTTAACACGACATGACTAATGATAGCTAAGTCTAAAAATTGCGCACATTTATAAAATACGATGCAAACTGTGATATAGGCCTACATCGCAGTGTACAGCATTGTAAGTACTAGTTGACCCCAAAATTTTAGCATAATACTGTATAGAAAACATAATCAAGTACTGTTAGTTCTACTCTTTTCACTGAATGTGAATTTTCATTAAGATAGCCTTAGCCAATATAAGCACATAAAACATACCTACCATAATCTATTGCCATAATATTAATATAATTAATTTTTTCGTAATATTTATTGCAAGCAACCAAAAATGTATACATTTATAATTCAACGACAGATTTGCATTTTATAGTCTGTTAGTAAAATATGATAATATATAAACCTACTAGCTGTTACCCGGAGCTCCATCCGCGTGCAAAATTCTAACCTTAACTATAATGACCATGTGCTCTATTTGAATTGTCCTTCTTTATTACTCTAATATTATGAATTAGCACATAGTGTACTTTCATACCGGAATAAAGAATAGATTACCAACAAGCCCCTACTCAAATGGTTGGTGGAATATTTTATATATTCCCTAAGAAACTGTTCGTTTTTCCAGGATGAAAAGTACCTATGTGCTAATACAGAATATAATCTACCCCTCTACCAAATTTCATCCAAATCCATCAATCCGTTATGACGTGATTGAGTAACAAACAAACACATACATACAAACTAACAAACATACAAACTTTCGCATTTATAACATTATCAAGATAATTGGGAAAGAATGATGTAATATTCTAGCACCTTCTTGCTGCACGCTTAAATTAATCCGTATGCCTCATTGCGAGCCGAGTATTAAGAGACACTATTAAATTCGTACAACGACTTCACTCAAGTACGGGTTATGGAGTACTATAGGCTGTTCACGGTAAAGTGAGCACTTTTTAAAACACTTTGATTTGGAGTAATAGTCAATAAAAATATTTTATATTAGCCTTATACGTTAAAATTTGTGTGTGGTGGAAAATACACACTTTGTTTATTACTTACATGGCAATATTTTCTTAAAAACGACTGTTAAAGGATACAAAATGACTGAAAGGAAAAACTATCTAGGACGTCAAAAGGGCTCACTTTACCGTGAACAGCCTATAACTAACAATTACAAACTTTCTTACTGACCGAGCACGAAGCAAGCAAAGTATTAAGAGATTAGGGCGTCCTTAGCCAGTTTAGAACAAGATATTGTGAGTGACCGGGGGGGGGGGGGGGGCTAATGAATGGTTGCCGAGATCCAAGAAAAAATGCGACGGAGAGGAACAGGGGACACGAGCAGGTAGAAATACCACCATACAAATACCTTTCAGGAATAAGGGTAGGCGAGGTCCTTACAGATAAATGAAAAGTATTTTGTTAAACTAATCAAAATGCAGCTATGAGTTTTTGAAAAATTATCTTTATCAAGGGATGAGATTTACCACCACTTATCCTCCCTTGCCGGACACTTGAGGAGGGCAATGCCCCCCATGCCACCCCTGGTGCCGACGCCAATGACACCATTAGAGAATTTTACGTTGTTAAGAAAATCGTACCAACTGTAAGAAAACTTATGCCAGTTCTGCGTGAAAATATTGGATGGAATTGGAGTCAGTCATCTCTACGAAGACTGCTCAAAGACATGAGCTTCTTGTGGAAAAGACTACCAAAGAAGAGGGCGTTACTTATTGAAAGAGCTGACATCATCGTATGGCGTTCAAAGTATTTAACATCAATGAAACAGCTGAGAAGATAATGTACAAACATTTTACATTGATGAAACGTGGATTGACACTAATTTATCATTTAAGAAGAGTAGTAGTAAAATGGAAATTCGGGCACAGAGGGATACGGTTCCAGCTCAGGGATCGACTCCTGCTCCGGCCACCATCTTGGATTATGTAATTTTGTAGCCGCCATATTGTGAGCTAAAACGCCACCATATTTAATTACAACATTTCCGGACGCCTTATTTGATTACATCATTTCCGGCCGTCATATTGGACTTCATTCTTCATGCTCTATCATTATACCTCGGCATTCACCATCTTGGATTATAGTTCTTAATGCTCTATCATTCCACCTCGGCATCCACCATCTTGGATTACATTTTTACAAGTCACCATGTGCCACATCATGCTCTATTATTCCACCTCGGGTCCATCATCTTGCCTCGAAATTTGGCCACCAGGTGAGCTGTATACCATCTTGTTTATCCATATTAATTCATGCTCGGTCATTCTACCATCTTGGATTCAAATTCTTTGTGCTCTATCATTCTAGCATCTTGTTTATCCATTTTTATTCGTCACGATCATACCATATCATGCTCTATCATTTCAATCTTGTCACCCACCATCTTGTTTATCCATTTTATTAGACACTATCATGATGCATCATGCTCTATCATTATGGTCATGTAACTCCCATCGTGGATTCCACCTCTCACCCATGCTATACAACTATCTTGCCTACCACCTTGTTTCTGGCTGCCATATTGTTTCCCACTCTATGCATCTACACACAGACACTTGCCTACTGCTGTAGCTGCCCACAATCCCACTGATGTTCTTACCTTCCCACCTGTCCACTCACCTACCAACCTACCCTCTTACCTAAACACATACTACTCTACACACCTACCCACCACTCCAACCAATTATGCACCACTCTATTATCCTACTTTCATAACAACTAAACTATCCACCCAACCACTGTCCTACCCACCATTCTATGAACCTACACACACCCACCGACCTACAGCACTACCCATCTACACAACCATCCACCTACACAAAACTCTACCTACTTACCCATCCACCTTTTACTCTACCACCCCACGCCTTTCCTAAATATTTACTCGCCTACACACATACCTACTGCTCTACCCATATAATCAACTACATACCATTCTACCTACCTTAAAACCCACTGCATTTCTTACCTTCCCACCTACCCATTGCTCTACCCACATACCCAACTACCTAACCACCTCCTGCCCTACACACCTACTCACCACTCCAACCAATACTCTACCCACATACCCACCACTCTACATACCCAAAACTCTACCCACTTCTTTACCCACCAAACCCATTACTCTACCCACCTACCTATCTAACAACCAAACAACCTACCTAACCACTGCTCTACCTACTGCCCCACCCAAAGCTCTACACACCTACACACCTTCCTGCTGCCCTACCTACTTACCCAACTAGTCACCACTTCACTTAGCTAAAAATCTACCCACCTAAATTACTGTGTTATGCACTTACCTACCCATTGCTCTACCCACATACCCAACTACCTAACCACCTCCTGCTCTACAAACCTACTCACCACTCCATCCAATGCTCTACCCACATACCCAACTCTACCTACAACTCCACTGCTTCACCTCCCACTACCAACATACCCACTATACCCCCACCTACACTACCACCTACCACTGCTCTACCCACCTTCATACCGATCTACCCACCATCAGCTCAACTCAAATAATCACCTACCCACCACCAGTCATATGTAACACATATCTTAGTTACTGACTTACTTATGGTTCTACCCACCTACCTACTAAGCACTCAACCTCTATATTTACCAACTAACTACTCTACTTACAACTGTATCCACCTACCTAACACTCTACCCTCCTACCCTCTGCTCTACCTACCACTCTAGCTACCTACTCACCTAGCTATTGCTCTACCCATCTCACTACCCAAAACTCTAGCCACTTCTCTACCCATAAACCCATGCTCTACCGACTTACCTATTTACCAACTAACAAACCTACCTGCCCACTGCTCTACCTACTGTCCGACCCAAAGCTCTACACACCTACATGCCTACCCACTGCACTACCCATCTACCCTCCACTAAACCCATCTAAGCACTACTCTACCCATCTACTCACCACTCCTCCCATCTACTCACTGCTCTATCCACCTACCACTCTATTTACCTACCCAACATTTTATCTACCTAACCACCTAACTATCACTCCACCCATACAACTACCTATTGCTACATTCACCAACTTACCTGCCCCACTCACTCACTGCTCTACCTACCTACGCAACTAGTCATAACTTCAGTTAACTAAAAATCTACCCACTTCTTACTGCTCTATGCACTTACCTACCCACCAATCTACCCACCCAACCATCTTTCCCCATCTACCTAGAACTGCAAACCACCTACTCACCTACCTAGTGCTCGGCCCACCTACCTACTGATCGACCTATCTACCTACTACTCTATCTACTGGCCCACTTCACAACCCAAAAGTCTACCCACATCTTTACCCAAAGTCTACCCACCTCACTGTCCACCAACCCATTGCTCTATCCATCACTCTACTTACCTACATTTATACCCCCTGCTCTACCCACTGCACTACTTTCCACTCTACCTACTTACCACTCTACCCACCTACCCACCACTCTACCCACCTACCCACCACTCTACTAATCTACTTACATATCAACTCATATATATCCAACCACCCACTCCCCTACCCACCACTCTATTCACCTACACACACCCACCTCCCTACAGCTTTATCCATCCACACACACACCCACCCACCTACCTACCAATTTACCTAGCTACCCATCCACCTTTCACTCTACCATCCTACCCACATTCATGAAGCTCTACTAAACTACACACATACCTACTGCTCTACCCATCTAACCAACTGCATGCCATTATACCTAAACACATTTTTACAGCTCTACTTACTCCTCACTGCTGACTCCGCACTCATCTCCAAAAACCCCACCCCCCACACTTAGCACCTCAAGTACCAAAGGCACCCCAATTGACACCACGCATATCTCTGCATCCTCTGCACAACTCTCCGCACTCTCAGCACAATATTCCGCACCCTCACCGCAACTCTCTGCACCCTCAGCACACATCTCTGCATGATTCACATGGCACTCCACACATTCACACACCACTTCGCACCCTATCTACATACCCACTGCTCTACGCACCTAACCACCAACCCACTGCTCTACCCACCTACCTACCAAATACTCTACTTGACTACCCACCCACTATTCTACTCCAATATCACTCTTATTACCTACCGACATACCTGCCATTCTACCCACCTGTTGCTCTAACCACTAACTGCTCTACTCACCTTCATACCGACCTACCTGCCTTCGACTCAACTCAAATACTCACCTACTCACCACCAGTCCTACCCACTGCTCTTCACACCTAACACTTATCTTGATTACTGACTTTCTTAAGGTTCTATCCACCTAATCACTAAACCTTCACCCTCCTCTATAATTAACCACCAACTGCTCTACTTACAGCTGTACCCACCCACCTAACACTCTACCCTCCTACCTTCCTACCGACTGCTCTACCTAACACTCCAACCACCTACTCACCTACCTACCTACTGCTCTACATATCTCACTATCCAAAATACACAATTCATATCATCAGACTAACCAATAAAATATTTAAGCGATACATTTCGACCTTTTATACTAACCATCTCACCTGTCATAATACATACTGCCCTCCTGTTTAATAGCCATACAGGCATGTCACACACAGAGACAAAGCTATTCCATCAAAAATCTTCCCCCTGAAGTCAAACCCGAACTACCACTACAATATTTCCATTCACACATTTCAGGCATCGCTACTACCATACTGATAAGCCATACAAGCAACAGACAACGACAAATCAGTCAACTTAAGAACATACCCAGCTCATCATATAGAATAGTTAAAAAAAGAGACTGGCCTCACATCTCGAGCAAAATCTCTCGAGAGGTTATATCTCTCGAACAATAGACGCGATTACGGCTGACCAAGTTGCAAAGGAAATGAAGGCGAAGAGTAGGGGAGGACGAGACTTGTTTCAACATTGCTCCTAGGGAGTTGCTTATCGACATTAAGGAATTTGTCCCCATTACCCTACAAATCAAAACCTACGCTTACCTAGCCACCTTCCAATACTGCAAAATAATGAAAAATCGCAAAAAAAAGGGAAAAATGTACTAAAATTCATATCTCCAGTATACCTGTCATAAAATCATTGCCATCAGACACCAGCTAAATATCATAATACTCATAAAAACACCACCTGATTGTACGAACCACCCATTCCAATAAAAGCAAATGTGGCCACCATGCCTCAGACATACGAAAGAAAAATATGAGTAACACTTCTGACCAGGAGTGCTCGGTATTATACCAGCCATATCACACAACATACCCACTATACTATCCATGTTAACCCAAGTGTACCAAGTCACTTTACACTCCAGACTAACCAAAAACACAAATATTCCTACCATTTGTCAACCTAACATAACCAACTATTAAAAGACCACACAATGTACCAATATCTTTATCCAAAGAAAAATTTAAACATACCATCCAACTCACCAATCATACCATCCATCCTAACTCGAACAACTATACAGTTGAGATCAGCCCATATCCTAACAACCATTCCATTTGCACTACTGACCAGCAACAGGTGAATATCATACCACCCATTAAAACAAACCATCTGAATGTACCAACCAGTAACACACAAAACTTCACCAGTAACACATGTAAAACAAGCCATACCAGCCAGTGCAATTCATGCATACCACATGCTCTACCAACACCAGACAAAAAATACTTATTGTTCATACCTCTTACTAAAACTCAAGCATACCTCAACGATTCAGTCCACACTGACATTAACAAAAAAAAAATTACCTACTGCTCTACTAGTCAACATGAGCCAAAATATCAGCCATATCCTATATCCAAAGAAAAATGCTATTCAACTGCACCAACAAATACACCAAGCACAATATCCATCATAACTCAAGTGTACCAAGCATTTCTACAGCTGAAATCGACCCATTACCTACTTCCTCCACCAACACCACTTACATCTCCCAACTATAACTCTAGCATACATCAACCATTCATCCAACACAGATTAATACAGCCCATGCCAGTGCAACATTCAACTTCCATACCATCCTCCATGCCGACTGACACCATTCAAATACACTAGCCACTCATACCTCTTATTATAACTCAAGCATGCCTTGGCATTGCAGGAATCACCGATACACACATACTGTCCACACCATTCAACATACACCAACATTCGCAAGATAGATATACGGAAAAACGAATCACCCAACATACCAACCATACTATCCATGTTAACCCAAGTGTACTAAACAAATTTATCATCCAGACCAACCAGTAACATAAACATTCTTACCATCTGTCAATGTAACATAATTGACTATTACCAGGCATTACATTATTATGTCACCCAACCATCATGTTGGGCCGCAGGTGAGCATGGCCCTTGGTCATTGATATATCAATCCACCAATCCATCGATCCGCCAATCCAGCGATCCACCAATCCATCAATCCGCCGATCCATCCATCCATCCACCACCACCATCTCAGGTGATTGGCCAGCCGTCTTCATATGACAAATCGATGATTGACTCGTCGAACAATGTAATAATGGAGCAATACGATTCGTTGATTGTTTATTCACTTAGATAATCATTTTCCCTTGTGTAGGGACTTAGAATTTTTCTTGTGTGTAGGGACTTTGTTACTCATACTAAACTTGGAAAATTTTTATACCCTATGTTTAACATAACCTATTTCCTACTCCTATGTAATGTAATGCTAGGACTTATAAATTTTTCTGCTGGTGTAGGACTTGGGAAATTTCTGATCTTCTGCAGGACTTAGAAAAAAAATTCCAGTGGATATACGACTTAGAAGCATTTTTTTCATGCTGTGCAGGTCAAAAAAACATTGTGTAGGAATTTGAATGTTTTCACCTCGTATAAGACTGAATATTTTTGCATTTAGTCAACTTCGTTCCACCTTACATAGGATTTAGAAAATATTGTCATAGTATGTATGACTCTGAATACTTTCACATCCATTCTACCCATGTCAGGGCCTGTAAATTTTGCCTTTGCTGTAGGACACATCCAGTCATGTAGGTATTTAGTTAGGGATTATGTAGGTCGCAGCTCTATGGTTGTTAATGTCAAAGACAGGCCTTTGTATTCGTAATTTATCTTCATGGTATGGGAGCACTCTGAAAAAAGCCAAAAACTCGTTAGTCTTGGAAGAAAACAGGCATGAACTATTTTATATGGAAATACTTTTCTTGTGTGTATAGATATATGTAAGATAAGAATGTTTATTTAAATATATAAGAGATATATATCTATTAATATAAGTTAGGAAAATATATTATATTTAAATATATATATAAGATAATTGTATATAGATATATAATAGGAATATATATATATATAAAATACACAGTTGTGGGAAGCTAGGTAACCTCAAATCAAACTGTTTCCAATACGAAGATAGAGACGAAAGGGATAAAGGCAAATTACTGTGCTTCTACTGTAAAAAGGCGGGCCACTTCATAAAAGACTGCAGATTAGGGATTGCAAAACACAGAAAAAGGAACAGTAGTGGCGCTCAGAACAAGACCTGCACGAATGCATTTATAAGTGCAGCATTGTTTGGGGAAAGTTTGAATTCAGAGGACTGGTATGTCGATAGTGGAGCCTCCGAGCATATGTGCGCACAAAGAAATTTGTTTTCAGTACTTAAGTGCTTAGATGAAACAAAAAATATTGTGATAGGTAACGGCTCGAGGTTAATGGCTGAAGGGATTGGAACTGCGAAGATAGAGGTATTAAATGGTGATTCATGGGTGAGCTTAGAGCTACAACTTGTATTGTTCGTCCCAAACATTAAGTTCAATCTGTTTTATGTAGGTGCTGCTCTGAGAAAGGGCTATGAAATGCCATGGAATGAAGCAAAAAGTTAGTTAAAAATTATAATGTTTGTGCCATTGGACTGCAGCAAAGGAAATTGTACAAAACGGAATTTAAGCATGCATTAGTCACCTGTACCATGCTTAGGTTATGAGGAGAAGTGTACACAGCGTACCTGGCATGAGAAGCTGGTACACCAAAATGTACAACAAGTGAAATCTGTTCTTGAAAAGCATCACATAGCGGACGCAATACCTGATGATTTTTTCTGTGAACCTTGTATTAAAGGGAAGCAACACAGACAGTAATTTCCCATAAGTAGAACCAAGACTACAGATAACTGCGGAATTGTCCATGCGGACAATTGTAGGCCGATGCAATCAACGTCTTTAGGAGGGGCAAGGTACTTCCTGCTGATAGTTGATGAACTTTGTAAATACAGGTTCGTGTATATCCTAAAACACAAATCAGAAGCTGTAGAGAAATTGAAAGTGTTTCTGCAATTAGCCAAAACAGAAACAGGGAATAAAGTAAGAGTACTAAAAAAAAGTCAATGACACAGAGTTGGTGAGTCAGGATATTATAAGGGTGACGGAAACCTTGGGTATTCGGCAGCAAAAGGTTGCTCCGTATTGCCCAGAACAAAATGGTAAGATAGAGTGTGGGATGCAAACCATAGTTGAAGCTGCTATAACACTTCTACTGGCCAAAAATCTGGAAAAACACTTGTGGGCTGAATCAGTAAACACTATGATGTATGTAATTAAAAGGACATGCATGAGCTCTGTAAAAGGTAAGAGTATATATGAAGTGTGGTTCGACTAGAAGGCAGGCATAAAAGAGCTTAATGAATTTGGTTCAGAAATCTATACCCATGCGCCAAAGCCGAAAAGGAAGAAGGGGGATTCTAAAAGCGTAAAGGGAATATTCATGAGCTACCAAGAAAACTAGAAAGCCTTGAGGGTTTATATTCATGGCCAAAGAAAATAGAGACCTCGAGAAACGTTATCTTCAGGCAGGAACCAAGAAACATAAAAGAAGTTTGTGAAAGTAGTAGAAATATTACTGACACTGAAGAGAGAGGAAATGAGGAAACTCAAGGAGACCCCACTCTGTCAGAGGAGGAGGAGGAGGAAGACTTTAAAGGTTTTGAGCCACGGGGAGAAAACTGTTGTAATTAGTTGGTGTAGTGAACTACCTAATTGCTAAAGTTACACGTCTTACTATACGGGAAGAAGAACTAGTAATAGAAAATAATCAGAAGAGAGATTGCCTCAGGGACCATACACATTTAAAGAAACTTCAAAGACTCTGTGCATACAAAACTGATTTTTGTGCATTAGCAGAACCCCTTAGTTACCAGGATGCCATGGAGAGTGAGGACAGTGCAATGTGGAAACTTGCTATCGACACTGAACTGAAATCTATTGCAGAAAATAATACACGGAATGAAGTGGTAGCCCCAGATAATTGTCACATAATACGATCTAAGTGGGTGTTTAAAATCAAACATGATCAGAACGGAAAACCAACACAGTACAAAGCGACGTTGGTTGCAAAGGGCTTTGAACAAAAGAATGTCTCTGATCTGGGGGAAATCTCTGTTACCAGTTGCTAAATTGGGAACAATGAGAGTCTCGCTATCTGTTGCAAATCAACTAGACCTACCAGTTTACCAGATTGGCGTTCAAAGGGCTTTCCTTTATGGAAGTTATTGAAGAGGAAGTTTTGTTGTCCAAACCTGAAGAAGTAAAATCTAATAGAAAATCTGTGTATCTACTAAACAAATCCATCTATGGTTTAAAAAATCTCCAAAATATTGGAATAACAAATTCAACCAGGTGATAGAACAAGAATGTTTCCAGAGATCTAAACATGACTATTGTATGTATTAGAAAACATCCTCAGAGTTCAAAATATAGGCAAAACAAGATGTTGCCAGCTGATTGGGAGACCTGACTTGAGTGCTACAATTAGTTTTTTGAGCAGGCACCAGATCAGTGCAAGTAATCATTTGTGGACATCCTTGAACGTGTCTTGCATTACATCAGAGGAACTCTAGAAATATCACTAGTGTACAAACGTCAGGAGACAACTCCAAGGGTACAGGGATATGTCAACACTGACCGGGGAGGCGACCTATACGACAGGAAGTCAACATCAGGGTTTGTTTCAAGTTCAAGGTTGTATGTGACATGGTCATCAAAGAAAGAACCCACAGTGGTGCTCTCATCAACAGAGGCTGAGTATATGGCCCTCAGCTCAGGTGTATCCGAGAATTGTTGGTTAAGAGGAGTCCTTGGCGAACTTGGTATTCTTCAGTCAGGTGAGTGCCTGATTATCTACGAGGACAACAAGGCAGCCATCAGTGTGTCGAAGAATCCTGAAAACCGCAAAAGATTGAAGCACGTGGACATTCGCTACCACTTTATAAGGGAAAAAATCCTTGAGGGCATAATCGAGTTATGGTATCTTAGTACTCATGACCAAGTGCCTAATGGACTCACAAAATCAGTTAACATGCCCCTATTTCTCAAGTTTATAAAAGGTCTTGGACTGGTAGGCTGTGAGCCAAACACTGAATTTTAGCCTTTGCATTTCTTGTCTCATTTGTGTTTCCCTAGTCTGTTTATTATGAGCAAATATTATGTGGGTGAATTCAATTCTGTTAAGTGTGTGTCGTTTAACAGCATACTATTTTTAAGTTAAAGGTTAACTGGCAATTTATTGATGTATAATTTAATATTCAAAGGGAAAAAGGAAGGGGGGTGGGGGTGTTACAGACAATAAAATGTAAACTTTTTTTTTTAAGGTTGGCTATACTGGAGTGTAGAGAATGGTTATGACGGACAAATATAATAGCTGTTTGCGGTTATGATGTTATGGGCTTGATTATTTATTTATTTCAACAATAATTAATATGGCGAATTTTATAATTACCTAGGTCCTTGGTAATTGATTTAATTTTTATCGGTTTCAAGTATATTATTCCTCTTTTCAATCGTTTGCACAATTGCGAGGATTTTAATTAGTAATTGCCTCATGAATTTTATTATTGTAGTAATTAATTATTTTGTACTTATTTTGGTTTACATGAGTCATTTCATTTATATTTAAAGTCAATTTGTATGATAAATTAAACCTTAATTTTCAGTTTGAAACATTTGTGATTTATTTAATTTTAATTGTGGTTCAGTGGTCAGACCTCCATTTCAGTGTCCGTGTTGACATATATACATATACATATAAATACATATATAAATATATATATATAATGAAATAATTTACCAACGGCCTAGGTAATTATAAAATTCGCCATATATTAATTTATTTATTTATTTATCTTAGACCCGAACACTGAAATGGAGGTCTGACCACTGAACCACAATTAAAATTAAATATCTCTCAAATGCTTCAAACTGAGAATTAAAGGTTTAATTTACCAGACAAATTGAGTTTAAATATAAATTAAATGACTCATATAAACCAAAATAAGCACAACATAATTAATTACCACAATAATAAAATTCACGAGGCAATTACTATCTAAAATCCTCGAAATTGTGCTAACGACTGAAAAGAGAAATAATATACTCGAAACCGACTAAAATAAAATGAATTACCAAGGACATAGGTGTATATAAAATTCGCCGTGTATATATATATATATATATATATATATATATATATATATATATATATATATATTATATATATATATATATATATGGTAGTGTAACTAAACTTTCATTGATACATTTTGCGCTATTTATGTATTGATTACAAATTTTCACTCAGTTTTATTTCCGCTGTTTTCTCAATTTTACTGAATTGGTGCTCTGAAAGAGTTTTCTTAAATCATCCTAAAGCTTTCAAGGCCGCTGTTTCGTCTGCTCGATCCCCGTGTGACCGGATGTAAACTGCGCTGTTCGCAAATTCTTTTGTCCCGGCAGCCATCGTTCCGCCTTCCGCACTTCGTTTCTAATGCAGCTGTTTTAGCAAAGTCCACGGGTGCATGTGGATTGTCTGCGACTTAAGTACTACCTGCACAACTACTTTCCTTTTCAATGCGTCCTTATTTCTAACCACTGCGACGGATTTTGGAAATCGCGCCGCCGGAACTGTAATGCTGGAACTGTAATGCTGTTCATTGGCGCGCGCTGCGCTCCTCCACCTCCATGAAGGCTCGTTCTCCATCTCCACTCCTACCTTGTCACCTACCCATCTACTCCTGCCCGGAGAGTGACCCGATAATTTAAATGAATGCTTCATTATTCTTTTCGCACTGCCGCTAGAGAGAAGACGCTTGGTTTAGCCTGTCTATGGCCAGCTTGATTTTACCGACATCAACTGGGATCATCATGTTTGTGGGCGACGCCTTGATATTAAATGTCAGTAATGGAGTTTTTCTTGTTGGTTACGAGCCTTAATTTGTGTTAAATATTGCTGTAAATTATAATGCTGGAAGGTGTTGGGCACTCTTCAGCGCTGGGTAGTGGATTTATGCGCACATTCGTATGAGCAAATAGTTTACATGCTTGCTTTTCTTCGAAGTGATAACGTAAGGTTTTGGGAGCGTCAGTAATATTTAGCCTTGTTGTTGTTTGAGCTGCACGTTTAAAATTACGCACACGTAGTTATGGTAGAGTTTGCAGAGTACACTTTGCTCATTTTTACTGTTGTTCGCCATTACTTTTGCCTAGCTGCCCCTTTTGGCTGCTCGATAAGTTTCTCCTGGCACATCCACTACTCACACGGTAGCGAGTTTAATAATTTTTAAACTGTTCAATTTTAGAGAGGTGCAGCTTTGAAGGATCGTCTGTGGTTGCCTGCCCGTTTACATAATTTTTAATGATTTTAAATTGCAATCTTATTAGAGCGTGTTCTTTGCAGGGCCATGCTGCGAATGCGAATGCTGCATGGAATGTGTAGAGGTTTTTTTAGCAAGTTATTCATGCCAGCACACTTAATTTCTTTTGATAGTACTTTTCATAATAATGATTGCTTGGAATGAACAACCCCTTGTAAGAAAGGTTGTACCTAGTATAGCTTGTTTCAAACGTATCTGTAGTGGTGTAGTTGTGAGATCTTTAAATGACGTGCAATCATTCTTTTCTACATGCAGTGCTTCCGTAATAATTTTGCTGTGGTCTCGAGTAAACATTTTTTTGGAGGCGTAAAAGTTTGGGTGCCGTCAAGCTGGAAATTCTTTTGGTGGTATTAAAAATAAAATGCCCTTTGGTATTAATATAAGGCTGGGCGAATGTCGCTCGCTTTTTCAGCTGAATGTACATTAGAATTATTAAGTCGCCTTTCGTGTGTTCCTTAAGAGACTTAAGAATGTATTAAGCATTTTAATAGCACAGCATTTAATCTTTTATGGATTTTCCTTTTTTGTGCACTGTACCTGTTAATGTTAGACAGACGGCTCGTGAGAACTGGTATGTTAATTGCTAATGTTCTTTGTCAATTTGTACCACTTGGTACACCACGATGAAATTTTCTCCATACCTGCTAGTCACTTTTCTTCTTGGCTCATTGCCAATATGACGGTGTTCCGTGGAGTTGCGGCTGTGATTGTCCCCACTGGGGCATAGTATTGTGTTTGTGTTTTAAGTAAAACACAGTAAGCATCACGTAAAGTAGGGCCAAGTCTTACTATGTGTGGTAGCTTTTTTTTTTTTTTTGTTCTCGTGAAGGCTCGTGTTCCAAATGATGATGTCTGGATAATCATTTCTTTACCCTCTTCGTGTATACAGCCTTAATTCTACCTAAACGTTTGCTCGTGTACTTTTTCGGGTTATTTAATTTTGGGTCCGTATTCTTTTGCTCCAGAGTGAAGGTTCCCAAGTAGCCCTTGTGCTCTCGCAATTTCCACAGTTGTTCACCGCTTGAGTGCTGTACTTCAGTATGCCTTAAGTTTCCCGTTTTCGTCCGATATCTGCGTCCAGGCGGACATTGTGCGGGGAAAATAGTCTTCTTTTGTTCTCAGCATCCTACGCACTCAACGTCAGCTAAGTTACTAAGAACTTTTGAGTTTATGTTAATTCATTCATGCCAAACTCTCTCTCTCTCTCTTACACACACACACGCACACACACACAAATATATGAACATTACATTTTAAAACATAACTCATTGTTATGTGACTTATGCTAACAGGCAGCGGCGCTAGAATCTATGACGGCGCTCACGTGTCACGTATACCGCACGTGCGCAAAGAGGCCGACAATTTTGAACTTTCCTATAGATGTTAATTTCAGGGTAAAATGTGTTATATTGTCTTTCCAGTGTTTAATATGTCTTAAAATGTTTTAAAGTTCTTGTACTAAATTTAATTGTTTTGTTATAAATATTCAAAGTGCCTGTGGTGCCGAGACATTAAAATAACATTGAAATTCGTTACAAAATTATGGAAAAATAAAACAATGTCTAATTTAATTTTCACTTTAAAATATTTCACTCGGCGTGCATAGCACTTCCGCTTATGTGAACCCCGTAGGAGGCCATGGAAGGTCCGTGCGACGCTTGTATCTGGACAGTCTGTCGAGGAGAGCTGGCGAGGTAAGACACTGTCACGTGCGCACTTCAACTTTTGTTCACTGATGTAGGTTTCCATATTCAATGTAGTTTACCGGTTAATCTTTGCTTGCGTACGTTTTTGCCAGACATTTTCCCCAGCATTATGCTTCCGCTTTACTAATTCTTACGCCCTTGTGGCATTTGTAACTTAATCGAGGAGAAGGAGGAGAAAAATGCCGGCGAGGTCACGCGACCCGCACATTTTGGATATTTGAGGGTAATTTTCGTGTTTGAATATTTTACGGCAACATCACGTATAACCACGTGGCCGACTGAAGCCAGGTAGTTTGTATACTCCATCGTTGCGTTTTAAGAGATTATTTGTATAACATCGTCTGTGCAATAATTTATTTCAGGGTCTAATGTATTTTTCACATAAATTGATGCTTTTTTTACTTGACCACGCGGTCACAGTAATGTTCGATTTCACCGCCATCAGGCAGGTTACAAGCCTGTAACAACGTTAATCGTAAAGAGAACCACTTGCTCAACACGAATAATATCTTATCTGAATTTAGTTTGCCATTTCCTTGCAGAAATATTACAATTTCATCTGCACCACGTGGTCCGGTACGAACTTCATCCAGCAGCATCCGCGCCACCTAAACTTGTTTTCACACATGTGTGTGATTATTGTGAATATTCATCTCGTGTCTCATCTTATTTTGTGTCTCATTGAAGGGTCTATGTAATTGTGTAATTAGTGTACGGTGCAATTACTCTCGTCCTAGCCGGCTCTGTGTATAGGCCGTCATCACACTAATCATGTGCTGGAGGGCGAGCCCCAACGAGTTTGCGTTAGTGATGCCGAGTAATCACGCATGTTAATGTGTATTAAGGGTATTCATTTGTAATTCACCGTGTCCTGTCTTCAGGGAAAAGCCTTCTGTCCACCCTAGCGGCTGTCAGCCCTCTTCCCTTGTGAAGGTTGTGCTTTCACGCACCTCGGTGAGATCATCCATTTAGGGATGCGCTGGATTAATTACGGGTTGGGGAGCACCCAAGTGGAATTGGCTAGTAATGACCGAGATAACCATTTCATTGGCAAGTTGATGTGTATAAACAATATCAATAAAAACAAGTCTACAGTGAACTCAACGTTTTATTCAGTGGTGACAGTGTCCTAGCCACATATGTTTTATCAATTGTTTATTTCAGTGATTTTATTAAAATTTTAGTATTGCCAACGTGTTTATAAGTACGCACGGGTGAGACGGACACATAGAACCCACAACATCCCTGAGAACGCTGAGTCTCAATAGTGCTGTGATTGGGAAGCACTGCTGGCGCCCAAATTACCAGTAAGTGTGTGGCATCGTTCCTCTCGTGTCTCACCCGACGGCGTCACACTATGGTCAGTATGTTACATTTTTTAAATAAATGTTTGTTTTGCGAAGTTGATGATGACTGAACAGTAGGTATATTCTGAACGTGTGAAAAGTATGGAACAGGACTTACAGTTTGAGAACAGTCTGAAATCATTATGGATACTATTCAGACAGACACAAACTCATATATAACAGTATGGGCAACCATATGTGAACATTATTCCATCAGTATGAACAGTTAAACAATTAAAAACAGAACACAAAACTGTTTTCATAGTGTTTTTTCAGTGGGGGGGGGGGGGTGGCAAGGTCTAATACATCCTTATACGGGTGACACAGTATTCACCAACCAGATGTTTGTTGATGTTTGTTGTTATAGTCAGAGGATCTCTCTATCACAGTTCTCTCACTGTTTACAGTAAAATAAATTTGAGAGATTAGCATATTTTCATATTGTGTCATTGATTCAACTCGTGGAGACTCATATCACAGTAATCTTATATCTAGTGCTAGTATACCTGTGCCCTATGTTCATGCATGCTTGACAAAACCGTTCGTGCATGAACAGGTCCTGTGACCCATTCACTTACGGAATGCGCAAGTCAGTGCAATGCCTCTTTCTCACATAGAGAAAACTCAGTCAATATGGCAGAAAATGTGTTTTTTTTTTTTTTTTTTAAATCATATGTAGTTTAAAGCCTAGGGGCAAATGTTAGAATCAGCATAAGGCACCACGTATTTGAACATATTGCCTATTGTACAATATGTTAAATAGGAATTAACAAGGGTTAATGGATGTAGTAGGCCAGTGCATTACATGGGAATATTTTCAGTGTTTGTTTAAACTGGAGTGTTCCAGTCAAAGTGTAGCTCAGTTGGTCGGACCCAGCTGGCCGTATGTGTTGCATGCATATAGCATCACGGTCACTGAGGGTGATCTACTTTTGTTCTGATAATTTTTGTGTGCCATAATCGTTTAATGTTAGCAACATGAACTTTGTCTTTGTGTAAACCTCAGTGTTCACAGCATCCCTCTGTTGACTCATAGGCTTTTTTATTTTTATCAAGAGATCTTGTTTGCGCCATTTTGACTTTTTTTCGCAGCTACGGCCCTTTGCAGGTCTTGTGAGCCAGATCGGTTTTTATTCACCTGTACATGTTTGTTATGTATACATATTTACTCAATTAAACAATTTACTATATATAGTAGTGGTCTTGCTGTTGTTGTAATGTTGGGAGGCGAAGGTTGGCAACACACAGTTGATAGTGGACATGAGCCAAGGGTGGTCTCCTGGAGAGAGACGACAAGGAAAATTAGATTGTATACCATTACATGTTAAATAAAGTAATTGAAAAAGGAACAAACAAAACACTATACTCAAATAATAACAAACCTTGTCAAAAGCAATATCACAATTGATGCAGGAAAGAAGCCAATTATATCACTATGTTTATGTTCCCCACCACAGATCAAGAAATTATGCACATTGATGGGATGTCGCGGTCTCAGGAGCGGGGAGAAGGGAGGTTTGACTTACGATAGGGTACCAGGTTTTAGAATATAGTATAAAGATAATTATCCGAATGTCGGTTATATGGACGATTATTTATCTGGACTTGTTTAAGAAATAAAGAGAATAGTAAAAACACTAAAGTCTCTTTTGTCATAGTGTTTCGCTTACCCGCGAACGAGAGACAACCACTTGTGTGTGTTCTTGTGATGTGTCCTTTTACGTGTTGTTCACAGTGAACACGTCTGGGAGGAGGGTCTGATTTTTTTATTTTATTTTATGTATAGTTTCTGTTTTGGATATGTTAGTTTTATATTTATGGCTAATAAATTTTACGTTGTGTGATTTATTTATTTATTTATTTATTTTTTTTTTTTTTACAAATTCTTTTATTTTCATTTTCAACATATTTCCATGATCCATATTACCTTTAGTCCCTATTAGTTGGGATAATCTACTATCTACTGTATCCGTAGAGTTGCGAAGGGTGTCAGAGCACAAGAGTCTCATCCAGGATGTGGGCCGTTCTCCCACGTGGCTCTTCTCAGTTCACTCCGCAATGAGGTGACGTCGTAATGATGCAATAAACTTGTTATGCCTATCTAACGAGAGTGTTGGTCCTCTTGTATACCACTAAATGCTGAGTGAGACTATTGAAAGGCCATTTCACATACCAGACACACACAATAAGTTAAGACGCTGTCAGGAGGTTGCAGTGATGCACTGGATAGAAGACCCAAAACAGTTATATGGCTGTGAAGCGGCCTGCAGTGAAATAAAAACAGCCACTTTCCACTGAATTCCCTCTGAGAAGGCACATACTTCACATCTTACTTGTTTCACAGATATCAGCAGGTTGTAATAAAAACAGATGGTATACTGTAAATACGGGTCTAAAAAAACGAAAAAGGTAATAAAACATAGTTCCCAAAGGTTTCATCCTTTGCCCTCAATTATATTTATTTATTATTATATACTACATATAAATTATCTGTATTCCAATAATTCTACTCATTGTGGTTGATACTGACTAAATTTTTATTTAAAGATGAGAATCTGACAGCACTTATAGTATCATTCAATGAGACTATTTATAACTAGATAAATTGTTTACAGCAAATAATCCTTCTTTAACCTGGGATCAAATAGTTTTAATGAAATTCATCACATAAAACCAACAGGACTATAACTTTTTTTATAAAATGTAGACACAATGATTTGAAAGAAAGCAATCCTACAAAATTTTAGGCTTATATATTGTCAGTCATCTTTATGGCAATACTCACACTGATAACATAGCCCCAAAACTAAGTGCAGTGTGTTACGCTTTACATAATGAATCTCATCTTCTAAAGATATCCTCCCTTAAATAAATTTATTTTTAATATTTGCATACTGTTATGTCATACCGTATCATTCAGTGGGCACTTTATCCTCAAACGATTAAAGTTTCCAGACCCCATAAGAGAGTCATAATAAATATTTACAAATATTTTGTGTAGGTATTTGTTTAGTCAAAAATGTTACAAAACAATGTCATATTCCAGAGCTCCTGCTCATCATAGGATTGCTGGAGAGATGTGATAGTAAATAAACTAATTAATTAACTTTAGCAACACTGAAATTGTGTGTATGCAGTTAAAAAATTTCCTAGGTTTACACAGTTCACTGCTGTGAAAATTGTTAGATTTTTTTTACTGCAATAAATTATCATACATACTGTTACATATTTGTTCGTGTTTGACAATGTTCGTGATTTTTCCCTATGTTGTGGACTAACGAGCAACAATTTGCTGAAAAACAGTTTTCAGTACAAAGAATTAACTGTTAATGTGTTTATATTTGTGAATATAGAATGGAGACAACAAGTTCAAGAGCTACACAGGTTGTGTATTAGCTATGCATTTATGAATTTGGTGGTGCAATCCAGGCCAGTTATTTTTTAATATTTGTTATATTACAACTTTTTTTCTCATGTAAGGTGAAGTGTGACTCGTATGAGAGCTGTTGAATTGGCAGACAGAGAATATTTTCCACAGCTGTCTGTTAGAAACCTGTAATAGTGTGCAGTGTAAATGTGCACAATCATTCTATTGAACCATAAGTTACTCATTAATTGTATGGTGAATCACTTGGTTTGCTTTATCATTCCGCATCATACCATACCTCGATTATGCCCTTAAGGATTTTTTCCCTTATGAAGTGGTGGCGAATGTCCACATGCTTCAGTATTTAGTGGTTTTCAGGAATCTTCGACACTCTGATGGCTGCTGGTTGTCCTTGTAGATAAGTACACACTCACCTGACTGAAGAACACCAAGATCATAAAGAACTCCTCTTATCCAACAAGCCTCGGATGCAGCTGAGCTGAGAGCCTTATATTCAGCCTCTGCTGATGAGAGCACCACTGTGGGTTCTTTCTTTGATGACCATGTCACATACAACCTTGAACTTGAAACAAACCCTGATGTTGACTTCCTGTCGTATAGGTCGCCTCCCCGGTCAGTGTTGACATATCCCTGTACCCTTGGAGTTGTCTCCTGACGTTTGTACACTAGTGACAGTTCTAGAGTTCCTCTGATATAGTGCAAGATACGTTTCATGGCTGTCCACAACTGATCATTTGCACTGTTCTGGTGCTTGCTCAAAAAACTAATTGTAGCACTCAAGTCAGGTCTTGACCTCACCACTGCATAAATAAGGCTCCCAATCAGCTGGGGACATCTTGTTTCCAGTTCCTTGTCTTCAGACATTTGGTCAGTTTTTCGATATTTTGAAGGAAGGGTCCTTCAGGGTCGCTACAGGTCTACAATTTTCAATTCTGTACCTTGCTAAGACTGCTTTCACGAAATGGGTTTGGTTATCTTTAATATGCCTTATTTTCTGTATTGAGATATACACATCCCCAAGTAATTTGAAGCCTCCCCGAGATCTTCCATTTTGAAGTTTTCATTTACTTTTGCCTTCAGTTTTTTCAATTTCGTTCTCACTATCTCCTATCAGAAGATCAGCTACATACAACAGCACATAGTCCATATTTTGAATTTTTAGGATCTTTTCACATGCAAACAATAGTCATGTTTAGATCTTTGTAAACCCTCTTGTTCTATTACCTCATTTAATTTGTCATTCCAATGTTTTGGAGATTTTTTAAAACGATATATGGATTGGTTTAGTCGATACACAGCTTTTCCATCACATTTTACTCCTTCAGGCTTGGCCAAGAAAACTTTCTCTTCAATACTTACATAAAGGAAGGAGCTTTGAACGTCCATCTGGTAAACTAGTACGTCTAGTTGATTTGCAACAGATTGCAAGACTCTCATTGTTCCCAATTTAGCAACTGGTGCAGAGATTTCCCCCAGATCTGAAACATTCTTTTGCTCAAAGCCCTTTGCAACCAACGTCGCTTTGTACTGCGCTGGTTTTCCGTTCTGATCATGTTTGATTTTAAACACCCACTTAGATCGTATTATGTGACAATTATCCAGGGCTACCACTTCATTCCATGTATTATTTTCTGCAATTGATTTCGGTTCAGTGTCGATAGCAAGTTTCCACATTGCACTGTCCTCACTCTCCATGGCATCCTGGTAACTAAGGGGTTCTGCTAATGCACAAAAATCAGTTTTGTATGCACAGAGTCTTTGAAGTTTCTTTAAACGTGTATGGTCCCTGAGGCAATCTCTCTTCTGATTATTTCCTATTACTAATTCTTCTTCCCGTATAGTATGACATGAATCTTTAGACATTGTAGTGGCCTCAGCCCTAGTGTGCGAAGGTAATTCACTACACCAACTAATTACAACAGTTTCTCCCCTTGGCTCAAAACCTTTAAAGTCTTCCTCCTCCTCCTCCTCTGACAGAGTGGGGTCTTCTTGAGTTTCCGCATTTCCTCTCTCTTCAGTGTCAGTGATATTTCTACTACTTTCACAAACTTCTTTTATGTTTCTTGGTTCCTGCCTGAAGATAACGTTTCTCGAGATCTCTATTTTCTTTTGGCCAGGAATATAAACCCTGAAGGCTTTCGAGTTTTCTTGGTAGCCCACGAAGATTCCCTTTACGCCCTTAGCATCCCACTTCCTCCTTTTCTCCTTGGGCAAATGGGTATTGATTTCTGAACCAAATTCATTAAGCTCTTTTATGCCTGCCTCCGAGTCGAACCACACTTCATACGGACTCTTACCTTTTACAGATCACCTACCTGTCGTGTTAATTACATTCACCGCAGTGTTTACTGCTTTAGCCAACAAGTGTTTTTCCAGATTTTTGGGCTGTAGAATTGTTCTAGCCGCTTCAACTATGGTTCGCATCCCACGCTGTCTTACCATTTTGTTCTGGGCAGTCTTTTGGTGCCGAATGCCCAAACATTCCTGGCTATTTTTAACGTTCTGCCTACACTGTGTGTTTGTGTTGGATACAGTATTTTCTGCCAGGTGCGACCTTCTGCTGGGAATGTGCAGTTTGCAGATGGTGGTGTTCAGTGACAAATCAGAGTTCTGTCTTTATACAGACGACTGCTGAATTCGAGCATGGAGACACCCTGGTTAGCACTGTGATCAATTCTTCATTGTAGAGCACACACCACCTCAAAGAGATGTGTTATGGTGTAGGATGCCATTTCCTATGATTCTTGCCCTCTGGTGGTTGTTGGAGGAACTCTGATGGCGCAGCTATATGTCCAGGAAAATGTGCGCTCATGTGCACTTCCTTTGCAAGTGCAGCTTGGCAACAACATTTTTCAGCAGGATAATGCGTACCTCACACAGCAGTGGTACGTTTGGACTGCATTCGTGATGTCAATGTGTTTCATTGGCCAGCAACATGTTTTTGTCCCAAACATGTAGCCATCGAGAATGTTTGGAACCATATTGGATGGCAAATGAGGCATGGTGCATTTCAAGGGTCAGTTGTATCAGCTGTGTCATGATCTTCCTCGTGAGAACACCTGAAGTCTGTCACCGCCTGTCGTTATTCAGGGCGGTCTAATACAATTTACAATCCAACCTGAAATACAGGCTTGGTGTTGTACAATATTGTGATGTTTCCCGTAAAAGTACTACCTTGCCCTGTGCCTGAACCCACTTACATGCCTCTACAATGGCTCCTTCAAAACAGTCAAAGTTCTTGGTAAATGAGTGCATTTTCGGAAAAGGGATGAGTGGTTTGTCTTTTTTTCTGCTGGTGAAAAATAATTTTTGACATACTGAGATACAAAAATTTCACATCTTAATATTTTGTTATGTGAGATACAGATACTTACAAGTAATTTATGCAAATTGAATGATACATAACACAAATATGAAACAAGTCCAACTCTTAAGCACTTCATACAAAAATGAGGATATGAATGTGTCTAAATAACATGTGACCAAGGCAGCGTAATTCATATTCATGCGTAATTCCACTGAACTATTGCTGAAACTGGCCTTTCTCAACGTACACTATCAAACAAAAAGTAATTGGGCACCCATGATGATAAGTAATTCAGTACATCAGTTGACTTGTGTGGCCGCCATACACTGCAGGCTGGTGTAGAACCAGTTGACAAGGAGATGGCACGAGTTACAGAGCTATCGTTTTCGAGAAGTGCGTATTGTGGGCTGCCATCTCAGTGGGCTATCGAGCCGGGCAATTGCACAGAAGGTATTCGTCCTGCATAAGTGGAAGGTCGATGGGCATTGTGCCAATTCTGCATGTTCTGGGCGACCTCCAATCTTGACCACAGAAATCGCAGAACCCTGAAAAATTTAATTGTCAAAAATAGGGCACAACCCATGGCTACCATCTGACAGGAGTTTCTTCATGCAGCAACAAGAGTGTTGGTTTCCATTAGAACATTGCATACAGAGGCCCACCAACTTGGATATTTTGGAAGAGCAGCTGCACATAAGCCCCATATCACAACAAGCAATAAAGCGCGCGACTCAGGTGGTGTTTGGACTGTAGCAACTGGACACTGGAAATCGGTTCTGTGGAGTGATGAGTCGAGGTTTACATTATTCCGGTCCGATGGACATGTATGGGTGCGGCGTCTGCCCGGGAAACAGTGAGTGTATAGTGCCAAACTGGGAAATTGGGTGGTGTTGGAGTGATGGTGTGGGGCTGTTTCACTGCCTTCGGCATAGGACCAGTGGTGTTTGTCTGTGGTAGCATGAACACAGAGGCCTAATGTAGCAGTCTGGATAATGAAATGCTCCCAACATTGTGGCATTTTTACGGAATGGACCTGTGTTACTTCCAGGACAACAATGTTCGCCGATTGGACTGGCCCGCCCAGAGCCCCGACCTCAACCCTATAGAACATCTTTGGGACCAATTGAATCGCTGGGCAAGGGCTCGTCAGACGCGGCCAAAATCCATTGCTCAACTTTTTGAATTTTTGCAAGAGGAATGGTGACAATTCCCCGTGGATGTCCTGCAAACACTCGTAGAGAGCATGCCAGACAGGGTGGCTGCTGTTATAGCCCCAAGAGGTGGCCCTACAAGATTCTAATGGGGTGACAACCACCGATCAAACACCGTGGACAGGTGCCCAATTACTTTTTGGATAGTGTATAAGGTTTTTATAAAATGTAATGTCCAAGAATGTGTTATTTCCACAGGCTTGCTGGGTGACGTATGATTAACTGTCTCAGGCCTAGTAGTATTATGATGGGCTAACACCTCAAATAGATAGACATACAATATGCAGTAACTGCAAACAGACATTCAGGCATTCAACACGAAGCCGTTGGCCCATGTGTGCCCTATAAGGCCATGCCCTGAATGCTGCAGGTTCATAGAAGTTTAGAGCCTATACCTTTTGTCTTTATTTGGAATTTAAAAAAAAATGTTCTGTCGTGTAACTTAAACACCTGAAAAGCAGTTCAAGGCTATTCACTGTAAAGTGGCCACTTTAGAAAACCCTCTAATTTGGGAATAATAGTCAATAAATATAGGTACTGTATTTTGGTCTTAGATGTTGACCTCAGAGTGTGGTGGAATGTACACATGATATTTACTACGTACAAGGCATTATTTATTTACAAAATGTGATTAAAGGATATACAATGACTGAAAACAAAATGTAACAAGGACCACAAAAGTGCTCACTTTGACACAAAGTTTGCTCACTTTACCGTTAACTGCGTATACCTACCTGGAATCACCCCCTTTTGAAAAAAAATGTACATAATGCTGTTGTGGGGGTGAAGGAGTGATTGTTTGCTGGAGAGAGTTACCCAACTAGGTGCCAGACACAGTCGGCAGGTAGTGTCGAGGTGAAGTTGTTGGTATTCTCAGGGTCGTGTGGAAGATCGCCTGGACGGACGCCATTCCCTCATTGCTGAGGAAAGGAGACTTCCTCATATTTCTGTCTGAATGAAGTGGGCCTATTAAGACTGACCCACATGCCTTAAACTGCGATGAGCACTGAATTATGTAAACTAACATAGAGTGAAACCCTGTTAAGAAGTTCCCACTTAAGATGTTTTCCTGCTTAATAAGTTAACTAATTTTGCACCTTGTTTATACACCCATGTGTAATTTAACCCTTTTAAGAAGTATTTCAGGTTAATAAGTACTATTTTTTCCATCCCTTCAAAAATTTCTTAACAGTGTTTTACTGTACTTAGGTGGTTGTGAAGATAAGTTTGATGGCAGGTTGTAGGGGACCCATACTACAAAATGCCTCATGGGCGGTGCTCAGAAATAAAACACATGTAGTCTGAAAACTGATGTATATTTATCCTCGCACATGTAATACTAATTTAATGGCAAGTTTGGCAGCCTGTAAAGTAAGAACATACTAAATGAGAAATTAATCTGATATGCACATATGTAACAACTACAAGTTATATTTCGGTAATATACATAATTTGCATTTTGAATTTTATTATGGACAGTAAGCCTACATGATCATACATATGGCACATTGTTGATTATAAGAGCATCTGTATGAAAAAAATCCGATAATATAAATAAATTGCATTTTGAATTTTAGTCATGGACAGAACACTGTCGTATATATGGCACATTGTTGATTATGAGCGCACCTGTGTTAAAGTCCGATTTTTAAACACTTGTAATAAAACAAAGTGATTGTTAACCAAGGCTATTTAATATTTCTTTACACTATACTGTCTTGGGATTAAAGTGTGTTAGGTCATATCAACGTACCATATCTGATATTTGTTTTATAAGCCTCTAAAGACTATAAAGAAAGTCAGATTTTCAAAAATGTATAGCAATAAAATGGGTATGGTTCTTCCATATATTTTAATATTACATTACACTACTCTGTCTTGGTAACAAATTGCAGTGGGTTCTATCATCGTATGTAGTTTAGAAACTTTGTTATAAGCTTCTGAACACGCGACATCGTATTACCCCTGCGAGCACTCCAAATGCAACCCTCAAAGCAGAATCTCAATAGCTGTTGTGCCATTTTTGCGCCATGCACAACTGTGAGTCGCATTGCGCGTGACTCACAGTTTGTGTTTTTATGTTGGCTGTTATCCGATGACTCATAAGCCGTACATTTCAAGGCTCGGATTCGGAGCTAACTTCACTTCGGTAAATTACTGCTACATGTGCAACTTGGCGTAAGTAATTTTTTTTTTTGTATTTATTACTAGGAATTTTACCGGTTACAACCAGAATTGACTGCGTAAAAAAAGGAGAAAATTACATTTAAAAAGTAGCACATTACAAAACATTAAGACAGTATAAACATCTCGCAAATACAAATAAAATCGAGATATCTAAAACAAAACATGACACAAGATTGTAGACATATCTATAATAAAAATGATAATATATTATTAAAATGCATATTTAAAACCACAGTTTCCATCCTAGAGGGCTTTACATTGAGTTCACTTAGAGAATAAAGCGGCCTATTTAAGGCTAGTAAAGGATATGTCTTTCTAGTTCTACCAAGTCTAGACCTGGGAATATTTAGTACTTTGACCTGTCGAGTATTGTGCTCATGGATCACCTCCCTACTAGAATAATTTATAATATGTTAGTTTATTTATTGTCTGCTTCATATAACTTCAATACATTTTGACAGTTCTTGAAAAGAAGCGCGGCCACGATGTATCCCTCCGCCACATCTGTTCTGTCGGTGAAGAAACCGATCTTTGTACTGTAAACAAACTACGACTCTAATGGCAAGCATTGAAAGAGTAATTTCTGTCCAGTAATTACGGTACTATAGATGGTTGCCATTCCCAACTGTTTAATTTTGTTATGATCACATAATATACTAGTCAGGGTTCTATTTTATTGATGGGGTGGGGACCTATAGTTTTACATCTTTTAGGAGACAATTTTTTTTGTGGTTCTTCTCATAAGAGAGTGGCGCTTGGAACTTGCATTGTTTTGATGATGCATTGTAAAATTTTGTTCTTATGGAGAGAGCAATCGATTTACTATAACTGAAAAGTTTTAACTTCATCGAAAGAACTAACTGTGATAAATGTGTCGCTGTTCGTACAGATGCTAGAAACGCTCAACAGATAAATATCATAGCATTTTTTACAGAATGAACTACACTAAAAGGGCACTTGTTTAGGCCACGTACATTTGAAAACCTCCCGCAAGAACAAAACGTAATAAATACATCACAGTTAATACAGATGTGTGAAATACACATTGTAAACATGCAAATTCAACTTCTACGCAAAAATCGTTAGTGTTTGAATGGATCAAATAAAAGTCCAAATACATTAAAAATATTCTAACAATAATTTAAGAAAACATTATTTACAAAACTCACAAACTTACACTGTTCACTTCGTAATTCCTAAACACATACTGAATTTTGGATGATTAATCACGTGTAGGCTACTGATACAAAATAATTTGTTTGCTGACTTATGCAATTAACAAAACACTTACTATTTCTCGAAACCAACAAATTCACACTTCATAATGAAAATAATTTTTCGCTATGGCCACAGAAAATGGCAGACCACAGCATATAACAAACCATTTTTAAAGCGGCAGACATGTGTCGATAATTAATTTCACTGAGGAGACTGTTCTAAAAAGGCACCTACGATGAACTACACCTAATGAAGTACGTAAATACAAAATTAATTAACTGCATATATAATATTCCGACATCACCAGCAAGGAATTCTCGCATATTGATAAATTATGATGGAAGAGAGACAATGGCAACAATGGCTTTTCACTAGGGTGGGTGGAGACCATAGACAAGTGAGAACAGTCTCAATGGAGATTGGTAGAAACCTTTTACATAACCGTAATGTTCGCATGCTCTACCATAATATTTGTAAATATTTTTTAAGCTTTTGCTCTATAACTTAGAAAAATTTTGTATTAGTCAATGAGCGTAATTTTAACCATGAATGTTGTAATTATCATTAATTTTCCACATTATAATTTTTAATTCCTAGTACTATTTTCTTTTACAATCATCGCCAAGAGCGCCAACATAATAACACGCATCCTGCAACAACCATCAGCTGGCACAGTACTTTGGAAATGGGGGCGTTTACTGTTTACATGCTGTGTAGGTTGGTCACAACATCTGTCAAATTTTATTGATGTTATATGAAACAGAGTATAGTTTCATTGGGTTACCCTACCCAGATTTTTTTATGTAGCCTACTGTTGTGTATGAAGATGGTGAGTTATTGATGTGTAGGTTGGCGTAACTGGCCAGGTGATCGTGGGTGTGTTGTTATGGATGTCATTGGCATACAGGCCAGTGTACCGAGTATGGACAGTAAATACAGTGTATTCCGTAGCGGTAATAACGGCCGACAGGTTAATGTGCGATATATGCAACAGTGGCGACGGCATGGAATTGATGGGCGTCGGTTTGGTCCGGAGTCCCGATGAGCGCGAATTAAAGTTCATAACCGCAACAGCCAGTTTGCATATGCGGGATGGCATTGTTTAGTTTGTTTGGCGAATTCCTTCTGGGGAGAGATTCGTGGAAAACATACACTGAATGTCTACATTATTACTTTGAGGGCCAACAAGATACAGGATGCGGAAGAGAAGAAAGCAATATTCTTTACTGTGTGTGGCACCGAACTTTATCATTTGGTTGCATCGTTAGTAGCGCCTAAAGCTTTGGGTGATGCGACCATCAAGGATATTTTAAGGTTGCTATTGACACATTTTGAGCTGACTTGAAGTGAAATTGTGGAGACGTTCAAGTTTCACAAGCGTGATCAGCAAGAAAGGGAAACTATTTCCGCATATGTGGCAGAACTACGACGGCTATCCAGGCACTGTAACTTTTCAGGTCTGGTGCGCATGTTGCGGGATTGCTTAGTGTGTGGAGTACGCGATAAGGCAGTGCAACATACCATGCTGACGAAGGGCAACCTGAGCTTTAAGGAGGCCGTGGATCTGACCACGGCAGTAGAAACAGCAAGCCGTAATGTACACGACCTGAGGGGTGCAGTGAGTGACTTGGTGGGAGCTGTAGCAGTGAGTGACGTGATGGCAGTGGTGGCAGATATGATTTTGCAGAAGCGTGCATCAGGAAACAGACCTAGCAAGTGGATGTCCGGTGATCAAAGGAGAAGAGGGCAACAAGCATGCTGGCGATGCAATGGATTGCACAGCCCCCAAAATTGTCAACATCAAGGTACCATACGTAATTTCTTTTCAAAGCTTGGCCACCTAGAACGAGTGTGCATTTCAAAGAAAAACTGGCACAGCAAAGGGTCCCCCCAAGAACCCCACTGATAACAAAATAACTGCAAATTACAGCATGCAGGAAAAACTGTACTCTTCTGATGAAGAATCTGCAATGTACAGTTTATATAGTATGCATGTAGGACCACTCAGAGGCCAACCACCAATCTAGGTGAAAGTGTGGTTAAATGGCAAGGAGTTGGATATGGAAGTAGATACAGGGGCAGGCCAAACAATTATTAGTAACGAGACCTACAGACGACTATAGCCCAGCCAACAAGCACTACATGAAATAAGGCTGGTGTTGCATACATGGTCTCAAGAGCAACTAAGCATGCTTGGGTCATTAACGGTGCAGTTTGAAGCCCTTGGGTATTACAGTGGAAGGGATCCACTTGTCACAACAGGGCAAGGCTACAGAACTGGTACACCAATATCCATGGGTCTTTGCAAATGCAGAGCTGGGACAGTACCATTGAGCTCCAGGCAGATGCCAAGCCAAAATTCTGGCAGAGCTGGACAGTAGCATTTGCATTGGCAGACAGAGTGAGTGAGGAAATTGATGGGTTGGTGGAGCGAGGGGTTTATGAACCTGTGGCACATTCACAATGGGCTACCCCTATCGTACCAGTCTGTAAGGCACATGGATCAATGAGAATATGTGGCAATTACAAGGTCAAAGTGAAAACAGTGTGTAACAAAAACATCTAACCATTGCCAACCATTAATTAGACATTTTCAAACTTGACTGGAGGGACAGTGTTTACAAAATTAAACTTGGAAGAAGCATACCCACAAGTGGTGGTGGATGAGGTGACATTGGAGATCTTAACAGTGAACACCATGAAGGGGTTATTTCGAGTGAAACGACTGCCCTTTGGCATTATTAATGCTCCAGCTGTATTCCAGTGGCTTATGGTGACCTTGTTGGCTGGGATACCTGGGGTGGTGGTGCTGTTGGACGATATTTTGATCACCGAAGTGAATGAGGACAAGCATTGGCAGCGGGTACACCAGGTGCAGGGACAAATTGATGATGCAGGGTTACTGCTGAAAAGAGACAAGTGAGTGTTCACAGCCACAATGGTAAAGTTTCTGGGATACCGGGTGGATAGCTCTGGAATACATCGGACAGCAGAAAAAGCAAAAACCATCCATGAAACAACTAAACCGACCAACAAGAAGGAACTACTGCCATTTTTAGGGTTCTTGAATTTTTATGAAAGGTTCCTTCGCAACAAGGCAAGTATTGTAGAACCATTGCATCTGTTATTGGATCACTGGAAAGAATGGGAATGGTTGGAAGTGCATGATGCTGCATTTCAGGCAGTTAAAGAACTCTTACAATCAGATGCAGTGTTAACCAATTACAATACATCTAAACTTATAGTACTGACCTGTGATGCCTCTGAGTATGGGTTAGGGGTGGTGTTAGCCCATACATGTGAGGATGGGCATGAGAGGCCATTTGCTTTTGGATCCCGCACACTCCACAAGCAGGAAAGGAACTACTCTCAATTCGACAAAGAGGCAATGGCGATTATGTTTGGGGTTACCAAATTTAGACAGTAGTAGACAGCACAGCCATTCATCATAATCACTGATCACAAACCACTTCTGCGGTTGTTGGACCCAACAAACTAGACCTCTGATAACCTGTCACCCCAATTATTACGCTGTAGTCTATGGCTCTCCACGTACAATTTCCAGCTGTTGTATCGACCAGGCACAGAAATAAGACATGCTGATGCATTAAGTAGACCGCCAGTCCAAGGGCCCGAAATTGAAGTGCCAACAGTGGGGGATATTCTAATGCTGGAGGTGCTTCCAGACCCCCTAATTGAGGCGGGGCAGTTAGCATCATTGACAGAAAAAGACCCGGTATTATCACGAGTGAAGCACATTTTTTTGCAGGCTGGCAGCAGGGGAAAATACGTGACAATCTCAGTCTGTATTGGAACAGGAGAGATCAATTATACTCTACAAAGAGTGTTTCCTGTGGGGTAATTGCATGGTCGTACCTACAGCAGTGTGAGGAAGCCTATTGAAAATGCTACATTCTGGCCATGATGGTATTGTAAAATCGAAAATGATGGCACGGAGCTACATGTGGTGGCCAGGGCTGGACCAAGACATTGAAGGGATGGTCAGTCACTGCCACACATGTCAGCAACAGCGCGCCAATCCTGCCACAGTGCAGGACATACGTTGGAGCCCAGAAGTAAAACCTTCGTCCCGATTGCATATAGACTTTTTTGGGCCTTTTTAAGGGAAGACCTTCTTGATAGTGGTGGATTCGTATTCTAAATGGGTGGAAGTCAAAATGGTATCATCAGTGTCCTCAGTGGCTGTGATCCAAGAACTATGGGAAATATTCAGCTGCCATGGCATTCCAGTGTGTGTGGTCTGTGACAACGGCACAGCCTTTGTGTCACAAGACATAAAGACTTTCGCAAGGAAAATGGAATCTGTCTTATGCAAGCAACGCTGTTTCACACTTCAAACAATGGCCAGGTTGAGAGAATGGTTCAAACGGTAAAGGGGAAGTTGAGGATACTCGAGTAGACTGGAAGACAAGACTGGCTTGGACTCTCTTTGCATTGCATACAACACTATGTGCAGGAAAGCTTAAGAAACCAGTGGAAATATTGTTTGGGTGGCAGTTAAGGACAGCATTGGATAGGGTCTGACCACAGGACATGGAACAAATGTCACTACCTGTGGTAATGGAACCAAAGAGGGCAAGACATTTTCAGAGAGGGGACTTAGTGCTATTTCGGAATTACAGTGGAGGGGCAAAGTGGCTGCAAGGGGTCGCAACAGCAGCCCGTGGCCTGTTTATATATGAAGTGGAGGATGAGTCTGGCAGGAGTTACAAACGCCACTTGGACCAACTCATGAGAAAAAATTCTGGAACCAGACCTACATACAAAGAGCTAGCACCAAAGTGTAGGCACACATCCATGCATGCACTGGATTCCAGGGATACAGTCCTTGTCAGCAAGGGCAGGACAAGTGGCACGACGACCACCACCACCACCACCACGCTGCCTGCTACAAGATTATTTTGGTGGGCGGGGCCAGCCGGCTGTCGCCAGTGCCATTGTTACAGGGCCAATTCACTTCATAACAGTGGCCCAGTGTTGATAAAACGTGCTAATGGATGCGATTCACATCAACGTGTCGAATTTATATGAAATGTAGACGGTGTGTTGGCCTCTGCATTGGCACGATGAGGCCCGGCAATGTTTACGTGATTATAAAAATTTAGTGCGGTCTACTTGAAATATTAATTATCCCCAATTTTTCAGGAAAAACTTTAGATGTCACCTATACATGCACACGGCCTTGCTTGCCATAATATGGTAACATAAGACCACATTTTATTTGCACACACTTACCTACCTTTATTCACTTTACACATAAAATTAATAAAAAAATTAAATAAAAAAAACATGCCCACCAAAAAAATTAGCATATTACTTATGCATGGGCGCACATAAAATTAAAAAATAAATAAAAAAGGGACATTGAATTAAATTTGAAGTTATACATACACTGATTAAGAAATTAGTCTGTAACGTGCTGCTGTGGTTACAGCAAAAGCGAGGGATAATGGAAGCAAAAAAATACAGGGAGGGTAAGGCAGAGGCAGCGGCATGTGTGACTAGGACAAAGAATACTCACTGACCCGGCCTGCAGGCCCCCCCCCCCCTTTTTTCAATGGACAATACACCAGTGTCCCCTTCTGGCATGAAGTAATTTATTGCTTCATACTACTTGCGACAAAATGTCAGTCTATAACGGCAGCTTGAGAAATGTGCGACCACTAACATCGGTAAAGGCTAGTTTCCCCTAGACTGGAAACCGTGGATAATAGAAACTTAAACTGCAGTTGGAGAAAATGTCTACAAAAACAAATCCGCGCATAACTGAAACCGCAGTTCAAGATAAATACCGTGGTTGGCGAGGGATTACGGTATCTATTTTTAGATGTGCCTCAAATTTTCGATTTTTTCGACCAAAATTTTTCACAGTTCCTTGGGATTGGGTCCTAACAGAGAGGTGGTCATAATAAATGGGATCATAATAGAGGGGTTTTACTGTATATGTTTTCAGTGTTTCAAGGTGCATGTTATTTATTTACAGCAGACTGTTCAACGCAGCATATTCATTGTGCACTTGTGGTAACACTCCCCGCTCATTTAATGTCGAGCAACTAAACAGATGCTTGTCAGCTCACAGAGTTGTCACCAACATGACTTTTTAATTAGTAGCATTAAGTAGAAAGGGTTGTTATGCATCATCTGTGAACGCATCTCATTTCATGGAGTGGTGAATGAATTGACGCTGGCACGAGTGCCATCGTCAGACCAACTTTCTGGCTTGGTATCTGGATAAGATGGTAGCATGGTAGGTTTGCTCGACGACCCTCGGTACGCATCACTTAAACTTTTAATCATGTAACCTGCAATAGACTTAATACATCGGAACCTTTTTATTTCATTTCTGTACTGAGGGTCGGACGTGCTACTTTACCCATGCATGGGGACATATTTTTGCAACTTAATTCATTATTGGATTCAGCCATCTTAACAGCATCAAGCTATCGGCAGACCCCGGAGTGCCGAGCCCGCATAACTTTGCAGTCACTCAATGATTGTATCTGGTTTACGCATGAATAAAATGTGTGTGAATAAATCATGCTTTTTATTATGCTTCATCCTTGTGAATTCAGCATGGTGCCCTAAAAGCTGTAAAATAGCATCAGATGTTTTCAGGAAGTGTATGTATTATGAGTCCTCCTCCCAAGGCAAAGTAGCAGCAGTGTTTGTAAAAAGGCATATGAACGGGACCAACATCCTTACAAATGCACAACTGCAGAAGCAGTTGTATTAGAGCCAGTGTTAGTAAGCACACTCGACAGCATCTCAGCACCAAACACATCAACAGAGATGCCAGGGATCCCCATTGGCTGTCTGCTTATGACCATAATCTGCTCTTTCGAGCTGGCGCCAGGCAGCAGACAGGGAGCGCACCACCTGCCCTCCCTTCCACGCTGCACTGCATCAACCACTCCACCCGTGCAACGCTGCCAGGGTGTCTGCCGCAAGCCGAGAGCCACGTGGCCTGGCGAAAAGTAAACAACATCGTGAACTTTCCGTGCCAACCGCGCCGCGATACCAACTGCGAGTATACAGACTTTCGGACTACCAACGGGAAACCTTCCCAAGTGTGCAATAAGTGTTTACGCCCCATGCCAAGACCGGACCCATTTTCGCTTGTAGGCCTACAAGGTAAAGTGTGCTTATGTGATGATGCTACAGCAGTACGACAACTCTGGACTGAAGTCGAAGATATAAATGTGGATCTCCAGATGGAAGCGTGGGTGAGTACAGTTGCAGGCAGACTGGAAGATCTTTGCACCTGGTGCCTCAGACCACGCTTGTCCAAAGGATTTATTAATCCTGTTTCTTTTAACTTTTTAGTTATGCTGTTGTGTGCTTAATTGTTTGGATCTATCTAGACCAAAATCAACTCTATTTTTACCAAATTCTTTAAGAGACAAAAACGAATTTATGTGAACTTCTGAAATGCTTGTGTTTTTTTAACAGCATTGCACAGATTGTTAAGGTCACAAAACCCAGTTGCAGTCCACGTATTAACATCCTTTGAAAACAATAAACATGGCCAGCACAACAGTTAGTTTAGGCTGTACAGCCAGCTAACCACGAGTGTTTCTGATAAACATTTTTTTGGAAATGTACAAAATTACCTATCTGGCGTGTTGTCGTGATCATAAGTTCAGGCGTCTGCCTACCCTCTTTTATGATGTCACACCTTTCCTGAAAAGTGAAAGCACTGCTGGAAAAATGCTTTACTCGTAAAACCACGCACACACCACACTTACGTCCACATGTTTCTGTTGCACTCATTCTATCTACTCGGTTCTCAGTCTCACACTGTAATTTTATAATTTTTACATAGGGTATAGATCATGCACGAATATGTATAACATTCTCAGCACCAAAACTAAATTAAATAAAAACAATATAATTTGCATTGTGCACGCGAACTTGCCCACACATCGATCTAGTTACTGTAAACTACACCACGCCAACTGTCTTAGGCTAGGCCAGCTTCGGCTATGTCCTGTTCAGTTCTGTGAAGAAAGCATTATCTTCGTAGCTTCTAACACATGTTGAAGAAGCCACAAGCCCCCGCACCTCTCCGGGTTGTCTTCCTACACCGCCACCCCTCTGGCAGCTGGGAAACCTTTGCGACCACCTCCCTGCTGAAAGCATTACTTACAGTGCTTCCAAACATCTAGGTTTTGCTAGCCAACAAGTTTGTTTCCTTATAATGTATAGTATTGTTTCCTGAGTAGAATGTATAGCACATGAGTGAAAAGTTACCTTAAAGTCAATATAAGTTAGAATTTAATATTTATTTTAAATATAACATTGTCAGGAAACTGTCTGGGCAAGCACTGCTTGCCTTAACGAGACGCCACTTCTTATTAGCTGCCTTAGGGATGTCTTGCAAGTGATGGAAGCTCTACCTTACTGTACACTACATGCACAGTATGGGTATGTTTGTGACGTAGGTGCGTCCCAGTGAAGGGAGCCCGCAGTCCTACACTGTGGTTCATACTGGTTTGAGATAATTCGAGGTCTCCTGCTTTACTATTAAAGACATGGCATCTATGTACAGTTAACACAGGTATACTAAGAGAAGAGTAGGTATTCCGTTGTAAGCAAGAATATATATATATATATATTCTGCGAAGAATAAACTCGGTGGCCTGTACTACCTCCTGACTATCTCAGAGTTGAACAGAAGTTAGATTATGAGTATCCAGATGAAGGAAACCTGGTCCTAAACTAAACAAGGCAATACGGCTAGGTAGCTATGAAAATAAGTGGCCCTAACTATTTCTAACTGTTGTCTAGAAGGGACTGTTGAGTACCTCTACCAAAAGGGTAGTGGTAGTGAGTGCGATTGCCATTACCAGCAGGTAAGGTGAGAATGAGGTGTCCAGAAGGGACCGTCGTGAATCACAAACAGAGGTGGTAGTGTTGGAGCAATTACCATTATCAGCAGGTAAGGCAAGATTGTTGATGGCGTCTTCGGGAGCTGGTGAGTCGCTGGAGAGCTTCTCGTAAGTCATGAGGACCTGGTGGTTAGCAGAGAGCTACCACTTGTGGTAGAAAGAGCTGCTGGAGTAGACTTCTTCTGGCACAGTTCAGCATGGTGGAAGGAACTAAATGTACTGCCATCTTCGAGCAGTGCACATACTTCTCTTCTTCTTATCCGTGGGCCTTTTTAGACACGGGGGTACAGCGGGGTGGTGAGTGCCACCTCCTGAAAGAAGCTGACTGCTGGAACTGTTTGCCGGAGTCCTCTGCTTGTACTTAAGGCAGTATCCTTTGGCGCACCATAGAACTACATGACCTTAGGCGGCGGGCTCGGCCGCTTATAAAGTCTCACTTCGTGGAGGTTGACGTGACTCCTGACTGAGAGTTAACACTACAAGCTGGACAGCTGTAGCTGTAATAATGCTCCCCGTTGCAAGCGCGTATCCTGTAGGCATGTGACCAGACTCCAGTACTATTTTAACCCGACCTTTGTTGAAGTGAGGCACGTTCAGATGAGGCAAAGTCGAGTGTAGTACTGTCAGGAAATGTATCAAGCATCACCACACAATTGGGGTTACCCTTGCCACCTACGCTTCAGCGTCTACTGAGACTAGTGACTGCACTTTGGTTGACATCCTCAGTTGGCCCTTCGGGTTTCAGTCAGGGTACAAGCAAGGTTATGTCTGTTTGTTGCCTGGACAATAAACAAGCATAAACAAAGCTGGTCGAGTTATTGCTCTTAGTCACTTTATTTCAGCAACTTGGTTCCTGCTATTTCCTATTTCGTCTAACAATCCACACACACGTTTGCAAGAGCAGGCATATGCCAACACCTTTATCCCATCCACATCTACATGGAAGCTTAGGAGTGATGGTCCCCACGACTATTGCACCTTTCTGTGAGTGCTTAGGCCTGATGGCGACTTTTTGCCCAGCTAATCCACTTGCAGAGGAGCCAGCAGCTGACCCCAATAGCAAGCCTCGTCTTTATGAAATAAGTAGATCTGGCAACTTCCCGTCTTACCGTGTAGCATTGGAGCAGATGCCCCTACCCTGTTATTGTTACCTACAGACAAGTGCTTGGGACTGCCGGTGACGCTCGCTAAGTCTCTTGCTGGAAGTAAGCAGCTGGGTCTACCTGACTATCCCACCTACTTGCACCTGTTTCCTTCAGGTTGTGCACACTTCTAAGGAACATCCGCTATCTCCCACTCTTCTCTACTAACTCCTATGGAGCCATGGCACAAGGTTGGGCGAGATAAGTCAGCCAAGCAGGGGCTAGCCCTGGTTGGGAGACTGCTAGGGGAAGAGCGAGGTAATGCCGAGGCATGCAACTGGAAGCGTGAGGCAGCAGTGTGCCAGAAAGGAACTCCCATTAGCTCATCAAGCAGTAAATGCAACCTCCAATTCGACCTTCTGTGGCACATCGCACGAGCTATCTCTCCACTACCACTTACACCTCCCAAGAAGACAGTCACCATCACGGCCTTAGCCACGGAATGAGTAGCCCGACATCTGGTCGTAGCACCCAGCTACATGCCTGCACGTACCCATACTAGACCAGCACCTCCAACCACACCACCACGTGCACACGGGGTATCACTGAATTTCAGCCTGTCCTGCCATCTGGAGGGGGGGGGGGGGGGGGGAGAAGTCACACATGCCAACCAAACACTATTAACGCATATCCCTGAAAAAAAAAACATAGTCTCCTGGAAGGTTCATGAGCTTGTGACCCTGTTAAGGGCACCTCTGCATGTAATGCCAAGGATCTCCCGATAGGTGCATTTTGACTGCACTAACAAGTGATCTGGAGACAGAAGTTCCCACACTCCATCATCCATGAAGACCAGCAAAACAGCCTGTTCACTACACGTTGTCGCTAGCATCGGAACGGTTTACTGAACCATTCACAACAACCTAAAAGTCAGAGGTGGTAAGTCCGTACCTGCATTCAGACCAGTAGTTTTGGTATTAGGTCAAAAAAGGAAGTGGGATGCATGTTCAGAAACACAACGAGCTGAGTGAAAAAAGACATAACCAGTGTTTCTTTGAAAGCCAAATGTACAAGACACACTCCAGCATGTACCCAAGTGGATACCAGAAGCGCAGACCCTAAACTGCATAATAGGCAGAAATTGACAAAGGGCAAGGGGGACCTCTGAAGCAAGGCAATTGTCTGTCATGGGCAAGCCAACATGTGTGTAGCGAGATGTAACAGTGCAACGTAAGGTTCTGGAAGCGAATAGTATGATGTGCTGTGGGTCCCAGAGATGGTGAGCTGGGTTCGTGCCCCACCTAATATGTCAGGCAGGAACTGATGAAAGTGCCTGGTGCCACATTCTGTAGAACGGTGTTGATGGTCATAGGCCAACGGCCTAAAGGGATCTCTAGTTCCGCCATCAATTTGACGAGTGTTCTGGTCAACTCTTAATTATCTGCATTAATTATGATATAAAGGACGAAGCTGTATGCCACTTTGCAAGCCATTAAGAACACTGAATTGACTCTGCTTTAGGGAGGCAAGCCTCTTAAGACAAGTTGACACTGAAATGCTGATTTGAATACTGCGTTAGGGAGCAATGCCAGATGATACTCCGTAGAGTATAATAGTCAATGAAAAACCTCTATTCATTTATGACATTTTATTGATCACATGAATGCTGCACTGGCAGCCTGCTCAATGCATCAGCATGGCTGTTGCTACACCCTGGCCTGTGTAGCAACTGATAGTTAAACATTGAGAGCCACAAACTCCAACGAAGCAATCCGGATAACAGGATTTCCGGAGTTTGCTTGGTGGGATGTAACAATCGCATGAGGGGCTTGTGATTAGTCACTATGGCAAATAGGCGACTTGTTACGTTTTGTCAGAATTTTCATAAAGCAAACATTATAGTCAGTGCTTCCTTGTCCACTTGTTGTAACATTCCAATGAGAAAGTGGACCCGGCACTCGTGGCCTGCTGGTGGCCAAAGCTGTAAAGTAATGCATGGGCCTTAAGTAATAATGAGATATGTGCGAAAGCACACAATGCTCTGAGATGTTATTTCAGGGTGCAGAACGATGCAACCCTCGGTACTACAATGTTAAATGTTCCATTTCCAAAATGTCTATTGCAGTGAATGATTTGAGCTAAAATTGAATGTGCTGAGGGTGGTAAACACGGAGCTCACCTTCCATCCTGCAGAAGGGCCGAGTGCTCAAGTCAAACTAACTATTATGGCCACAGCTTCAGTGAAGCTTGCCGAAGCCGGCATCAAACAAAATGAAAATGAAAAAAAATGTGCACTCTAATTCTATGATGATTTAACAAATGATTGTAGATAATTATGACTACTCACTAAATAAATGCACATTGATGATATATTCACGAGTGCCCGAGTCTCTGATGTGGCTGATAATGTGATGTCACAGGCACGCCACCACACTTCAAAGTGATATTAAATTAAATGAAGCCTCAGTTGGCTGATTGTGGATGAATGACTATATTTGCCCTCTTATAATTAACACAAACATTACCCTTTCGTCAAATACACCGAATAATAGGATATCTGCACTGCATTTCGCTTCTGTGACGTCAGTAATATTTCACTTCTGGAGTGATTTATGAATGCTCACTTTGAAATTCGTTGAACCCTCTATGCAAAATCGGCAGCCTCCTTGGTAAGGTATGATGCAACATAAAGAAAAATACACTGTAAAATTATTTACGGCTTACTAATACAAGGGAGCCCCCTGATATTTTACGTACATGTGGTAATGTATGGTATGGCGTCATAGTGCCTAGTCGATATATGTCAATATTGATCATCAGTACGTTAAGGAAAGTGAGGGATATCAGGTTGGCACTAGTGGAGGTGCTGCGTGTGTGTATGTGTAAAATGTGCGCAATCATGAAGAATGGTTATTGATAAGTACCAGTAAAAGATGTATAATGGGACATAACATTGGCGATGAAGAAATTGGAAGTGTACAACACTTGTTTTGTTGTCACAGCCAATGAGCTGTAGGCTGTATGTTCGGCTACAGAAATATGAAACAATTATGACAGACACAGCAGATGGTTTGTGAATCATTTATCCACAGGTAATATCATTGGTCACTGAGCTTTGTAGTATGCTGTACAGACCAAACATTACCTGCACATGCATAATGTACACAACTGTGTACACCGGGGGTTGGAATGGGTTAAAACAAAATAATATGTATTACTGTAGACAGGCAATACTGTGGTAAAAGTGATAACATTCATACATGCTTGTTACAAGCCTCCATGAACTGACGAGGGTGCAATAAATACAAAATAAAAATGCTTATGCTCAAGTGTTTATTACACAAGTAGGTGACAGTCAGTGCTAGGACATGAGGCCAAGGTGCTTCTTAAACCACAGAGCCGCATTGATGATGTTGTCCATCTCGACTGCTGGCTGTCCCAATGGGTGGCAGTCGTCGTACATAAGTACTCTGAGAACACATATCACAGGTGTCAAACACAACCACATAGATCCCTGCACACTGCTAATAGTAATGTCCATACTTCAGTCACCTCACAGTAAAAGTTTTTAACATAAATTAAATATGGTTTATGGGTCTATAAATGATAAATGCAAAACAGTATATTCAAATACCAATAAATAATTTTTCTTAAAGCTTGAAATAATTATAGCTCCAACACACAGTGCTAGAGGAGACATATTACAAGAATTTGGCGAAAGGGAGTTATACAATATTAATGTTCACTTAACTTTGGACTGCACACAATATGAAATGCATTTTTACTCAGCATTAAGACAGCTTAATCCATTATGGAAAAACAATCAAAAGAACTGAGTTCACAACATACATTACTTTACTCAATCTGGTCTGGACAGGATAACTTGTCTCTAGGGATGTGTCGGTTCCATTTTTTTTTACCAGTTCTCAATTCAGTTCCAGTTCTTAAAAATTGGTTCTTGGTTCTCTGGTTTTTCTATAAAAAGAGTAAAAAAAACTTGGGGAAGTTTTTTTAAAAATCTGGTTAATTTGTGTATTTTGGTAAAGATGAAACTGTAATTCACATTTTCAAAGAATGTATACGTATTTTTTAAGTGTGCTTTTGAGTTTGGTACTGATTTTGATTCACCCTGAGAAATCAGTTTTTCATACAATTAAGACTTTGCATAGAATTCATTTGCGCTCTGAATAGAAAAATACTGCCACACTTCAGAAGTCGTTATTAAATTTTTATCTTCCTAATTAAAAGTAATATCATGTTTATAATATAAATAACTACATTTTCAGTACCAATATCATGTGCAACATGCAATAATAAACATTCTTAACTTCAAAGTGCTCGAAGTGTTATGTTTATGCAACTGATGCTGATGGGAAGCAGGCATAGTCCTTTTGACAGGTATCTGTTGTGGGTTGAACTGGTAGTTTGAGGAACCTCTATTATGGAACATTGAACATGAGGAGGGGCATTAGAGGTGTAAGCCTTGTGGCTGAGGGCCGACTTGGTGCTGCTAGTTTCTTCTATGGTGTGAGAAGGAAAGATACAGTTCTCGTGATACTCAGGAAGGTAGGACGTTGCCATAGATCCCAGTATCATGCAAGCTGCTTTCAAGCTGCTGGAGTTGGAAGACGAGCCTTTCCAAGCTGCTAGAGTTGGAAGAGCCTCTTGCAGGCTACTGGAGTTAGAAGAGCCTCTTGCAGGCTACTGGAGTCAGAAGAGCGTCTTGCAGGTTGCTGGAGTTGGAGAGCCTTCTCAAACTGTAGGCTAGGAGAGGTCTTTTCAGACCCAGGAAAACTTGCTGACCATTGCGGTCGGCGAGCCAACGAACTCTGGTAAGGGCGTTTTGAAGGTGCCTTATATAGTACAAGTTTCATCTTGGTGGCTCTCCCATGGGTGCGGGGTTGCAAGTTTCTCAACGTGGGGCTGGTTATCTCTGGTAGCGGGCGGCATAGTGTATTTCTTATTGCTCTTGATTGAGGCTGATGACAGTTTTATCCCTCTGCCCGAGGCTGGGTAGCTGTGACGTTACTGGGCGCAGGGGTTCTGTGATCTTGTGAATATCTTTTTAACTTCCTTATCGAAGTCGGTTGGTCCATGGCTCATCGGGTAAAAGAATTTATAGTTAAGGGGGTGGCGACCGCATGTTGGAATCTGGGCGAGCAGTACAATCTCATAATTCATCTTTAAATTATGCGCGCGTCTGTGGTTATCCAGGCTCGTAGAATCAACTCTAAAGACATGGGAAATTTTGTATGCCACTGTTTTGACTTGCCCCGAGCTCCTCAGCACTCGCTGATGGCGCCAAGTCAACCCGTAGAGTATGTAAGCGCACTGTGCAGCAATGTGGCATTTGTCAGTAACAAGGTTTGCTATGTATTTTTTCACCAACGTAAGGCAAATGTTCACATTAATTTTTTTGGAATTAAATGTATGTGTTAATTCATACAAAACAATAATCTTTTATTTTTGGTTGATAATGTACCTATATATACTACAACTTTTCCTGTACATCTGCCATTTTACGGTTTGAAACTTTTTTAGACTGAACGAAACTCGTAATCTGAAATTTTTAACAACCTATTTAGGACCCAGTTATATTCAAGACATTTGACAATTACAAATATAAATCTCGTTGCAGTTAACTATGTTCAAATAAGTCCACCTTTCTTAAGGGGGACTGTTAAAAGACATTAATTTTCGACTTGACACATTCAACATAAAAACGGTACAATAATCCCAAATCAGGACGTACAACTAGTAGAATGCTGCTTAGGTAATATTTTAGTAAAATCATTCACCACTGTTTATACATTATAAGGTAATGTAAAATAATTGCCATAGTTTTGTGAAAATGTATTTCTAGCTTCATAGTTTGACACCCCACATATCTGTGCATTCTTTTCAATGCTGGTTACTTTTACAATATTTGTGTCTACATTACTATCAAATGTATACCTATTGCTTTTTACACACATTGTGATAACTTGCAGCAACAATCCTGGAACAAAGTCATATTGTCAACAGTAATATTATTAAAACTTGTTTTTGTGTTAATATGGATTAAGTTAAACAAAGCGAAAACAGCTTGGGTTTAAAAATTACTTACTGACCACTTTTATATTGTCCTGTTGTAATGATGCATTTTCTTCACGATGGGTAATTAAGGAAGCCTCACTTCATATTTTATTTTACTTTTCTATAAAGCCGATGAACAATATGCTGATGGAAGTATAGTGATGCCCAAATATAAGTCAATACTGTGAGCATGGATCTCAAGCAATATATTTTCACTAAAACATCAATTAAATAAACCATTCATTGGTTAATCAATATGATGTTTAAATATAAACAGATGCATAAGCAACACGTTTCTAGTAATGGGCACACATTTAAACTTGATTCGTAATACTAGATATTTTGAGATAACACTTCCCCAAAAACAGCAGTATTGTGTATATTCATGGCATATTACACTCTGCTGAGAACGAATATTCGCAACATATAGCCAAAAAATAATGTCATAATTCACAGACGAGTCAAAGCAATTAAATAATATTTTGGTAGACAGTTGAATAATACTGTATTTTCGCTCCTACTGCAGCAGTCACATATCTTTCCCAACACTATTTAGAACATCTTTGATATCTGTCATGGTTCGAATCATGACATGCAACTGGAAGAATGCATCTCTGTAAAGTTGTAACAGAAGTGTACACTGTTTTCCATTACTAACATGATAATAGTAAATAATTGTTACAGTCGTAGGAAGTGCTCTAATTTTTACACGGTTGAATTTGTAATGAGAAAGCATTAGAAATGTGGTATATTGCTTTTCAGTGAAAATAACACAGTCACAACTCTTTTTCAGTTCAGACATAATTTCATAAATTTATTTTTTATTTAATATAAATAAAATTACACACTTAACTTTCAAGCTCATTTAAAAAAAAAAGAGTTTGCAGCACAGATTATTGGCCGATCATTACTGCAGTGATTGACCCGCTTGATGCAATGACTGAGCTGGCCAGCATCTGCATATTTCCGACTTGACATGTTGAAAAGACAGTGAGTGCATTTCCCACACTGCAGGTAGGCTTGGTGTCGAGTGAAGAGTGATGGGCGGTGTGAGGGTAGGGGTGGCGGGGAAGAATGGCAGCAGACAGTAGTATAATTGTGCCTAAAACATTGTTGGTGAGCAATATACAGACTTGCTAGTCGGAAATATGGCCTTAAAAGGAACAAACAGTGCCTAGCGTCTAGCAGTAGTTTAGCTATTTGTAATGAACAAAAGACTAGTACGCAAAACACGAGACAATTTGGCAACAGTCAAAAGTTGCTAGGTACAAAGGTGTAAAAATTTGTGTACATAAACAATCAGTGAAACGAGATGGACTCACATACAGAATTGGCAGTTACGTAGCAATTCTGACACCAGTGCTACATGTATTTAATTCTCATCACACCTCGCCATAATCAAGTTAAGTGGCTGACAGCCCACTTTGTTAAATAATATCACTTATGGACACACTCTACAGTGCCAGTGATTAGACAAAGAGACAGACTTCACTATGTACAGTTAGTTATTAATAAAAAAAATGGGCTCTCTCAATGGAGAGAATAAGAATAGCTTAGCTTTTATAAATAAATTCACGTATATGTAGTTAGGTAAACCAGTAAATATAACAATGTGTTTTTACGTGTTCTGTGTGAAGAGATAATCCTACGGGATAACATCTACAAACTAACAAATCATTTTTTTTCTCATCATAGATATTTCTTTGCAAGGGTATCATGTGCCATTTATTCATATTGCATCTTTGAAAACTTTAAGCTCGACCGAGGGTTGTACCAAAGACTACACCCGAAGGCTTCCTCGTACTCTCGTACAACGATCTCGATAAGAGCAATACGAATCCAGTGTTATTTTATGTCTTGAGTGCAATGTTTTAGCATGTAGGGTGAACTACGTACGCATGTTTTGTTCCCAAATATTATTCTTTCTAGTGTACTCGCTTTGAATTTGTAGCTGGTCAGTCCCAGGTGACGGAAGGCCTGTGGTTGGCAACCTCTTTTATGTCACACATAACTGCTGTACTTGCAGTGAGACCACAGGTTGCCCCAAAGAGATAGCCAGGTTTTCCTCCAACCTAATACAACACCGCAAGCAACACAATAGTTCTCTTCCTCCCTGCCTTCCACGAGTAAGTCTTTGTACATAAATTTTTTTCCCTTTGTTCCGTGTGCCATTTTTCTTATGTAATTTTCTTTTTCAGGTTCTTGTTGTATATATTTTATATTAAGTACCCACAGCGTCTATGCTGAATTTGTAATGGTACGCTTAATCATGGAGGTAGTATGGAACATCCGGTACACCGTGTTACCCTTGACAGTAAGCCCACACCACAGGGGGGCAAACACATTAACAGCATGATGCACCCGCCAGCCAGCTGAGCGAGGGGAAGAGGGAAAGAACCAGCACGCCGAGAGAGAGACAGAACTACAGCTGGTTTCTCGCCTGACCCGACGTGTTTTCCATCGCCCCAGCACACAGTGTGACCACTCATACAGATGCCAACCACTATGTTCTTAAGGAGCCTGCCTGGAATTTTGTTTTTTTTTGGAACAAAGGCTCCACCATGTTTAGACCTTCCAGAGAAGGGGATTAGCTATGTTATCACTTTATCCACCTTTACCGATGGTAGATGAGCCTCCATCGCAGAGGGGGAGGGGCAAATTAGCACGTGCCGCTTATTGAACTATTTCTTATCGACTACAACCCATTCTAACGTGCTTTGCCAACCCAAGGAAACGACTCCAAGATGTCTACAAGATGTGATCCCGTGGAGGGACATTGATGCTACTTGTTTTCTGGATTGTTCCTGACGTGCCTTCTCTCTCTACTACGCAGTATTAAAAAAAGGGGAAGGGTCAAACCCAGCATGCAGTTTCACGAGTGCACAGAGAATCATTTCAACCTGAGCGGACTATTCCTGCATGTAAAACCAATAGTATTCCAAGCGGCCACATAACACGTCAGCCTCCCTGAAGCACCTAACAGACAGTGTGTCGCAGCACCTGCCAAAGATGGCCAAGCCCCCGAGGCCATATACCGAGCATAAGAGGGTAGTTCACCCACCCTGCTCGCTCCAGGCAGATGTCACAGAGGCACATTACATTTCCCACCCTCACCCGGCACGCACCTGTCATTGAGCCACATATAAGGCAGTGCGCGGCCGAGGTCAGGAGTGATCATCTACGGTAGCTCACCTCAACACTTCGTGTGCTGGAGCTCTCTTCTGCTAAGGACCTCACGGTCGTCATCAAGAACTTTGAGTTCTTCAACAACCACAGTAGCTACGGCCACCACTTTTGAGAGGCTTCAACATCTTCTGGAATCACCAGCAACCAGAAGCTCTTCGCCTACCAAGTCGAAAATGACTATACTGAACACTTCCGTGGCCGATCCTCCTGGGTCAACAGCCACCGTTACTTGCTGGTAGTGGCCCCCGTAAGTTACCATCTCTTCTCGAAAACCTGATAGGTTTAGTTTGCGTACTATCTAGTTTTGATTTCCTTTTTATCTTAAGTAGCTTTAGGAGTGGGTCATCCCCAACTGTTACATACATAGCATTACTTCCATATACGCTCTGCTTGGATATAGTATGAGCCACCCAGTATTTATTATCACAATAAATACTAGTTCTGTTACCTTATCCGAGAGTACTTTGTCCTAGAGATAAAACCCTTCTTCTAACGGAATTCTGACTTCGGGATGGGCAAGCAAAGGACCGGGCTATTTACTACTGCGAACTCAGAGTAGGATGACAGACCCCATTCAGGAGCCTGTCCGTCACCACACACACAACCTCATCTTTCGACGGCCACCCATCCTGTATACTCCGGTATACAGAACGATAGAGCCTCAACCACTAAGTACACACAACACTGAGGCAGGACAGCCACCTCAGATTGTATCACTGACCAGAGCGCCAAGTGGTGCTGGCATAGGTATTTGCCTGTGTCTGGAGGCCCTACTTTTGTGGACTACACCCGGTAGTGGTAGAAAGGCGGTCAGGTTTGAATACTAGTTACACACACTGATTGGGGGCGCACCGTCAACCACTGTCGACTTACACTCTAGCCAGGGTAATAGTCAACTGCTTGCTGCTACTGAGGGGAAATTGAGCGTTGTTTTGCTTCTATGCCATTCAATGCCAGACACAAGGCTGGAGAGAGATAAAGAAGGCAGAGTTTATTATTTCCCACCAGGTGTGTGCCGCCAACCTTTTTGCTCCAAATCTTGAAACTCCACGGGGACAAGCTCAAGCCACCTGTCATGCGGGGAGACCGAATCGTCCTGCCGGGACCTTTGTTTTCTTTTCAAACCCCACTAGGACGGACAGTGAGTACCACCCGGTGGTTCGGGCTTTGGTTACCAGGAGTGACACCAGGCTTGGTATCACCAACCTTAATTTCGGTAGCTGTGAGGGCACCCAGTGGAATCGTCAGCGCCTGTCCGAACATTACCGTAACTCCACGAACAATGAGACCAGCAAGGCGACAGAGATCAGCCGGCCGTCTTGCAGCGCCTCTGCTGCTATGCAGAAACTGACCGCTCAGAACCCTGGTAAGTAAGCATTGCTCAAGCGGGCTAATGTTCCTGTTCACCATTTTGTCAGACTTGTGGAACCAGACTTTGTGCCTAGCAGACAGCCAACGTGGCCACTGTTAGTGTCCAGTAAGAGGTTCAGTTAAGTAACCCAGGAACCTTGTAGTGCATGACTGATATAGCACCAACCAAAATACACTTATACTCAGACAGTTAAGCGACACACGTCAGTATTATAAATAAACATATATTTACTTATAACTATGTCATATTTATAATGCCACATTTGCAAAACATTTTATTAGATTTTTTGAAATCAAAAGACAAAGAGTATAAAAAAAGACGCTTTGGGACTGAATTGGATAGTTTGCGTAAAACATTTTAGATTTTTTTTACACTGCCTCTTGCCAGAGGCAATGCCTTCTTTTCTCTAAGCTCTAGTGACGTTGCATGGTGGGGAAAATTGTAAGTGTTGGATAACTTCTGTGGAAAAACCAAACATTGATGCTCCAATAATTGCTAAAAATGTTAATGTGACTGCCATAAAAGTGTTTTGCCACATCTATGGCACATTAATACTAACCCACTAATGACTGCTTTTTCTTAAAATTTAATTTTGTACACAGCTACTTTACATTAAATTTTTCCGTGTGTAACGTAAATTCCTACAGGATGTTTCACTAACTCATGGTTCCTGATGTTTGTTCATAATGAATAAAAAATTAATCATATCTAATGAAATGAGCTACGAACATACTTTGGAGTAAGAGAAGCACTGCCTTATCATTGGAGGTGGCGTCACCGAGACGGTGGCAGCCTAGTCCTTGCATGGGCATGTGTGCAACTATAAACAAATTTGACCATTACCAATAGTATGGATTGTACTTTCAGTCTCTGTTCAATGGTGATGCACCTGACCACGGTTCATCAGTTAGTGTTTGTTCGGGTACAGGTGGTACTCAGTGGAGCAGCATGTTTTTATGGTCTCACTGTACTGGAAAAGGGAGCTCATAAAGACAAGCCAGCAATACTGCATAGTTTGGGGGTGAGAAACAACCTGATATTTATGCGTGAACATCAGGGGCAGACAGTAAGTGTAACATCCTGTAGTATCCATGCATTCTGCAGGAGATAGAAAGAGTGGGCCTGCAGCAAAGGCATGCACCTGGCAGGCGTGTTGTTGGCACGAAGCATGCGGTAGAAGCCCAGCCCCTGGCTACACGGCACTCGCAGGTCATTCTTCCCCAGCAGCAGCAGTGTGGGTGCGACCACCTTCTGCACATGGGCGACAGGTGATGCAGTCTTCATCTTCTCATATACCTCTATGGAGACATCTGTGGCAGGGCAGTACTCAAACCCTGTCTCCACCACACTCCTGCACACATGCACACACCAAAGTACATATCCGTGCATTTCACCTCCATGACAGAGGTCAAAAAATCATCATGCCTGGACAACTAGGACCCATGGTTAGCTGTAAATGTTGGACTTCAGGTAGGTCGTAAATGTATACACAGTGGGCAGATTCTCATCAGCACTTTTTTTTTAATTACAGGGGGGAGGCCATACATAACCTTCTGGGATAACATTTTATTTAGATGACATCTGCCTATTAAAATAAAATAAAATTCTTTGAAGAAATGGTGTTGTACACCCCAGAGAAAAACATGAACTTCAAATGAAACACAAACTTCACATAATACAGTTTTTTTGTATTTTAGGGGTCAAAACTGGTCCAGTCATATTTAGCTGTGGTAGTGATTTTACAAAGTCTTTGCAAAGAACTGTGACAAATATAAAATCAGGGGTCTACTGAATATAGGATTCAGATTTTACATCACTAAGTAAAAGCAACATAATAGAAGCGTGCTATAGGTAAACATTCTAGAGAAGTGTCTACAGGTTAACCAAAAGATAAATTCTGTCTATTATACAAAGGTGAGATGTGACAGCCAGAGAGTGGCAACCTGATGTATATGAAACTAACGACATGCGATTTACAAATTCTTGTAACAGCTGATGCGTGAACAAATGAAAATTAATATTACATTGGATATCCTGACTGCCATGCTGATACTCATTAGACATAAAAGAAATACATGGACAAGAAAGAGTTCCTACACAAATTAATATATTTAATATTACATGATCCCAAAACAGATGTTATTTGTATAACAAACTAAATTTTGTGTTAATGCAGTTATGTGTAGGTGTTCAAAATGAAACACAACTTCAAACATTCCGAGTTCATTTCACATCATTTCCCTCTCATTATAACAGCTATATAAGCTTGATATATTATGTTATGTTAAATAAACATGAAAACATTGAGTACACTCCAACTGCCATGTACACACTCTCGTACACTAAACACAGGTTTACCAACGATCACATTGAAGCATTCTAAGCCACCTGGCATACTGTCGCAATGTCAGTTGTACCTATAAAGGGTTTGATGCCTGTATGTCCCTGTATGGGTGGTGAAGAAGAATTAAAAACTCGGTACCCGTTCTATACAAGATGTACGAAAGTAAAGAGGAAGTGGAAACGGAACCGTTTTACTTCAACAGGATTCACATACAAGTCCCACGTAAGCTCGACAAAGAGGTGGGTATCCCCATACTGGTGTGGTTTATTTATTAGGAGCCTTGCGAGCGTTTTGGAGTGTCAGAAGCTTGGGGATTACAAACTCTACGGTGAACTTCACTTCCAGTGATCTGCGGTACACAGTCTGGACTTTGTGGAGGTTGTCGGCTTCAAAGACAAATGTGATGCCAGAATTGCATGGGGTATGCTCCAAGGAGACTCTAATCTCACATGGGCAATATTCCAGTGAACAGTGTGGGCCATGTAGCTTGCAAGTAGGGACAAAATCTAAAGACATAGGCACTGCGATCCGCTGACTCTTACCTGCTGTCCGTTCGGCACAGGTACCCTAATCTTCGCTGGCTGCTGCTTGGATGCGGCCAGTGGTTGAACAGCGGCCAACACTGGCTGCAGCAGAGCGATGCTGTTGTGGCTGGTGGATGTCTGAGATGGGCGTGGAGGAATGGCTGTGTAGGATTCTGGCAGTAGCTTGGGATCAAGTCCCTCTATGCCTTGTTTTGATAAGTACAATTAAAAGATGTTTTAATGGAACTCTGCGTGGTAATCTGGTAATGGGTTTGAATAAAGAATTTTCTTCAAGACTGTCAGTAATTGATGGTTGCTGAATCTGAGCCTCGAGTTCCTTAAGGGCTCGTTTTAGTTTGATCTTTTAACACTTCTGTGTGGTCGCTGCATACAGCTGAATTAATAAACTGGCACAGGTGCAACAGCACAATGTAAGTCAAAGCCGGGTATGGTAGCGGTTCTACAGTGCACTTCTAGGAGCACGGCTTGTCTGCTGTGATCCACCGTATAGCTCCAATCCAGCCATTTACCAGCGAAGACGGAACTATAGGGCCAGGATTCCCACGTAAACAGTTGTGATTCCCAGGTGTTAAGTGTTCCTAGTGCCTTGGGCTTTGGCAAAATTGAATTGTTAACCAACCACAGGGTCACCTCTTAAGTTGTGTGTATATTGTCATTTAGGTGAATACGCACGAGCCAGTTTGACCATACGTGCACCAACAGAACAACATTACATAATTATTAAAATCATTGAATGCAACAAACCAATAATTGAAATCACTATTCCAATTATTTACAGGCACATTGGGTTTTCCGTAATACTAGGTAGCTATATAAATTGACGCTATTTACTCTGTTCCATGTCCTGAAGGGTATTGGGGTAATGCCGTTACCAGATGTAAGCAGCAAAGGTGGTTGATGGCTTCTTCACGGTCTGCTGGCAAAGAGCTTCTTGAGGGTCTGGAAGGCACTGGGATGTAGCTGAAGAGCTTCTGGTTAGTCTAGAAGACATTCAGATCAACAGAGAGCTTCCAGCACACGCAGTGGTGGAGCGAGCTGTCAGGGTGGTCCTGGCTCAAAGAAGAGCAGACAAACAACTGACATTTCTGGGCTGCACACAGGTATAAGTATCTGCCAGCCTGCCCTCATCCGGGCTGCGGGAGTGCAGGAGGTCAAGTCGTTTTCTAGCGGGTGGAGTTAAGGGTTGACAGCTGGCGGCATCTGCTGGGAGGCCGGAGCAGTAGTGACACCATCACTTGGTACACTCTTGAACTACTTGACTGAAGAGGGTAGTTTTGGCCGCTCAGCCGAGGGAGGTGGCGTCGCTTTCTGACACCAGTGAACAGTACAAAACTGACGTGTCTGTATTAGCCCCTATGACAAGAGACATGACCTGTAGGCACTCTGGTGCGGACCCTGCCAAGCAGGTACATACAGATGAGACAAAGTTGGTTGCGTTTATGTCAGGAAAACGTCATGCGTCTAATATATGGATAATATATATATATATAGGTTAAAGTTTAGTTTAACCTAAAATATAATATTTTTTTAACATTAACACAAGTATATTCAGTTTCCAGTGCACAAGGACGCACAATTGTGCGAACTCTGGAAACTGAGTTTTATCCTCGCTGGGGATACCAGAGGAATATCCTCACTGACAATGGATTCCTGTTTACCGGTTGTCTGTGGAGAGAATTATGCACCCGATGGCAGGTGATACTTTTAAAAACTGCAATTTACCATCCTCAAGAGGCGCAACAAAGACCTCAAAACCCAGTTGCGTTTCCAGGTAAGTGATAATCATACGGCATGGGCAGAAAATATACCAGCTGCCCTATTAACAATATGGTGCCAGATTAACCTAGCAGTCATATTGCAGGGGTGAGAGTTAACAGCCCCTTGAGAGTTCGCCAGCAGGCAGGTTGAAGGAGCAGGAATGCCTGAAGATGGGGGTCGTAAGGCAGGAGAGGAGAGAAGCAGAACTGGAACCCGCTCGCGGCATCCAAGTGCGATATATATCTCAGAGGGTCCCATCAAACACACATGCACACCGCCGACTAACTGCAGGGCAACTCGTGTATGTAAAGAAGCACAGACTATCAAATAGCATGAAGTAATTCTGTGCAAGTTTTGCACCCAAATGGAGTGGGCTGCATTAAGTCATTAAACCATTGGGATTTACAACATACCTCATATGACTGGGCAATCGGCGAAGGGTAGCAGTGCATCACGATGACCTTCGCCTAGCAGTCACGGCTTCCACTATCGTAAGGTCAGAGGCCGCGATACCCACACCAGAGAGCGGGCAGGAACAACCCCCAAAACAACCCACTAATATGGAAGGCAATGGGTAGGTGCAAAGTTCAGGAAATGACCAAAGCATACTCCAACAGTTATTTCCACCCACGACGCCCAGCAGTAAAATTCTGTCAGGGGCATGGAGGAGATTCTACCGTCCGGAAAGGTTCCATACCCGTGAGAATGGTAAGAGGAAGCAGTACACAATATTGCAGAAAGAGCAAGCACCGACTGTGGCATCATGACGCAAGCCATCATGATACCAAACCCTGGAGTTGTTGCTAAAGGCGAGTTAGCAGGGACACCAGTGGGAGTGATCACCCCACTGGAAAGTCCTCAAGTGGATTCAGACGCAACATCTCCTGAAACACCAGCAGCAGCGGAAGAGGAATCGCGGGACGACGGTCAAAGTGACAGGGGTAGTGGAACAGCTTGAACAAGCAATCATCTGGGCCGCCACCTCCTCTCCCCTCGCCCTCATCTGGAGTTCAGCAGCATCATCTGCAGAGCATCAGAGGCTGCAGGGGCAACAGCATCAGCAGTATTGGGAGCAGCAGCATCAGCAGGAGCAGCAGCATAAGCATCAGCAGCAGTGGGGATGAGTTTTCAGTGGGGAGGGAGTCGACACCCTTCCCCGACAGTCCAAACGGTTATGCTGTTTTGCCCGCACGGCATGCGTTGGCTGTGGTGAGCACACACCCCGCCAACACACGCATGCCGCAACTCGGCTAGCACAGCTGACTCAGCAAGAGAGTGCAGCGAGGAACAGAGACAACGTGCATCAGCGTGGGCCTTATCGCCAATAACCTCGCCACCTGCTGAAGGTGTCAATGAATTGTTGTACTTGACGGCGTGGTGGAGCATATGGGAGACTGCAGGGTCAAATGGTTATCGAAGAGGGAGGCATTTGAATGTGAATGCAGGGTTTACATGGGCCTCTCTGATCATTTGCAGCATGCAGTCAAATACTCCATTTAGTGCATGCCAGTGTGATGAGAACAGCCAAGAGTACGCTGGTGTAGGTAGCAGAGAACAAGCAAGTCACTTTTCTAGGGAACCTAGATAGCGTAACTACAATGGTCATTTTAGCCATTTTCTTCCAAGAGGTAACTCTTGGGGGAAATTAGATAGCGATCTGGTATGGCGTCCCCACGAAGCCATGACCGCCAGGCCATGACCACAGCACCCATTGGAGGAAACATGTAAGCTGCCCGCGCAGCAGTGTTATGCGTTCCCCCAATGAGTGCTATGTAGGCACGTCTGCTGGCCAAAGTGCAGTGCTACGCACAGTATAATTGGCAGGGAATAGCATTGCCCTGCTTATGTTTGATTTTCGTCTACGCAAGGTGAATGTGTTAAAGAGTTTTGTAGTCTGTGTAAACTGAAGTAACGCTTAGTCCCATTTACCACATATGAACGTATTCATAGTGGGTGATGTCAACAGGAGTGGCGTGTGCAAAGCGGAAGAGACTTTTGCTGAGGAATAGAGACAGAAGTGATGCCTTTTTCATATCGGCACATCTATTCTGGCAATAGCAAGGCAGGCATGTAATTTAAACATTATTACAGTGTACACGCAAGTTAATCACAATGGACTGTCTAACATCGCCTTTTAGAGTGTTGTTTATTGTGTAAAAGCTGTAACATCCCCTGCACATACAATGTTGAGCACCTAAACAGACTCCTGTTTACTCACCGGGATGTCACCAATAAGCATTGTAAATTCACCGCATAGCATGTGTAATATTAGTTTTAAGAGGGCATACGTTACATTTCCATTTAGATAGCAATTTGACTTCGGCACGGGCGCTTGGCAATGCCGCTGTGCCCATATTGGCTTCTTTGACTTGGCACTCGGAGACTATGGTAGTGCGGGAGGTCCACTCTGTGACCACGCTCGGTACAAAGCATGTAGGCCTACATCATTTTTCAATCAGCAATAGTAGTTAGTATACTGGAGCATTCCTTCTTGATCGTACCGACGGTTGGACCCACTAACTTCCCGTGAATAGGAGCATAACTTTTCACATAAGTCATTAAGGGCCTGGCCCACCTTCACTGCATTGGGCTATCGGCAGGCCAAGGAATACCGAGTCTGCATCACTGATGCCATTTTCATGTGTGGATTGTAAGTATTTTTGCATCATGCAGTAATAAAACGTATTTGAGGAATTCCAGCATTTTATTGACTTCTTTTACCTCAATATAACTTTGGGCACGGCGTCCTTAAGGCCGAAGCATTTAAATTGAAGTGTTTTAAGGTGTATGTATTATGGGTCATATCCCCTAGAGAGAGTAACATCAGTGTAAGTAAAAAGGTGTGTAGGGGGCCTACATCCTATACTCGTGTGTTAGTACCAACTACCACCTTAAGTTCCATGTCAGTAAGTACACGTAACAACACTAACAGCAACAGCATCAACGCAGACACCAGGGATCCACAAGGACTGTCGGCCGATGAATTGCTCTCAATTCAGGGCTGGCGCCGGCCACACAAACCACTTTGCCCATCTGAGAAGTCAGATGCACAAATGCAGCATCCGTGAGAGTCCCAGCACATCAAGGGTATGAACCCAGCACGGAATAATTCCCAGATTTATATTGTTCGCAAACTCTATATATAAATATTACATTTAACATAACACATTATCATGTGCAGTGATTGTGCTTAGTATTACTAATGAGCAAGTATGATTTTTACAACTTCTAGTAAAGTTGAATAAAACTGTATGAAACTATAGTTGAGTTGAGATTAGTATAAAATCTTTTATTTAGAATCAATTTTGAACCATAAATGTAAATGTCTACCTATATACATGGGTATAACGCCCGTCCCTTATAACTTCATTCCCCTCTTAAACTGAAGTTTACCAAGAAAGAAGTTTAAAACTAGTTTCTACCAAAAAGAATAATTCTTTGCCTGGATAAGTGATTCACAGCGCTACTTTTTCCTTCTCGCTGATGAGTGAATGCCTATGGTATGAATGGTAATGTCAGCCATGTGATGCTGATAGAAAAAAAACAGATAACTGTTATGAGGGATGGAGTGGACGGGTAGCTTTAAAACTGGTCCATCAGCATGCTGCCGGGTGAGTGGACAAGCACACCGCATTTAAAGTTTTTCTTACCTATTAGTTGTTATTTTTTAAGACATATTTTTAAAACAGTAATTAGATGAGAAAAATAATGAAAAATTTACCATTATGCAAATTCTGCTGAAGGTATCACGTGCCATGAGAGAAAGGCTTTTCATGTTTAAATACAGAAAGGCCTAGGGTTGTAAATATTTGTGTCGTGTTGAAAGTGTACCTGTCTACCTTGACAAGTTTCCACTCCCATTATCTGATATCGCCCAACATGGCGGCAAAGAAGAAGCGGTTCGCTGGGAAGCAAATTTGCTCAAGTCACAAAAATAACACCCACCAGATTTTATTACAGCCGAACCTCACAAATATTAACCAAATGTCAAAGCATGTAGCCAAGTTATTGTTCTAATTCTGGCGCAACTTGAGCAGTTTAGCAAAGTAAAATTATTGATTCACGACACACATAAGGTAATTGATAAGTGAGAAAATTTGTTGTTTATAACCTAAAAGCACCGTGACTCGACTTGCACGTTCAGTAGTTCAATGTCTGCTGTAAAAAAGTTGGACTCAAGTGACGAGTAAATTTTTGTTGACTCAACTTGATTTTTTTGAGATTTCATCCATCACTATTAATAATTATGATTTGGCATGAAATCACCAAGCCTTTATGAGACTGGTTTGCCATTTTATGTTTTGTACATCCCCTCACACTATTGGTTTTATGTCATGTTTTTGAAGTACACACTTAGCCACACGACTCTAGTTGAAGTTGCATTTAGTCAAAACGAATGTGAGAGTTGCAAAAGCATGTTAAGTCTTTTGATTGGAATAAAATTACAAGTGTTTGTGAAATTAAAATCAGCATGGATAATGTTTCAAATATGTTGCGAACATATTAATGGATTCAAAAGAAAATTTTATAGTATAATGAACATATTATGCTCGCAAATCAAACTACGATTATGATATAGCTAATTTTCCTAAGAGCATTATGATGTATGCTGTTAAGCAATATGATGTTTGCTGGGCAAGAAAGCTGCAACAGTTCCAACATTTTCAAGTGAATAAACTGTGAATCCTAATTTGTAAGAAATTTTACAGCAAAATCAATAATTTTATTATTATCTCTGCCTGAGCAGCTTTGCGATATATTGTGATGTCGGTAGAGTAGCTTAAAATGGGGGTTCTAGGCCAACTGGCTCCTGGAAAACGTCGCTACCATGTTGAATTTTCCAAAATGTGCAAGGCGGCCATATTGATACTGGTTAGCAATATGGTAGATAGCACTGACTAGCAAGATGGCTGCGCTGTCTAATGTTTCAGAGATTCCTAGCAGTCATAGACTAGCATTGGCCTGAGTCAACAAGTACCTCTTGTTGACTAGCAAGATGATGCCTGATTGGACAGTGGCCATCTTGGCACTGGTTAGCAAGATGGCGGCCAGCAAGATATCGGCCCTACCGAATGTTCCAGAGGTACCTAGATCACATAGACTAGTGGTGCAACAAGTACCTCCTGCTCTTCCAATTGCTGACTAGCAAGATGGCACCTGTGTCCTCCCAAGGAAACCACAATTCATGCCTCATAAGGAAGCCACCCTTCACGCCAGAATCTCATCTTCCACACATTGTCCTACTCTGTCATTCCATAGTGGCCATCTTGGCACTGACTAGCAAGATGGCGGCCAAATTGGTACTGACTAGCAAAATGGCGGCTAGAAAGTTCTGATGTTGGCTAGAAATCTATGTACCATCATGGCATAAAACCCTACTGACTTTAAAAATGGAGTCCACCATCACTGACATTCAAAATGGTGCTAGGGTCCACACAGGGAAGGCAGGCCCTTCTGCAGTGTCCACACACCGAAACCAGGCTAGCAAGATAGTGACTGTCACAAGTACCAGACACTGCCCACTGTCTTTCAAAATGGTGCCTAACAGCGAAGTCAGGCCTTTCTGTTGTGTCCACACAGTACTGTCTAGCAAAATGATGGCTGACCATATGGTATAGAGGACCTCACTGACTACAAAAATGGCAACCTTAGTACTGACAAGAAAAATGGCAACATTGTCTAGCAAAAAGGCTACCAATGCAGAACTTTCTGCTCTGTCAATCTGGTCCGCCATATTAGAAGTTGTACTGACTAGCAAAATGGCAGCACTATATAGCAAAATAGCTGCCAATGCACTGCCTAGCAAAGTGATGCCCAATGCAGAACTTTCTGCTCTGTCAATCCGTTCTACCAATTGGAAGTGACACAGCCTAACAAAATGGTGATCAATGCACTGTCTAGCAAAATGGTGGCAGCATCTAGCAAAATGGCTGACAATGAATTGTCTAGCATAATGGCTGTTAATGCACTGCCTAGCAAAATGGTGGAATGTTCAAGCAGAATTGAAGAGGAGGCAGTGTTACGGTTGTGTCCCCAGCCCGAAGCCACCTAGCACTGACCAGAATGCCTGGTCTAGCAAAATGGTGGCCAATGGACTGTCTAGCAAATTGGCGTCCAACACATTTTCTAGGAAAATGGCTGCCAATGTACTGTCTAGCAAAAATGGCAGCACTGCCTAGCAAAATGGTGGCAAATTCTGCTCTATCATTCTGGTCCGCCATCTTGGAAGACATACTCTACTGCTGGGTCCAAGGGTCTCCCTGCCGGTAATACTCAGTCATACAATCAATATCCATCTTGCCTGAAGTATGTTCAAGTTTATAACCCCCATGCAACATCTCTCTCCTGACGTAGTAAGCTATAATGTCCGAACAGTTTGAAATGTAACTACCAAAATCATAACATAGCCATCACCCATGACAAGGAAAAAGACAGAAGGGTCAAATATTACTTATGTCTACTTATAAGCATAGTTGGGTGTAATTTCTAAAGTGTGCGCACCCGCCCGCCTGCCTATGCACATGTGCACACACACACACATGCATGTGCACACATGCGCACACACAAAAAATTACATTATGTGGACCGATCCATTAAAAAATAATTTACAATTTCATATTAGGCTCTGTTAACATAAATTTTCCTTTATTTTCACATATTTAGTGCACCAAGTTCATGTATGATAATGAACTTGATTTCCAAATATGTGAAAATAAAGGAAAATCAATGTTAACAGAGCCTAATATGAAATTGTAAATTATTTTGAAATTAATAGTCTCCGTAAGTTTTTCAAAATACTGCCGGCAGTACTTAGTAGGCCCTTTTAACATAAGGGAGTTGGGTTTTAGGATAGGGTTAATGTGACGTTGCATGCAGTTAAATTGATAAAAATTAGAATCGTTAAATTGAGATATCTTACATAGCAATTGAATGCAATATATTGTACTAGCGAAGCTGTTTGATACTGAAATACATTCTGCTACCGCTCATGCGGGGATAGCGATGTGTGCTTCCAAATGGTTGGTATACCTTACTCGTCATACTGTTCATGTGAGTTTGTAAAGTGTTGCGTAATGTTTCCATCATCAGTTTGTGTGCATGGCTCGGCACCAAGCAAGAGATGGTATTAGAGTTTAAACCCTGCCACGGCGTGAATTTGCTGTCAGTCATGAATGGTTATATGGTTACGCAGTGTTCTGAAGCGCTCTGCATTTGCAAAGTCCGGGTTTGGTCCTCGTCTAAGTTATGGTTGTCGTCGTCCGTCATGGAACTGTTGCTTGTTGCGCAATTAGGAACAATGGGAAAAGAGGAGTTTGGAATCAGCTTTGAGGAATACGGTATTAGTGACTACTCTTATTATGATTGTGCATTATTGTGATGCGAGCCGCTTACACCAATATACTATAAACTACTACAGCTCATCCTACGTGCTTATACCAACTACCCAATGTCTAGCAGGAAGTATTCTCGTCAGAGACATGAAAGATACATGGTTTTCCGAACTTTTCCTGTTTGTTTACTTGTTACTACACGATTCTAAATGATCCACCAAAATATTGAATTATATTATATAGACTAATATCAATGTCGCTATGCATACAGAATTCAGCAAGTTATGCACAGACAATGATGTGGGGTACGCAAGGAAGAAAGAGGACAGCACGAGTCATTACTTCTAACCACATGTTTATGAGTTGTGCACACAGTATAATTCGCTAGGTGCAGGCTTCAGACATTTTTCCTTCGTAATTGCGCTAAACTTGTCAAATTAAAAATTAAAGTCACGCAGGTTAAAAACACAATAACACACTAAACAAAGATGAAGTTCCATGCAACTATTTAGGTCCTTAGGGGGATCACTACACTACACTACACTTCCCATCTTGAAGTTTAAAAAGTAAAGGTCAGTTCAAGGGAATGGAACACAACTTTGCTACTGGTCGGATAATGCTTCCTGAAGATGTAAGCAGCTATGCAACATGCGCCAAGCCATCTGCACCAAGGAATGTCTTTAAGACACAAACCAGCTTCCAACAAAGTGGAGGCAGATTGGGATCTTGCACAAGCACCAGGTCGCCATATTCTACGTTATGAGATTGTTAAGTCCATTTGCACTGCACCTGTAGCTGATGCAAATTATCCTTATGCAATCAAGCCCAAAAAGATTGGTGCATCTGCTGCAGCCGAGTCCATCTTGACAGTCGATTAGCTAGAACTAATGTTACGTCATTTTCTGGAAGGATCTGTGGTGCTCCCAATGTTATAAAATGGTTTGGAGTTAATGCTGTCAGATCACTGGGTCTATCAACAGGACACAAAGAGGTCTGGAATTTAGGACAACTTCTATCCAATTCAAAATGGTATAAAACTCTTCGTAAAACAATAGCTGGTTACCAACCACCTTGTGCAAGTAGGATTTTCCCGTCTTCATGCCTACCTCCCCCAATACTCCGAAATGAGGTGCAGTAGGGGGGTTAAAATGCCATGTGATCTTATGGTCACAGAGAGCCTTGGTGAGTATGTTACCATTGGAGGTGTCCTGGAGGAAACAATAAAGCTCCAACTGGTGGCTGGCACCCACAAATTTGTCCAGTAGTCACTAAACAGGTGCGTGCAACAACCATGATGTACCACAAGGTGCCAAAATGCTGTGAGAAAAGCTTTTGTGAATAGTTCTGATAACAACTCCAGATTAAGTGCCTTTGTCACAAAGCAGACAAGCAAACAGATGTAGGCGTGGAAAGTCCTAGGCTCTCTGGCTTGGACCATTGTTGTTGTAAAGCGGCCAGCATAGTCAATGCCTGTCTTGAGAAACAGCTTGGCTGGTGTAACAAGTTCCGCAGGAAGTCCTCCAATGCTGGGTACTCCAAGCTTCGGTCTGTAACGGACACACGTAACGCAGCGATGCATGCGTTGCCTTACCACTTTCTAGCCATTCACAATCCAGAATTCTTGCTGCAGCACAGACAAATTCCGTAAGTCATAGTCAACAGTCGATACTCCTCCACTGGGTCCGATTGCTGAGAATTCCACAAAATCCTATGGAGATCTTGATGCTACAAGTCGAGTTGTATCTGTAGATATATTTGCTCCATGTCCTTCATAAATGCAACCTGGTGAAGATGAAATTGCAGGATCAGGTTGCAAATGTCTGCTTGTAGTTTCTGGCCAGGCAGCAAGACATTGTTTAGTGAGAGGCCTGAAGTCGTCTGCGCTGATGCATCAAAAACTATAAACCACTTGGTGGTTGTGCCAACTGGCTTCAGAACACAATGGTGAGGAATGTAATATGCAGTCTCCACATTCCTGTCGGACTCTGGTACCTTCTCCATGTACACTGAAGCTATGTAATCTGTCGTGAACTGTGTGTAACTCTGCTTCAGTTCTGGTTACTGCAAAATTTTCGCTCCAAAGACTCTAGTCTCTTCAAGGCTTGGGGCCGTGATTCCCCTAACTCAGGCCTTGGAGTACGAAATGGTAAAATAGTTATGTATTTGCCATCTTCCCATCGCCTATGAGTATGTTGAAAGATTTCTTCAAATTCCTGTTTATCAGGTGTCCTTGAGATCACATATGGCAAGTCTTCCAGTTCCGAAAATTTCTTAGTTGTGTCTTCCATACAGCCTGCAGAAGAATGATGGCAGGTGAAGCTTACAGATTTCTCAGGTTGTATTTTCGATTCCACCTTTCCCATGACAAGCCACCCCAACAGGGAACCCAATACTACTAGTGAACCAAGACCACTATCAATTCGTAAGCCAATAAACAGCTGTGAAAAAAGCTCTGCCCCAATCAACAAGTCATTTGAACAAGGAGTCCCAAACTGAGGATCAGCTAAGTGCAGATTAGCCAGGTGTTTCCAGTCCCTAGAGCAAAGATCAGTGTTGGGCAGCATATCACTGATTCTGTCCAATACCAAGGTTTCCACAATAAACCGACTAGTTACCTTCCCCACTGGTTCAGTCTGGCATGTGGCAATGTTGTTGACTTTGGTGATTGACACCCCAGACAGACCATGCACCAGTCTTGAATATTTGCATCTTGCCAAACCTAGTCATTGCAGACACCCACTTGTAATAAAATTGGCCTAACTTCCTGAATTAAAAAGAGGTCAACATATTTGAACCTTGCCAGTCACATCCCTAATACCAAATTGGCTGTGGCCAACAAGACAAAAGAGCTAGCAGCTAAACTTGTGAGAGGTGTCGTCGTGGTTTGTGGGCTAATAGACATCTCTGAAGTTGAGTCTTCATTTACAAATGTGTCCTTTTCCCAATATAATGAAGTGTGATGCCTGGAGTTACTTACCAGGCAGTTAGTTTTTGAACTACTTGTTCGCAAAAAGTTTATGCAAAGATTATGTTCCTTTGCAAGTTCAAATCGCTCCTTAGGTGTTCTATGAAGTATCATAGTGAACTAAAAAAAACTGGGTGTACTCCCTTACATATGCTGCACTCTGATGGATTAACCTCTGTAGCATTTCCTAGGAATGACTGAGTAACAGGTGAGCATCCAGGTTTTGGGCCCCATGAAGCAATTACTTTTAGCAAAGGCTTTAGCTTCTGGCCAGCACTCGGTGCATCTACCATCCACTGTTGACTTTCCAAGAATGCAAGGTTGAGGGGCTTGTCTGTGTGAGCTCCCATTCGCTTTGTAAGCTGATATCCTACTTACCTTAAAGTAGGTGCAGCAACATAGAGTCCCAACTCTCCACAGATATGTCCAGAAACCTGAGAGCAGAGATGTTCTCATGAATTGTCAAGAGAAGGTGAAGCTAAGTGGCAGCATTTCATGATGTGACCTGTAGAGCACTGACCAAAGCTTCAATGTGGTGGGAAATAATGAGGCACTTATTATTGTTATGCTTTTGAAGTAGGCTCCATGCCACTCTACAGTTGTCCTCTGTCAAGGGAAGAGATTGTATAAATGACAATGATTCCCCTGTAATAATAACTCTAAGTACGAGAGTTTTTCAATTTTGCTTAAGGAGGTATGTTGTGCAACTAATGCCTCAAATATGTTAGAGAAGTCCTGCCACTGTCTTAATTCACCACTGAACGTATGCTATTTTATGACTGGCAGTGTTACCCATGGACATGAGCCACCTGCCTACGATGATGTGGCCTTCTCCTGCTTCTCTGTTGCATCTGTCAGGGTTTCTGCAACTGCCATGGTTTTATAATAAAAATCACCAAATACGTCTAGCCATTTGCTATGTCCCTCTGCATCAAAGCATTCCTTGCCGCTTGAAACCACCAACACAGTTACATGATCTTCTTCAAAACATTTGCAAAGCTGCCCCAAGTTCCGACATGTCGCTTGAATCAACTTCCTTTTGCAGGATCTGCCCGTGCTTTTTCTGCCAATACCGCCACTCTCTGCATGCAAGCAGGCTGCTGGTCTGCCACCCTACATTTTATGTATTTATTTTCTAGTTCTCCGTGACCCATTCATGTGAACGGATCCGCAGTACCCTCAAAAAAAGGTAACAAACAAATGAATAAACAGCTTGCTTTCCAAACACCAAACTAAACCTCTACACGTTTCTCATTTTTCCCGTCTCGCCGCTAAAATGTTGTGCAGGTACTTTCCAATCCCTTCTCTTGCAAGATTTGCAAACCGAACCGACACCGACTGTAAATTTCCATTGATATTGTCTTATTCAACCCAGAGGACCAAAACGTTGCATTGTAATTATGCTGAACTTTGAAAACTTTTAATAAATGTGACCATTTAGACAGTTTCTAGTAGTACTGTGTTGCCATCTTGCTATTGTCTAGGTAGCATACAAGTAGAGAGTTGTAAATCCAGGCTATAGAGATCCTTATCAAATTCATTTGTTTACTGAAGGAAGCAGAAGTAGGTTCTACAGTATTGCCAAATTAAAAACACATTCTCACTTTGTTATGTTAGTGGTATTGTAGAGACCTCGCCAACTGATATTTTTTTATATTGAAATTGGACTATGTTTTCTGGGCAATATTACCGATGCTTCTCTTATCCACAGTTACTTCATATAACAACTACATTTGAGCAATATAAACTGTAACCATGAAGATGAAACACTACATTACAACCCATTGTATGCATATATTCATGAAAATACAAGCAACGCGAATAAACAGATGTGAATGCTGCCTACACAAAGCAGTCTGTGCCACCATCATAAAAAAAAAGATGGAAATCAATTATGAGTTTATACAATATCTAAAGGGAGAAACTACATGAGTGTTTATTGTATATTGAAGCTATCTGAATATAACACATATTATGTTTTCATATGTAATAATAGTTTTAAATGCTGAAGTTGTAAGACTGTAGAACCTAAATTTTGGGTGGACTTTGGCTATCTTAGGTAAGGTTTTTTTTTCCCTATTCGAGTTACGAGGGCCTGCTATTGTCCACTGACTGAAGAAACAAATGACAGTCATAGTTCCAACGTTCCCATATAAAACTGTGAAGTTACGCAGGCTATAAAAACAATAACACACTAAATAAAGATGAAGTTCCATGTAACTATTCAAGAGGACAGATGTCTTCCAGTCAAAGTTTTTAGTCTTTTTGTCTATATTTTTTTGTTTTACACCTGTTGTCCACCAATTGATGGTAGCAGCCCAACATCTATTGTAATATTGCTGCGTGCTGACGACCATATTTTTTAATAACCTTTAATTACTAATTCTTACATTTTGACTATTTTTTTCCTTTTTTTTTTTTTTTTTTTAAACGGTTTTCCAGAACATCGTTATAAAGTTGCTGTACCTGCTAGATACATGCTTGTAAAATGGGGTTTCACTGTACATTAGCCTTACTACCAACACGCAAACAGAGAACAAATGGCAATAGAGTGGACACCAAACAAGCATAGCTGGGGTAGATATTAATTTATGGCAGAAGCCAATTACAGGACATGCAGCATCTCACAACCAGAACTTTGACTCCTGTTACCAAACCAGAGATGTGAGAGCCTCACCACCTTCTAATAATAGCGCAGAACTACGATGCTGGGAACTGGCACATTAATAGATCACCAAATCCCGACACCAACCTCTCCGCCACATTTTGAATTTCTCTCTGCAACCTAGTTCCCCTCTGTTGACTAGGTTCACAGTTTACAAACATTGCTCAGGGTGCCACACTTGCTGCCAAAAGAGGTTGACAGAGCCAGTTAAATGTTGCTACCACAAATCTGCACAGAAAGTGTGTTTGTCCAACTTTCATGCTCGCACGTGCATGTTTGTGTATCCCCATGTACCGTCCTGTGAGTATATGTGTTTTCAGTCTCCTTTTTAAATTTAACAAAGTAAACCTTTGTTTATTGATTTCAAGCATTTTGAAAAATGTTACAACACGTTATTCAAGGTTTTAATTCTCCACCACAATATAATAAACACATAGCAACAAAACTCATTCAGATGTGTTCTCACCAGTCAGGAATGTCAGAGATGGTGAACATGGTGGCCACGTCTACAACAGGATTCCTCGCCACCACAGCCTTGTAGAACAGCTATAGCACACCACAACAGTAACAGTTCCACTAATGTAAGCACACAGCTGAAAGTTCACTCTTACTCTAGGAGCTAGCTCATGTCGTGCACTTATATGCCCCCTAAATTAGATTGCTGGCCATTATTACACATATGGAAGTGGTGGTGGCGAAGTTAGGGCGGCTCTTAACATTCAGGTCTTGAGTGCTGATGTGAGTGAAGTGAGGTGAGTATGAAGCAGTGCCAGAGTGTAAGGATGGGGGAAATGGGAGATCCCAGAGAAAACCCACCGACCAGCAACATTGTCCAACACAATTCCTAAATGCAAAAATCTGGGAGCGGTCCCACCGGGAATCAAACCCAGTTCACCTAGGTGGGAGGTAAGTAGACTGACCGCTACACCACTACAGCCCAATCACAGTTGTTTAGCCGCAATATTGTAAAATAACCATCACGTGATATAATTTTGTTCCTAATATATCTCTTTACCCAAATTTAATGTTTTATAGCTCATGATACTACTTTTTGAAACACATACTAATTTTGCTATGCATTTTAAAATTCCAGTATTTTTTTGAGGAAAAAAAAGGATGACAAAAGAAACAAAAACACTGCAGTTTCCAAGTAAATTGTAATATCCAAGTGCTATTATAAACTATGATGAAAACAAATTGTTAGGGCATGTGTCACAGTTTCAGTTATTTGCAAATAGTTCTTTCTTTATTAGATTAACTTTGTGTGCATGTTGTTATGCTTCACTGCCACAAATGGTTTGTTGTTTATTCCATGTGCCGCCATATTTCCCTGTGGTGAACTCTGGTGTTTGAAGTGAAACTCAGTGAAAAATGGTTAACACAAAATAATATCAAATTATTAATTATGTTTAACAGCTGGTGAAGCATAAAAAAGAAAATTTTTTTCCATTAGTCTTTGATTGAAATTATTTATTATAGTCTATTCACAGTTTCTTCGGTTGTTTTCAAACAAACTTTTGAAAAATCAGACTAGGAGTAACACGTCAACCTGTTTCAGGAACTTGTATAGCACAAATATATAACACGGTGAATAAATTTAAAGTATTATATTTTTTAATAAACGAAAATTTAACTTAGTATCTTCTATAACTTATGATATTCACTTTGTATTCAATGCGAATTAAAACAATGATAGCAGCAATGTGTTGACAATGGCTAGTAAGTCACAGTTAAAACATTGTTTTAGCTAATTTTTTTGGTACACTATTTGTAAATTAAACGTTGCATATTGAAATATAAGTAGCACAGATGGAAACACATATTTTTGTAAGAGTTAAAAATATCAGCGCAAATTACAGTGTGTAGGATTCAGTGACATGGAGTTTTTTTTCTTTCATCCTAGGTGTTGCATTGGCAATGATGCATCCCTCCGGAGGACCATAGTCATTACTATTACTATGCTGAAAGTTTAGTGTTCAAAGAGCATCAATTCCACTACTACAATAAAACGAGTGCAGATGAGAACTACAAATTTACTCGTCACCCGTGCCATCTTGGCAAACACTGAGTGATGTCATAAACAAAATACCAATACTAGCAACCATCAATACATACACTAGTCCCAACATCAAACATACCGCTCAACTTGTTACAATCCGGTAACAAAAATACATTACACAAAATTAAACCCATGCATAATACAAAGCATAACATAACAATCAGTCAAGTAGAAAACAAGGAAAGAATTCAATACTATGAAATGTTACACTGTCAATAGTCAAGCCTTTACATCAGAGGTTGCATATGGGTGACAGTGTTTATGGGCAATGGACACAGCTTAACTAATGGTCGCCAAAGCACACTGGTAGCAGTTTTCACACCCGCCAATTAAGGAACACCACCAGAACCAGGATGCCAAGTTACAATAGGAGCAAGACCCTACTGGATAGGGGGCACATTTTCTTCGTTGATTATCACTACGTCTCAAATCTTAAGATGGACATCTCCCTTTGCTTACTTGAAGCACTGTTGAAGAGTAGTAAGATATTCCTTATACCAGCAATACCAAAAGACCTGTACGACTCGAACTAGCTACCAGCGATTCAAGCGAATGAGGTTCAGGTGTGTAATATTAGACCCTGGCAGAGCTGTAATTGGCTGCAAGATGAGGAAGTGAGCTGGTGTGAGCACATCTAATTCAGAGGGGTCAGACCTGAGCTCACACAGAGGATGAGAGTTCAAGACACCTTCTATGCGAATCAGTAGAGTGGACATCTCTTCATATGACCAAACTTGCTGGTCAACGACCTTGGCAAGATAAGTCTTTTAACAGATTTCATACCTGCTTCCCATAGGCCTCTGAAATAGGATGCATGATGGGTTTAAATGCCACACTATTCCATCTTCGCTCAAGCTGGAGCTGACCTTATCATTGTGAGTCATGACACAAAATGGTACAATTCATCCAATTCTCTAGATTCCCTAACAAAGTTGCTACCATAGACACTATACATATAACTGGGTCACCATCGTCTTGAAATGAAGCACTGGAAGACAGCCAAGAACATAATGGTAGACAGATTGGACACCAACTCCAAATGTAAGACTTTAGAGGCTATACACACAAACACATGTATACTTTGATGGACTTGCACCCTTGTGCTCTAGTGATGGTGATGTGAAAGGGACCACCGTAATCAACTCCAGTGTGCTGAAATGCTCTGACTTGCTGTACCCAAAAAGCAGGGAGTTCACCCATTGCTAGAGAAAAAGGAATGGCCTTGGTGTGGAAGCACTTAACACACTGTCACAAAACCTGCTTAATTACTGACCATGCTGACAAGATCCAGAACTGTTGAATGAGTACTCCTGCAGAGCACGAGGACCTGGGCGACGATGAAGGTAACAATAATTATAAATTATCAATGCAGTAAGAGGGTGTTGTTTAGGTAGAAGTATTGGATGTTGCATATGGTATAGGAGGTTTGCATCAGACAGCCTTCTGCTGACCCTGAGAAGTCCTGTATGATCCAAAAAAGGGTTCAAGCACTGAATGGATGATGAGCACAGTTGCCCCCTTTCCAGTGTTGTTATATCTGCCACAAACAATGACTGAGCATATTGGAGACAGAAGTGAAAACTGTTCTTAAGCTCCTCTATTTTTAAGGGTCCTACCATCCTCTGCTCTCTGGGCCGTCGACAATTGTGCACAAACCTAAGACAATAAGTAGTAGCTCACTGCAGCTTCCCTAAGGTTGAGTAACGAGCAACCAGGTCCTAGGATATCCTTGTTGTACAACTCACCATGCCAGAGTTTTCTTTGCAGGTGATACACTCATTCTCACACTGACCAATGCTAGGAGTATCTTGCGGTTCGATGCATGAATATGTTAGCCAATGAGACCTAGACCACAAAAGAGCATGATTGATTAGTTGAGATGGCAACAAACAATGGGAGGCACAATCCACAGGATTTTTTTTTCTGAAGCACATGTCTCCAACAATTTACAGGAATCATCTATTATATCTGATTTACATGGTTCACCACAAAGGTCTACCATCTATGAGACGATGATGCAACCCAGTGCAACACTACAGTGAAGTCTAATCATGCAAACATTCTACTTATCAGGAGTGTGTTATTGTAGACCGATTTGACCAAGTCCAACAAATTTGCCACCATAACAGCAGCACATAGTTCCAGTCAGGGGATAGAGACCCGTTTCACTGGTGCCACCCTGGATTTTCCTTATAGAAGCATCACCTTAACACACCCAGTTGGATGCACTGACCTACGATACACCACTGCTGCGTATCCCACTTCCAAACTGTCGCAAAATCCATGCAGTTTATGAACAACTTGCAGAACTTTGGGAATATTGTGAGGCATATGCAGACATGACAGTAGTTGTAAGTCTTGTCTGAGTTTTCCCACTTGTGCAGAATGTCTGGCGGGAGCTCATCGTCCCAACCAGTCTCACTGAGCCACGAATGTTATATAATTGTCTTAGTGAAAAGGAGGACAGGTGTCAACCATCCATGTGGATCGAAAAAGCCTAGCAATCTCCTAAAGTACACCATGCTTTGTTTGACTCAGGTTTGTGGGAGTGATATGATGCGAAAAGTAATCTGAGGTGGTACTCCAATGCAATCCCAGCACCTTAGTAACATAAGGACTGTCTTTATTGAAGGACAGCAGCTGGGAGGGCTGCAATTCATCTGGAGACAGCCATGCTAGTGATTCCTGATGAGAACTGATAAACTTCCTGAGTTGGAATCCACCAGCCTGCAACAGTGCTATCAACTCTTTTTTCAATGCAATGGCTTCAGCCACACTGGCTGCCACTGTAACATCATCATCTACATACACATTTGTCTACAAGATGCGAGAGGGCTTAGGAATCCTGCGCTGTTAATCTTCTACAAGCTGTTTAAGTATATGGATGGTTAGGTATGGGGCTGAGGACATACCATACGTTAATGTGTGTAAGCGACAATCCCTTATGGGTTCATCTGGGAGTTAAATCACACTATCAGCTGATAATCTTGATATATAGTTGCAACCACTGCTTAACATCAGCTGTGAAAACTACTTCTGTAATACGGAACTTCACTAAAATCTCACTGATATATGTCTGAAGTTTGGGTTCAGTCAACATCATGTCATTAAGACTGACACCATGTTATATCTTAGCAGATGCATTGAAGATGACATGAAGCCTTGTGGTTGTACCGTCTTCCTTGATTACTCCATAATGCACCAGATAATACGCCAATTTTCAGTTCTCTTGTGGGTTGTCTATCAGTTCCATATGGCCACACTGCACGTAATCTTTTATTAAAGCTACATACTCTGCATGCTTTTGTGGTTGCTTGGGCAGGCGTTGTTCCACTCCCCTTGAGCAGCATATGGCATATTCTCTTGACTCAACTGTTTCAGGTTTCAGTTCCTATATTAAGACCTGATGGTTGTCAACAATGGGTTGCTTCAAAAACTGACTTGCACATTTTATCTTTTGGGGTACAAAGTTCTTTGCAGGAATATGATCTACAGCCCAAAATCTCTACCAAGATCTTTGATAATGGTTGCTGTGGGCTAGATACAAAAAAGCCTGGCCCATCAATACCCAACAAAAAAGTGTCAAGGCCACTGGAGTGTATGCATCTTTAACAATTCTGTTGCCTGTAAGTATGTAATGAAACAAGTCAGCCCCGATCAATACATCAATGGGTGCAGGGGTGGCATACAGGGGGTCAACCTGTTGTACATGTACATCATGTTCCCAATTGGTAGTACACACTGGAAGTGTTGGCAATTCACTGGTGATATTTTGCAAAACATATGCAATTAATGGGAACTGTCATGTTAGTTTTCTCATTGGTTTTATGCAACATTCAATTACTCCCCTTGATGTGTGGAGGGAGGTCTCAGAAAGCCCCCAAATAGGAAGATGTGCCTTTCTGCGAACTAGACCCAAGCGCTGAACACAGTGCTCTGTTATGAAGCTCGACTGGTTGGCAGAGTTGAGAAGTGCTCACACTGTGTGGTAAACATCAATGCTATCTTGCACATCTACCATAGTTGTGGGCAGTAGCACACTTTAAGGATCATGTCCTGCACAAATTGCAAGGGTGCCGGGTACTGTCTCATTGCAGAGAAGTACAGTATAATGTCTAGCCTGGCATGATGAACAGCTGACTTTTGAGTGACATTGTTTTGCCTGATGAGAAGCTGTCAGGCAGTTCAGGCAGAGCCTCAAGACTCCTGACAACATGATAATACACTATTACGGGGTAGTCTAAAAACTGTGGAGATTTATACAGCTTATGTTACACAGATTACATTTTCTACTTGAGTCAGTAGATCATCCAACAAATAACGGAGTGTTAGGATTCTGAAGATGCATAGCACAAGACTGTGGGATCTTGGTCTGAGATACCAGCTTCGAGGCAGTAGGTAAGCGACACGGATTCTGAAGCTCAACGATAAGACTCCAAGAATGATAAAAACTGACTGAATTTAGGCAACTTATTTGCATTAATACTAATGTGCAATTCCCACTATTGCCATAAATGACTATCCAACTTCCTTTCCAATAGACACAATAACAGCGGGTCCCAAGCATAAATATAAAAATTAAATGACGACTGTAATGCTGCCAAATGCTCTGTCAATAATGACACAACCGTAGTGACAGTGGCTGGACTCGACAAAGAAACAGTTAAGATTTGCACCATTGCATCTATGTGATGAAACACTATAAGCCTTTTGTTGTTAAATCTTTTGACGAGTAACTGCCAAGCAACAACAAAATTATCTATGGTCATTGACAGGGCTTGCATTAATGACAATAGTTCAGCTGTAAGTAATGATTTCAAGTATGACAGACTTTCAATATTGTTTAAATGTTGATTACTCACCACTAGTGTAGAGAACTAACCAAAGAAGTTAATCCACTCACTTCGCATATAAGAAAATGATGGTAAATTGATTGTAGGAAGAGAAACACGAGATTCAAGGCAAGGCGAAATGGCAAACGTACTTTTATCTTTCTTAAGCCCTTCCTGGAAAGTCACTAGAACTGACACCCCTGGTAGGTCTTACAGGTTGGTTTTGTGTGTGTTCGTCCCTGCCTTAAGGAGCCAGTATACAGAGTTAACCTGTTTGGATGGCGGCAAGCAACATAAGCACTGGTGGTGGCTAGGATAGCTGTTGATGCTGACTTACCACCTGCAGGCCGGCACAGAGGTTGACTGTTGACTGGTTGTGGTGAGTGATGATCAAGGCACTGTCAGTGGGTGGCTGGAGCTGGCTAGTCCTGGGGTTGCTGGGTGCCATGTGGTAGCAGTAGGCGATGATCGCTGAACTGCATCAGCGATGGCTAGACCCACGGGCAGTCCAAGCCAAAGGCAGGCAACGAATGGGTGTGGAGTCCCTCTAGTATTATGGGGTGGCTCCAACAGATATTTAGGGGTAACTGAGGGGCGAGGCTCCTGTAGTCGGCAGGCTGCTTGTGCCTGTTCCCGAGCGGAAGAACAGCTGAAGACTGACTGGGTTGGGTTACTCAGCAATTGGTTGGCAGTACGAGATGTAGCTGCCTTATTATCTGCCCACTTAGACCCTCTCTCATTGAATGAAGGGCATGGGTAGGTTCTCAGCAAACAAGGGGTGGGTGATACCATTCTCTGGCTAAATTACCCAGATGCAATAGTATCACACCATGTCAGTCCTGGTGCTCCAACCAGTGAATTTCACACGGTTGATGGAGTGAATTAGTTGACTTGTGGTGCTATTGCTTCATCGTGAGCCTCTCAGATGTGACTGAACACACCTCATCAGACCTGGCACTCCAACCGGCGAATCTCACCCAGTGGATGGAGTGGGTTAGCTGACTTGGGTGGTCCAGTGGCTTTCTTGTGGAGTGTACCTAGTAGAGGGCTCTACCGTACGTATGCGTCAAGTGTCTTTGCAGATTAGGCCCACAGTATGGCTGGCAGGTGAATCATGTGTTTTTTTGATGTAAGTGCCACCCAGTTAAGGGAGTCCGCAGTCCTACTCTATTGCCGGAAACTGGTTGGCAAGATGTGGTCACCTGCCTCTCCCTTGGGAGACGGCATTTACAAGGTAGCAGAGACGTACAAATCAACCTCAGAATCAGAATGTAGTGCGTATACTTGAACGTATATATTCTGAGTAGAATAAACACGGCAACCCATACTAACTCCTAGACTTTCATGATTATCAAGCAACCGGTAGAAGTTATGCTAACTAATACGTGAAGAGAACTAACCTGTTAGGCAAAGGGTAAAATATAGAGCAACTAATAAAGAAGTATAGTGAGAACGACTCTAACCCTACTGTTGTCCAGTGGAGTGCTGAAGTCATGGGGTAAGAACTCCTAAGTGGAGTGTGTACAGTGGGGGTTGAAGCAAGCTCCACTGGTACTTGATTGATCTTGAAGAGATGTCGGGAGCAGAAAGCCCTAACATGATAGTGGTAGGTCAAGATGCAGAGTTTTCAAGGCAGAGGTAGACAATGCAATGACAACTGGCAATCTGAGGGCTTGTCCGGCCTTAAATATGGTTGAAAGGATTCCCTTCTGCTATCTCCAGTGGTTCGGAAATCTTCGGCCGAGTGGCTTCACCCTTTGTGGGCTGCATCATCCCTTGCTATGTTCTCTTGGCGAGGGATGGAAGCTGGATAGTTCTGTGATTGCAGGTGGTATCTGATGCTTGTTTAGGGGCAGGCTGGCTTTGTTCAGCAGCTAGGTAGGGGTGTATGACTGACGCGTGTATTTAGTACAACTGGCTACATACGCGTATCAGTCATCTTCTGGGTGCAGCTGTCTTGTTCGTTCTTCGGGCGGTTGCAGTGATGTCTCACAAGCTGAGTTGAAGTCGGAGAAACAAAAAAGATATTGCAAAGCTACGCATCATGCGTCAAACTTCTCAACTATCAAGATCCTCCCCCACTGGTCAACCTCCAAGATGATGACCAGCTAAACCAGGAGAATTGTCATGGCTTCCATGGGGGTGCGAAGTACCACTGTCCCAACCATTCGATCTCTTCCACCCTGGAGCTCCTGTATGCGTGCTCTTGTCCACATGATGTGTCTAGATCTGTTATCTTCCTGAAGAAGGGCTAGGTCAAAAAACCCAAGTCTTGGCCTTTTCCTTGTGAACAATGAACATCATGAAATTTCTCGGTTCCAGTAGATACACCATTGTCCAACATCAGCCTAGATTTGATGGGGGATCCTATCTGAAATCAGCCGGTAGTAAACAATTTATACTTGTTGTGACGGACAACTTCTCTCGTTGGATAGAAGCGTATGCGTTAAGCAGTGAAAGAACTGGGCAAATCGCAAAAGTGTTGCAGGGGGAATTCTTAGCCCGCTGGGGCTACCCCAGGGAACTATTAACAGATAACGGGACAAAGTTCACTGGAAAGAAGTGGCAAGAATGATGCACAGTATGGGAAGTGCGACACATGAAAACTGCGGTGTATCACCCCAGTGCCAACCCCATAGAGTGGCGCAACCAAGAGTTGAAGGCGCGACTCCGGTTCCATGTGGGTGAGCAGCATAACACCTGGGCCAACCACCTGCCCACTGCACTCTTCACACTTTGCCACCGCACAAACACGGCCACAGGAAAGTCGCCAGCAGAAGTTCTCCTCGGAAACAACTTTTCTTTGCCAGGTAAAAAGAGCTGCTCACCCACACCAGTGAAAAACAGCAGTGCAACTGAAAGTAGTGATGAGTGCGACGAGAGACGTCGGTGCCAATACAAAGAGAAAAACACCAACAGCAAGCACAGTACATAGCATGGTGGCTGCCTGAGATGAGACACCCACCACCAGCGCTCACGTTGGGGTAGATGGTGTACGTAAGAGCACACCCGCAGTTCACCACCAAGAAAAACATCTGCGCGGGATTAGAACCCAAGTGGATGGGACCCCACCGGGTCATGAGAGCCCTTGGCCAGACAACATACCTGGTCCGAGTGGAAGGAAGAGTGGTCCGGACACACTGGGACGACATATGCATCACAGCAGAGTATGTCCCCGTAGAAGATGCAAGAAGTGTTCCAGGGAATCAGGATTGTGAAGCACCTGCCGAGCAACGTCCAGCAAGTAGTGAGAGAAGAGGTGGTGCAGCAACTCCAACAGAGGTAGTACCATGCGGTCCAGGCAAGATTTTGATGCCGAGCAACACCAAGCTCTCCAGGGATCAGGAAAACGTCAGTACCACCACAAACCAAGCCGCAACGTCAACCGAGGATTGCGGATTGGGAACCGTGATAGAAGAGCAGTCAGATAGTGTAAATACACATTCAATGGAACTGGGTCAGCCGGAAAACTGCATGGACATCCAGGAGACGCATAACGGCATCGGTGCTGACTAGCACCCTGGCGATGTTGGAGCAACAGAAAACGGGTCAGCACCTCACTCAGGAGTACCAGCAAAGGATGCAGAAGGTCCAGTGTCATCCGACGTACTTGCGTCACCAGGGGTGAGCCCAATGGGCGGCATTAGTGAGTCAGATGACGCAGCGCCAGGAAGCGCTACCGTTCAGCCGAGAGAGCTGGAATTAGCACCGATACTTCCTGTGGGAGCTACAGAAGCAAAGGAAATGATTCCCGCCACAGAAGTACTAATTCCAAGCATGGGAACCGACAGCAGTAGGGAGGCAGCGGAGTAGGTTCGGCCACCCGTAGGAGCCACAGTAAATGAGCGTCAGCCTACAGCAGCTGTTCACCCGGGTCGCCACCGAAGGCAGCACACCTGCAGCAAGAAGAGTAGCAGTGTCGAAAGTCATGGAGACAGTGAGAGTAGTGAGTTGGACAGCTCAGTACAGATACGCCGAACGAGGCAGTAGCGTCCGCCAAGGGACAGCGCAGTCTGCGGTGACGTTTTGGCGCACCGTAAGTGGCAGACCCGCAAGCTGCAGCAATGGGAGGTGCAAGTGCAGTTGCATAGAAGAACCTATGCCTTACAACCACATCATGGGGAGCGGAGGAAGTGTTCCTGTGACAAGTGACGTGACTGCTGCAAACGGGCATTCAGGGGGGGGGGGGGGTGGTTGACTCAGTCCGTAACCCTTGCCTGTTTGCCCGCCGTAAATAATACGTTGCAGCAGGCATAAGCACTCTACCGGGCGCTCGTTCACACCAGGTCCGGCCGTGTGTATTTGGAACGCTGCCCACTTGTGCGACCAGAGTGGTCAAGTGCAGCAGCAGTGTAATGTAGGGCAGAGAAAAGTGGGTGGCAACAAATGCAGCATGGCCAAGGAACCACATGCACTCACATGCAGTGATATGGGAAGTAGATCCCAAAAGGGCTCACAGTTAATATTGCAAATATTAGCAACCCTCATTGACCCAATGCCACACAATAACATGCAATGCCATTCTAAAGTGTTTTCGTGCCCCTGCGGGCCTTTGCAAGGATATTTTGTATTATGTTGTTTTTTATATTTTCACGCCTTTCACCCCCATTTCGTTCCACACAGTATTTGATATGTTCAATAAAGATATTTTGTTAGAGTGCTTCTATTTACATGTTGAAACCAGCAACGTTAGGTGAGCAAGTGTCATGTGTATTTTTGTCTAGTGTAAGAAAGTATATCCTTAGGCTTGCCTGCCTGCTCTTGCCGGCAGGCATGCCGCATGGTACCAGTAGTCAGCTTTTGGTGTCTTGAGAGTGTGGACAAACGGACTGATGTCATCACGTTTTTGCGCGCCCGGGCTGCCAACAACTTCTTGTATCAATCATGTTAACTTCAATAGCTTAAACTCATCCGGAATTGTTTTCATCTGCCATTCAAGACTCTCCACCTCTCATCCTCCCCTTAGTTTGCATCGCCAGGGGAGGCTGAAGTTATCCACATAATTCTTTGTGGCCTCATGCCATTTTTATACAGTGTAACCATACCGGCGGGTCAAGCCCGGTAACATTTGTAATGTTGTCTTCATTAGAAATGCGTTAAATAAACCCACTGATTTACGCTAGAATGTATCAGCGTCTTCATTTTGGTAGTCTTTGGGCATTCAGAGGCGAGGGCCCCACCTTCCCGCCAAAAGTGTAATATGTCATTGACAAGGTACTGCGTTTTCTATAATCAAGTGTTTTACCTTCGTTTTCTGTATGGGTGGGTAGTTCGCCCTAAGAATCCAACAGGAAGTACACATATTCATTAAAACTGAGCCTGAGGAGCAGCAGAGCAGCAACGCCAGAAGGATGCCGCCTTTGGTCGTTGGCACACGGCCCTGAGCCAACAGAGTCAGCTCTCCGTATCAACTTGATGCCTTACACCCGGGTACAGTATCAAACCTTACCAAATTATTTCCTGGTAAATAATTTTACTGCTCCTCAAACCCAACTTAACCCTGTTTCATCCAACACAACACCATTAAGTGTTTGTATGATTCTCCTAATTCAGTCGATATAAATATTTCAGTGACTATCAGCTTAATTCATTTTAACGTTAATTCTCGGGTTCTTGCCCACTCCAGAGTGTTAAGTCCACATGCTCATCATGTTATGTAGAGGCATCAGTGCCTTTTTATGTATTTTATTTGTAAATGTGAGCTGCGAGAGGGATACGCCACATGGCTGTTGACCAACTACAGCCCTGAGATCAAGAGTCCTCGTGCTTATCTGTGCCATAGATGAGCTGGCGCCCTTACAAAACTTTCAAATTTTCAGTAATATTTAGCAATGCACTCAGGTTTCTCTCAAACCAGGTATCCCTCGCCTCTCGCAAGCTGCCAATCAACGTTATATGGTTTGCCCAAACGTGGGGCCAGTTTCGTACAGTGTTACGATCCCTAGCAGAACTCCTAACTCACGTTATAATGTATAAATTATCAACAACAGTTCTGCAACCAAAAATTCTGTTACTTTGAATGCTGCCATTTTTGTACTAACTTTACTTGTAGTGTTGCAGCCTATAATAGAATGAATAGCTGGGAAATATGTAAAAACTGTGTGTTATACCATGCTTTCAGTAACAAGGGAGTAAAATGGAATAATGTATCACACTGTTTTTTCCACTTCAGATAGTAATGATATAGTGTACTAATGACGAAATTGGTATCAGAGCAAAAAATAACAATTTTGCACACATTTAAGGCTAAAAATATGTAAGAGTTATACGATCTTGTCATCTGCACTCCTTCATGATCAGATGCTAAACTTAATGCCCCACCTAATAGGTGGTAATTGTGTGGGTATACATTGGAGTCATCCTCCCCCCTCCTGAACCATATGGCTGGGAAGCAGGCTTTGTCCACTTGACAGGATTATTGCTGGGAGTGGTACTGTTGGCATTCAGCAAGTTAATTACGGCTCCCTGGGTAGAAGGTGGAGCGTTTGTTGGTGCTGGCCTAGTTTGCACTTGGGAAGGCGTGTAACTGCGCAACAACTCTTGGCATCTGTCGAACATCTCTTGGCATCTGTTGACCTTATCAGCCAATGAGGGCTAGTTATAAGATGCTGGTTTCTTTGAAGGTGTGGAAGGCAGTGGCAAGTCCCAGAATAAGCTTCTGCTGGTGGCTATTCATTTTTGCCGAGCCACTTCCTTTCTCTTCCAGGAATACATCCACTTAGCATTCTGTTTGCTCCCTACCAAGTCCCCAGCCTTGTGGCGAGACATAAGAGGGTAGATAGTACAGAGTGATAGACAGTGGGCATATCATAGGGGTAGGCATGGCCTGAGAGGAAGTATGGTAGGCAGTTGGATTGGGCTGGTAGGCCTGATTACTGGTCTCCAGTAAGTGATTTCTGGGGCAGGATGTTGCCGGCAAAACCCAAGCACATACAGAAGGTGACAATAGCCAGGGAAAGGGCACCGTACTCGTGGTACTCAGGAAGGTGGGATGTCACCATAGATGCCTATATCCAAGTATCACAAAGAGAATGTTTTCCCTGAAGATGAAGTAGGAACAGAGGTGGCGGCTCATGTATGCTCCTGCAAGAGTGTCCGAGGTTCATTTGGACAAAACAGAAACTAGTAGGATGCAGGATGAGGAAGTATATCGTACTCAATTGAAGGTAAATCTACAGTATATCCACTACAACACACAAAGAATAAAAAGGATAAGCATATAAATTTACTTTATTTCAAAGACAATAAAAAACTCCCATTATTGTTGGATAAAAGATTTATCGAAACTGCTTTCGGGCACAAAATAATAATAAACAATATAAAACATATATGTGTGATATGTGTCTTTGATTTTTTTTTATCACAAGAAATATTAAATAAACATACAGAAGACTGTTCTAAAAATGAACCAGTAAGAATCACTTTACCTTCGAAAGGTGAACAAATAAAATTCAAAAACTACAAACATACAACAAAAGTCCCTTTTGCAATATATGCAGATTTAGAATCAACCTAACGAAAATATCAACAGCTAAACCAAATATGAAGGAAATAAAAAAAAAAAATTAATTAATCCAAAAATATCCAATTTTAACACAGGATGAAATTGATAATAGCTTTTATAAGGTGACACTTAAAAGAAAGATATAAACTTACAAATGCACAAATAAATATAATTCATTTAAAGTTGAATGATGAATCATATACAATGAAATACCAATTACACGAAGCATCTGGTTTTTGTTACTATATTGTATCTATTAATGGCGATTATAAACCACCTGTTGTATATGGAGGTACATTTGCACACCAGCATTTTATAGGAGTAATGATAAAAAGAAGTAGAAAAAATTGGGGAAATATATTCACAAATTGAAGCAATGCACCTACTAACAAAAGAAGAAGAAACATCATATAATATAACTAAAAAAATGTACTGTATGCCAGTGTGAATATATGGAGTTAAATAAAAAAGTACATCATCATGATCACATAACTGGAAAATTTATTAATCCAGTATGCAACAACTGTAATTTCCAATTAAAATGACCCAATTTTGTTCCAATATATTTTCATAATTTAGCTGGGTATGATGCTCATTTATTTATTAAAGAGCTAGGATATGATTAAAAAAAAGATAGATTTACTTGCAAGTAATGAAGAAAAGTTTCCTACTTTTGGGAAACAAACAAAAATTCATAGCCAGCAGTTTAGATACATTAGTATCTAATTTAACCAAAGATCAAATGAAGCATACACAAAAACATTTTCCAGAAGATAAAATAGATTTAGTTACTAGAAAATGTGTTTATCCATTCGATTATACGGATAGTTTGAAAAAAATTTAGAGAAACCGAACTTCCCCCAAAGAGTGAATTTTACAATAAATTAAATGAATCTGACATAACTGACGACGAATATGAACATGCGAAATGTGTATGAAATCAATTTAATATGAATAATCTTGGCAAATATCATGACTTAAAAGTGATGTATTACTGTTAGCGGACATGTGTGAAAATTTTAGAGAATATGTATAAATGCATATGACTTAGACCCCGCATGGTATTTTAGAGTATCAGGTTTATCATGGGATGCAATGTTAAAAATCACTAAACAAACATTACATTTAGTAAACTATGATTTTAATGATAGAAAAAGGAATTAGAGGTGGAATATCACAATGTTGTAATTGATAGGTTAAAGTGAACAATAAATATTTAGAAGATTTTAATCCAAATCAAGAGTCGAATAATTTGGCATATCTCGGTGTAAATAATCTTTATGATTGGGCAATGTCACAATATTTACCATATGGTGGTTTTGAATGGTTTAATAATACAGAACTTAATTTGAATTACTGGACTAAAAAATATATTAAATTTGAATGATGATTATTCACCACATGGATACATATCAGAAGTTGATTTACAATATTCACAAGAAATACATAATTTACGTAAAGATCTTCCATTTCGTCCAGAAAATAAGGCAGTTCCAGAAACAAATCACTCTAAATTATTACCAACTTTACATAACAAACAAAAGTATGTAATACACTACCATGTTTTAAAAGAGTGCCTAAATAATGGATTGAAGCTTACCAAAATACATTAGATAATAATGTTTAATCAATCTGATTGGTTAAAAAAAAAAGTACATAGATTTGAATACATCAACTAATGCTAAAAATGACTTCGAAAAAGATTTTTATAAGTTGATGAATAATTCCGTGTTTGATAGAACTATGGAAAATATAAGAAATAGAGTAGATATAAGATTGATCTCAAATGAAAAAGTCTGTGATAAATTAGTAGCAAAAGTAAATTTTATGAAAAGTACTATATTTAATGAGAATCTTGTGGCTATACATATGAATAAAAATAGTGTAAAATTTAATAAGCCTACTAATGTTGGTATGTAAATTTTAGACATATCCTATGATGCCAACCAGAGTGACGCCTAAGACATAGTAGATGCAGTGGTGTGGGGGTGAGGATGACCCCATTCAATGGTACTCGGACTCGTGACTCTTAAGTGCAGAGCTGCTGATAGCTGAGAAACTGGAAGGCTTCTGTGCATTGGCGGGCAGAATAGCATTCTAAACTGATGAATGACGATCAGCTCGCAGTAAATGACGCTTATAGCATCTGTATGCATTCAGGCAGAGTAAAACTCTATGAATAGAACTTTGTAAACATTGCAAAATTATGCTAAATGTTTAGTGAACATAGGCGACAAAAAGTTTTAATTTTAAAATTACTATGGCAGTGAGCCTTAATATGTTTAGTAATATGATCATTTTCATAATATGCTTAAAAGTCACAGTATAAAAAGTTGTTAAAGTGAAAGAAAAATCCATCATATTTCATAGAATTTTACCGGGACCAAAATATGCAGTTCTTCATTATAAAGAATTGTTCCTTAATATTAAGTTTACCGATGTGGTGCTTTGGTATTCAAACTTTTAAGAAATAAAAATATGTACGTTAAGTTAGGATATACAGCCTAATGTTTACCTTCATAAAATAATACTTTTATACATTGTGTACAACAGTTCAAGAATAGTGGGTAGTCCAATGGTGTATGAAGTCATATTTTAAAATCTTCTGTTGATTTTGTGATAAAGTGTGTTGCATCACCTTGTAAGTGGTAAATGCCTCAAATTTCAATTACAACATGAACAATATGTAGATATGCAAAAAATAGGATTTTATTTCATATTATAGCATAATAAATTGTGAATCACCTCTTGCAAAACATAAAAATGGGACAGTCAAACTCAAGATTCACTGAATTTCTGTACTCAAAGTGATTTTGGGTTCTCATTATTTATTGCAGGATTTAAGTAAAACAATTAACGTACTAAAAGCTGAGGTTGAATTACATTAACTGCAAATTTCAATTTCTCTTCTTCATGCAAGATGTAAAAATTATAAAACAGGTTTACGAAATAGATATTTAGAAATTTTGTCCCAATGATTTTACAAATCAAATGATAAATCAGCACTGTAAATATTTATTATGTCTGTTTGACAACTGCAATCCAACATAACACCATTTAACAATTTACAATGTTAAATATTTTCAGTTCATCATCCTTGTCACAATAATTCTGTACACATTCAATTCAAATATGTACTTCAATTAACTCTTCAAAATCAATACAGGTAACATAAATAATTTTGAAAATGGTACACCTACTGAAATAGTATTATATTTATTTACTGTTTATACGTAGTCTGGCCAAACTTCTGGTTTTATTTAGATTAATCACATGTAAATGTATGAAATATAATGTACACTGTTAATATTTACTATGTTCTGTTATTTGCGAGCTAGCCTATATATTTTAAAACACTATCATTTTAGTCACTCATTTGTAAATTTTGTGGGAGTAAATTTGGTAAATCACGCTATAACACTGTCTTTCATTAATATTTTTAAAACTGTTTCTACTTTATGATTGTGTTTTGTAGTTACATCAACCTTGAATCATCATAACATTGTTCTTATTAATAGAAACTCATGCATTCTTAATTTTGAGATGGTCCAAACAAATTTCTGCTATAAATTTTCATAGTAACGATCATGTGTAGTACAGTTGGATTTGGCCACAAATAAAATTAGACCAATCGCTAATAAGATCTGTAAATTTTGATATTAAGGTAACACAAAATGCACATGTGTACACATGAATACATGAATGCTTACAGAAATAGCAATGCTAGCAACAGAATCCAGTGTGTTTCTATATGGTGAGATAAAGTATGAAAGATCCTATCATTACATGGGAAGTGACGTAAGGAGATCATACCGGGTGCTGGCCACTGAGGTGCGTAACTAGGAAACCACCATGGGAGCCACCCATTAGCACCACTCTGTCAGGGTCGAGCTGTGGCAAGCGCACAAGTGCCTCCTCAGCAGCATGGTGGACGTCACTCACATCCGTGCACCCCACATTGCCCAGGAGGAACTCCACGCAGTCCTGTCCCATGCCTATAGAACCCCGGTAGTTTACAAACAGCATGCCGAATCCTGCAACAACCAGCACACTGCCATCAATCACAAGCATTAGTCACCATGCATGACCAGGAAGCTGAACTGGTGAGGCTCTAATCTCCCTTTTGTGGCCAACAGCCATCACCAACTCTCACCAAGTATACAGTCTCTTTATTTTGAGAATGATGAAGACTGAAATAAAGAACTTCTACACAAAAGATTTCAGGTATGATACAACTAAAAATTAGTAGTCAGTTCCTGCATCTTGTAAGACACTCCACATTTTCCACAATAGACATGTTGGAGCCTTACATCATACATATGTAAATACATACAGTTTATTGTGTGAACATTAGGGGTGTCTGAATATCCTGCTTGATATTGTGCTGCTGTTGACAGCACCACTAGCAAACATCACAGGAACTAATAGGATTACAGTCCTGCTTAAAACGGTGACAAGGTGACTTGCTATTGTGTGTGATCGTAAAATTTGTGGTTTCCAGCCTGTGGCTGGGTCAGCTTGATAAAATGATTAGTGTGTATTATAATTTGTAAGTGCGGGCTTTCAAAAACTTACACGAAAGAGGGAAGGATCACAATTAGATTTGAGAGTTAAATAGTCCTATGCGGCATTGTGGATTGTGGTACAAGTTAAATTGGTACAGAAAAGAAATCAAAATACAGAACAAACTTCTTCAGAAATGCCAGAAACATTTATTATACCTAAGTCTACAAAAGAGACATGTGTCCAAAAAGAAAATATAAACACATCAAATATTTACATTTTAAAATTACAATACAAAAAATACTCAAATATTTTGGGTGGGCATGTGCTTAAAATTACATTCACTTATGCAGTTTTAAAGTTATACAAATGAGCATAAAAAAGCATATGAGTCCATAATATTGCTGTTTCAAATTCTACTTACAGAGTGCTTTTTAAAAGAAACTAAGAAACTTTAAGTTCTGTACAATTTCTTGCTGAATAGTTTGAACACAAAAAATTTTGCTGCGAATAAATTTTGTAAAGCATTATATATATGTATATTAATCATTACTGGCTGCTTTCTACATTACACTTCTTCACTGTCTTGAAGATGGGAGACAAGTGTGAGCCGAGACAGAAGTTAAAAGGATGTTTTGGAAAGGTTGACTATTCGGACTTGGACTCGAAAGTACTGCCAATCTGAAATTTGAACCTACTATGGACACACAGTAAAAATAGAAAATTTAGTATTTAGACATTGCCAAAAGGGTGGAAAAAAGGGGGAAATAAGTGTGGAAACGTAATTTGCCACTCACCTTTTATAGGGATGTTCAAAAGTCTATGATAAGTTGTTGGGGGAATTGCCTGGCCTAGTTAAGTTGACAAATGCCACTTATCCACTACCACTCTGCATAATTAAAAAATAAAAAGGTTAAGCCACCTCTGAACTGCATTCCTTCAATGTATGGTCCTTCATGATCGCATATAAAGCAAATCTATCAGAGACTGTGTTGAAAAGAACCGCCCGAGGCGCGGATAACACACAGAATAACCAGGAGGCACAAGAAAGCAATGCTAAAGGAGTCTAGGAATGATGGAGGTATGGAGAGAAAAACAGACGTCTTTATGTGTGGGTAATTGCCACCAGAGGATGCTGGTGGCAACCCATTCAGGCATAAGGTTAGTTCGCAAGCTGGCCACCAGATGGATGCCAGCATTTACCAGGGAGGGGGAGGAATGCAGTGGCAGCAAAGGTGCCTGTAGGAGGGAGAAATATGGCCTGGTACGCCAGTAGTGAGAACTGTGCTGCAGCAGCACAGGAGGTAGGAATACACTAGGACTGTATCCTGCACTTGGCATATAAAGTCATGTTTCTCTGGCACCACAGTGTTGTATCTACCAATAATAGCGTGCAGCTCGTGAGAATGGGCCTCTGGGCCTAGCTACACTGGCTGTGAAGCCACTGGAGAAACATACCATAGAAAATTACTTGAAAATGAAAATTTCCCCTCAGTTTTAATTTAAAAACAAAATTATAAACAAAAAATTTTTTCCAAATAGATTGCTCCAACATTTTGTTTCTGTATCACAAACTTCGTGAATCCTTTCACTGTATAAATGTAAGGGGCAGCACATATTCTTCTCAAAGACAGACCCCAGGGTGAGCACAAGGCAAATGTATGCTATTACCACATTCCACTTATCAATTAATTTCTCTTAATGCTATTTCTTCTTTAGAATATGCTTAACTAAGCTAGAGAACTCTAGGATACTTAATATTAGTAAACGTAGGTTTTGTCAACATGTACTTAAAGCTAGTACCCGGGATTTGTAAAAGTGATTTGTGATGAATTTGGCTAGCCATGCATTTATGTATTTTTGTTGTTCTGGGTGTAGGGGTGGGTAATCAGTCCATATGTTCCTTTAGAACTAAGTACTTGATACCAGAAAAAACTCCTGGCAAAAATTCCTTGGACAGGAATATAACACTCCTACTAACTTAGGTTTTGGTGTACTTTCTTGAGATGAGATGTGTGTGCTCATATCACATACTCTCCACTGCTGGGTCTGCCAATGCTACAGTCACATACTGTTAGGAACCTTTGTACCTGTAAGCAACCAATCCAGTGGTAAGATAGCTTAGCAGCCTTCTGATCTATGGCCTTGCTCTGTGGATGTGCCTTGCTCATCATTTTATCACCTACCCTGAATGGGTTAGGGGATCTATCTTTATTGTATTTTGTTTTGCTCTTCTCATGAACAAGCTTACATTTTTGAGAGCTCTTTTCTATATCTCCCATATGTCTTTTGGATCACTGAGCAAGAGGTATTCTAATGACCAAAGATTGGAGACAGGTGTATTGGACTGGTATGTAAACATGAGTTGGAATGAGTTAGATTTGTGACCTTTATGGCAAGCATGGTTGAATGACATTTGTAACCATGCCATGCATCCTGCGCATGTGCATGGTAGGTAATCAGAGCCAAACAGAAGTTTCTATTGAAATGCTCTGCGATGGCTTATGATAGTATGGGGGGATGTGATAACATGTTGGTTGCCATGGGAGAAATACATATTCTTGAATAATTTTGATGTAAACTGAGAACCGTTGTCTAGTGGGACTATGATGGAAGAAATACTATAAATTTTAAATATGTGTGTTTGCAATGCTGAAATGGTTGTGTCAGCTATGGCCTTTCACATAGGGATAAGTGATACAAATTTTGAAAAGGTATCTAAGCCATGGTAAAGAGCACCCAAAATCAATGAAGAAGTTTTGCATACGTCAGTTTGCCACATCGGAAATTAAGAAGTCAAATTTGAAAGATGGGCATGTTTGCTCAGGGCACAGAGTTTACAAAGCTTGACCCTTTCCAAAATATTTAGTTGCATTCCTTTTCAGGAAAAATGCCTACGCATATTTTGGATAGTCTTGTAGGTTCCTAAATGTGCACCCAAAGGAGAAGTATGGTAGTACTAAAAAATAATTTCATATTTTTATAGGCTTGGAATTTTGAGACCTTGTATACAGTTTACTTTCGAGAACTCATATAGTTTTGGTCCAGACACAGCTTTAATTTTATCCATATTATTTGACATATTATTGTCTACTTTTTGATGAAATCATAGATCATGGAAAGTCAAAGGGAAATCAGTGAGATGGGCAGCACACAGATATTGGGTTTCATCTTTCGGTTGCTGTTCAGAAGGATTCTCAAACACTCAGGGTAAAGTGTCTGCTACTATATTAAGAGTGCTCTGAGTGTGCTGGATTTTGAATTTCACCTAGGAGATTTTGACACTCCAGCGACCAAATTTACCTAATTGTTTAGGGTGGGTCAAAAGCCAAGCAAGAGCTCGATTATCAGTTTCCAACAGAAATTCTCTGCGCTCCAAAAGTTATCTGCATTGATCTATGCTAAATACAACAGCTAAACATTCTCATTCATAAACTGATAATGCTTTTCTCTATGATGTGTTAATGTGTGGGAAGCAAAAGCTATAAGTTGACGGTGTCCCTCAAATTTATGGGAGAGGACCCTGCCCACTGCTACACTTGATACATCTATTTGTAGTATGAATGGTTTTGAGAAATCTGACATGTGTAGTACCAAGGGACTAGCAATGGCTTAATTTAGAAATTCAAAGGCTTTGTCCTGATCAGGCCCCCATTCAAATTTAATATTCTTTTTACACAGGGCATTCAGGTGTGCTACATAATTTTGTGTAAAATTTGGCATGTACTTGGAATAGAAGTTAGCCATGCCGATAAAACTGCTTTAAGAGGTTTGAAATTGAGAATGGTTTTTCTGCAATCTGTATCAATGGTGACTCCTCTACTGGAGACTAGATGACCACAAAATAACATCTCTTAACTGCAAACTGAACTTCCTTGGTGTTGACTGTTAGACCAGCCTTACGCAATCTTTTGAGTTCTTCTGCCAGATGGTATAAGTGGTCTTCACTTTCTGAATATACACTTACATCATCCAAATAGTTGAATACAAAACTGAATTTAACATCCTTTCTAAGACTTAGTCAAGAAAACAAGTTAGTAACTGTGCACCAGTAGCTAGCCCGAAATGAACAACCATGTATTGGTAGAGGGTTTCAAGGGACGCAAAAAAAAGGTAAAACAATTAGATGATTTAGTAAGGGGTATCTGATGATAGACTAAATTCAAGTCAAACACACTGAAATATTTTGCCTTGCTGAAACAATGGAAGGCTGAATTTAAGTCTGGAAGTGGTACAGCTTCAATATGAATTTCTCTGTTCAGTTTTCAATAGTCCACAACCATTCTGTAGTCTTGCCTTTTGAGACTAGAAAGGCAGGTGAGCCAAAGGAAGAGGTAGAAGTTTCTATCACATCTTCATCCAGCAAGTCTTGAATTTGTTTGCATAATATTTCCATTTTGGGCACTGATAGTTGATAAGGGTGAAATTTAACTGATTTTGTGTCCAAAAGATTTGTATCATACTCAACTAGGTGAGTGCGGCAAAATTTTGGTGTTAGAATATTTGCAAACTGACTTTTAAGATTCTTAGGAGATAACTGCTCTTCATTACTAAGATTGTCTAAATGTAAAATATTTCAGTTTTCTGCTGTGATTTCCAGTACAGCTGAAATGGCGGCAGTCAATTGTCCTAGTTTGCCAGATGGAATTACGATTCACTCGTTAAATTTAAATCGAAAATGCCTTGCTCAATGATCAATAACTAAACCTGTTTTTGCAATGAAATCAGATCCAAAAATACAATCAGTAGCTACAGCATTGCATAGCAAAAATGGAAAATTCCAAGAAAACAAGTCAATTTCATTTCTGATATCTGAAACTTGATTGATTTTTTTAGGAGGTGCTCAAAGACAGTGAAACATACAGAGTAGTGGGTGAAGTTTGGCAGAGATACTATGGCATTTCCTTTTACGTGAAATTTTGGGTCTAAGGCATAATTCGCATGTCTTATTTGACAAAGAAGGGTCATAATTGACCAATAGTTAACTGGACGTTTTAGTTAATGCCCTTTCGTTTTCTCTTGGGATTTTGGATGACTTACCCATTTTCATTTTCTTTCAACCTCATTTCCTCTGACTGACTGATTTCAAACTGCTTTGTTTTCGCATAAATTGTTCTTTCTCTGGTGGTACAGAAAATCTGTTTCCTGGCCACTCATTTTCACATTTTTTTATTTAGAATAAATTTTTATTTTGCATTTTCCTACACTGGTCAAATGTATGATTGTTCTTTTTGCAGTAATTAGAGAAAGGAGATACAGTTGGTTTTCATTGTTGACTAGTTTAAACATTTGATAATTTTACAGGAGTGTTGTTTTGTCGTGTTTTGAAGTGAAATACATGGGCTTGTCCCATTGGTGATCAGCAAAATCCACATTAATGGGATGAATACATAAATAATCAAAATCTGCAACATTTTAGGGTGAAAGATGAAATGCAGCCCTTGAATGCTGAGCAGGATTGAGACCATTTAATATTGTAGTTACAATTTCATTTTCTGAAACTCCCAAATGGAGGACATGAGCTGCCTCCTTAATGTTTGAAATACAGTGAGGCAAAGGTTCCCTATCCTTTTGAAGTCAGTTGTACCATTCCAATCTTATGTTTATCAATAACCTGGATAGAATGATATAATTTAGCACATCAGCAAGATATTGGTCAAATTAAAAATTATTTGTGATAGCCAAGGTGGTATACTTGCTCAGGGATGGTTGTGTAAATGGGAAAACCATTTATAAAAGCTGGTTGTGAGGTATATTGCCCTTTTGGTGTAATTTTACTAAATTGTGCAAAAATTGTATAAGCTGTTATGGGTGAAGTTCATTAGTTTCTGGAAGCCAGCAAGTAAGAGCTTGATAGTGTGGGAAATTTTACCCTAAAACTTATATTCCTGCATTTGAGATGCAGCAGGGGCATGAACTGGCTGAGAAACTTGAGAAAGAGGGTGGGGTGGTTGTGGCTGTGAAATGAGACATTGTTGGGAGTTGGATATGGTGGTAATAGGGAGTTGATTACATATGTTGGAAGGGGTAGCAAGTGACATCCGATATAACAGTGGGTTTTAGTAGTTGATATGCATGAAACCAGGAATAAAGATTATGGGTTTTAGAAAAGTTCATGTAGGGGCGGTGGTGGTAAACAGTCACGAAATATAAGTGATAGGGGAGGAGATAGTGAGTGAAGGGTTGCAGGCAGGGGTGGTGCTGGTGGATGGTAACAAAGCCGGAAACTGTGGATAAACAGTGGCGACAGATGAGGTGGTAGGCAAGGATAAATAGATTGGGTGGTTGGGCAAAAAGAGTTGTGTTGGCATTTGTGGATTGATGCATGTATAGGTTATAGTGGTGTGGTGAATTAGGAGGGTGAAAGTGGTCTTGGTGGATGGTCATGGACATTTGTGTGGCAGGAAAGGAAAGGGATGCTGATGGTGCTGGCAAGCTAAGGGTGGTTTCACTGGTGGTAGGGCTGGTCGAGGTGATGAGGGGTGGCTGAGGTTGTGAAATGACAGTGAGGGAGGTTCCCTCTTGCCATTCCTGAGAACTGTGAAACCTTAACTCACTGGCATCGGACCACGGGTAAGGGAAAACTAACTTTCTGAAGAAAAGGTAATATTTTCTAATTCAGATACCTTGGCTTGTAATTTGGAAAATAGCCCCAAGGCTTCCTGCAAATATGTATCAATTTGTTTTCTATACACATCATTGAGCTCATCTTGTGATATAAGAAAGAGATTTATGAACCTACTTTGCAAGTTGGCTAGTCTGGAGATCGAAGGCTGAAAATTTGCTGCACTGTTCTCTAAATTTAAATTACCAACAAAAGCTGAAATCCTGAAATTAGGAGATGCAAAAATTAAATTCCTACTGGTGTCTTAACCTGTTCTTGAATAGTGATCTTAAGTCTTTTTCTGAGTGTTTGTGCATCACCCAAATATTTAATATTGTGGCACAGGCGAAAGAGTGGATCAGCTATGCTGTTCCGAGAGTCGGCTGAAGTTTATTGATCAATGAAGGTCGCGGGCTGTCAGAAAAGTATTGATCTGTTCCACAGCTCATTTATCATGAGGCGGTATGTTGGCAACAAATTTTGAACTTTTATTTGACATTGACAAGGGCCGTGATGAAATAAGCAATGCAGTGTTATGAGTAAGAGCCGGAAAATGTAAATGGTTCTTGTAAGTGAAATGCAACCTCTATTGTATTCTACAGACTCCCGTTATTCATTTTGATGCATACTGTGCACAAAAGGCAAATAACTGAGTGTGTTTCTGTATGTTACCTAAACTTCAAAAATACTATAAGTGTAAGATTAATACACTAGAGGTCGCCTCCATTTTGATGGCGAGAGAGTCAAATTGTGCAAAGGTGGCAATGCTATAGTTGGTTCGACTCTACAAACTGCTGTAGTTTTCATGGTAATGTTTCTTTATCACCTGCAAGACTTTAATGCAATTGCAGCAGGCCGACAAAACAATTCCAACAACGCACAGCAAGGCTTGTACTGTCTGCATTGCAGATTGTTTTATTCACCGGCGAAACGTAATACTGTTTGGAGGACAAGCGAGTTTATTTACTCCCCGCTAGATCGCTTTAGTAGTATTAATGCTTGTCTTTTGTTTCGCATCCCTTCACACCGGCCAGTGACATCACAGAAGCTAGTCACGTATTTGCATCCCCCGCTCTGAAACCACCCCTCACCCTAGTGGCAATAGCCAATGAGAGTTGGGCACTGGCCCAAAATTAGTGTAAAAGCTGAGACAGCCCGTGTCTTGAAGCCAGTCTTCTTTCCCAGCACCAGTCGCTCAGGAAATGACCAGATTGCAGTGTCCAGCACGTGTTGCTCAGGCACTCCGCCCCTTTAAACTCGTTAAGTTTTGTACCGTTACCGCAGTTCTAGCTCGCGTTACTCACAACCTCTCCCCAGTACACATATGCAAGCTTGTGGTAGGGTAGGCTATGTCAGTTAGGAGATATTCCGCTATGTACAACGCAGAACTTGACTCCCTGCAGTTATGTCCATAGCTACAGTGGATCATATCCAGAGTCTTTTTCAATACTACCACCCTGTCACATACCCGCTTTGTCGACAAGCTTGTGTCAGCGATCACGTGACATTGTTCCAGCAACACGCACACTAACAATGCAAAAGTTTATTCTCCAGTAATACTCTCCACGCATTGCCATTCTTTGTTGGCGGTCACCTCTACTGGCCAAATATACTTTTAGCTTTGAAGGTTTGCAGCCCGCGATGCTGGCACAAAGTTACGAGTGCTTTCTCCACATTTTTTTTTTTTCACGGAAAATAAAATGTGAGTGAATCTTAATTTCAGTACCATCCTTTCAACCTAGAAACTTGTACTTACCTTTGTACTATACATGCAGGTAATCACGGGAGTTACTCACACGAGCCATACACATTGCTTTCTATACAGTCCAAGCACTAGTACAGGCCACCTTTCCTGGCAATCCCCAGATTTAAAGAGAGGAGGAGCCCACACAGAGGTACACAGTCTGTGAACTAACTTGTCAACTTGGTGTTTACGATCTCTACGGACCGCTGAAGAGGTTGTGTGCCCTAATTTGGGAAGACCCGGACCGGACCACACATCCTTGCGATGACACACATAAGTTCAGTACAGACGACTACCTACAGATGCAGTACAGCTTAGATAAAGGTAAATCTCTCCACCTCCCGATGCCTTTTGCCTAGAGGAGAGGACTCAAAGAAAGTGTAAAAGTAACACTTGCTGCATCAGGTTGAGTGCACGAGTATAGGCTATTAACAGTAAAGTGAGCACTCTTTAAGGCCCTCCCAACAGGCATTAACCAATAATAAATATATCTCATTGCACCATTAGGTGCTAAATTTTGAGGGTGCTGAAATGTATACAGTGTGTTTATTGGTAACGTTGCAGGGTTTGTATTAAAAAGCAACAGGAAGATAGAATTTGGGTGAAAAAAAAACTTTAGAAGGGCCTTAAAAAGTGCTCACTTTACCGTGAACAGCCTATATCAACCCTCATTGGTAAAACAGATAGCTAGTCTACCTCCATGAGAGCAGACGCAAGCACTCCGACGCCTTCAAGAACCAAGAGAGGAACCAATGTTGCAGCATCTCTTCACACTAACAGAGCGCACTGACCCTACTGCATAATCTGAGTTGATACTAGAGTATCTCCAACAACCTGAACAAGCACCGACACCTATTGTTGCACACCTGAGATACTGCACCCTGCATCTCAGTCAAATATTACCTTACTGAAAGGTTGCCTATGTGACCTTGTATCTGCTGTACCTCCAAAACGCTGGATCATACTAGTCATCCAAGATTTTGTGCCCTGCTGAGTAGCCACACAGCCTGTTCTGTACAAAGATTATGCACCAGTCCCAAGGCAGAACTGAACCCTTGTATTAGAGGAGAGCCTGACTCAACTCCTTGACAAAATAAGTTCCAGTGCTGCCTTCCATTCCCAGACCACAGTAAGTATACTTTCCTGGTATGTCACACATCAAATAGGAAGCACAACCGGGCCCAAATTTTCTGGCCCGCCAACGTGGGGCAAGAGCTGATACAGTCAGACTAGATGGCAATGACTGAGTCAGTCAGGACCAACTACTCCGTGCTTACGGAAGCAGCAACAATCAGGCTTTGAGGAGTCACAGAACAACACCCCATGGTGTCCAAACATACAGCCATCATGTCGAACACAGCACCTAGCCACAGCAAGCATGAGAATGAAGAGGCCAACTCTGCCACAACTAGATTTAACTGCTGTTCACAAACATGCTAGCTTGGAATGAGAACAAACCACATCCGATGCACCCATTGCCAACAATGGTCACATTATTGCTGTCTCGGCTAGGAAAACACTCTGCAATGTACCGATGGGCTGGAATATCGTTGTGCTGTTAGTTGGTCTAGGCAGACCACCTACTGCAATTGGGTCATATGCCCAGGCCAAAGAATAGACAGGGTGCGTTGCATTCTCTGCGGAGAAACGTATCATCACAGTTGCATCGGCTGGCCCAATAAACCTGTAAACAGGCGCGGCATGGATTACCAGTGCGAAGTATGCAAATGAGCAGCAAAGTACTGACCAACTAATCCCGGACCTACCTCAGCGCATAGTCACACCATGTGCATGGGAGAGCCACAGCTCCCAGAGTTCGCTGCACAGCCACACGAGGACCCCCGCACATTCATTAAAGAGTGCGAGTGAGAATTCCGTCTGCACGACATTCCCATCAACATTGGGTGGCTAAAGCTCAAAATAAATTGAAGGGAAAAGCACTGGAATTGTGGAGGGTGTATGATGAGTTCGTCACGGACTGGCAACAACTAAGCCCGAGACTACAAGAGATTCGCCGGAGATGAAGTTGTCACACACCTGCCATCCGAATTCTATAGCACATCCCAGAAACCCGGGGATGAGGTAGAAATTTTCGTACGCAGGAAGGAACAAATGTACCACAGGATTTTATGAAATGAGAAAAAGACAGTTGTATCGGACAGATTACACGTTTATTGTTGCCGAGTATAAGGAATTTCCTGATTGCTCCGAAGCCAATATCTGTAGAGGAATACATTCATCGAGCACGGGAAATAGAACGGAACTTTGTGGAACATGCAGAGCTCAATAGACAACAGCAGGGAACGGAGAAGGGAGAGCAGAGAGAAACAAGCCACACGCCCCAAAGCGAACAGAAAAAGGGGGCACAAATCGTGGACCGTGATCCATCACAGTCGGGTCAAAGCCGACAAAGACAATTCCGCAGGGAGAAACACGAATAAAACGTGATGTCAAGATACTCACCCTTCTGTGGCAGTTGTATTGGAGCAGCTTTAATTTTTTTTATATTGGTTATTATTCATTTAATAAGTTCTTAATTAATTACATTTTCACCTAAAATTATTGGTTTAGTTAAAACCTGCTCCAGTTATATTTACGTGATTTGTTTATGCAATTTAAATTGTAAAATATTGAGAATTTATTTAAATAAATTAACTGTGGCCCTAGTCTTGAAAAATTGAAGAGGCAAATTATTTGATGTCAATTTAAATAATTTTAATGTGTGATATATGTCTATGTTGTGTCCAAAACAAATTTTTACTTAGTAATTTATTTAGTAGTTGCATGATGCAAATATAATTTAAAGTAATGTAATGAAATAACTATTCGTAATCACTGTTTTATAGATCTTTCTAAATATTGTATTACGTAGTGATTAGTCACATCAAATTGGAGTTCTGAGCACAATCAATTTCATATATATTCCTGCTCTCAAGGGTATTGTTTTCTTCTTCACCTTAACCATACAGCATGTAGTTGTCCTACATATATTTATCTACTTCATTCAATGTAATTGGTAATTTCACCTGTCGATAAAGGTAAGTTAAACTATTTGTAATTCTTTTTGCCGTTTCATGTTGTTTTTGTATGTGCAGAGCCACATTATTTTTATTTTCTTTGATATATCTTGTAGCGGTGCTCATGTTGGAGATTCATTCTACGATGCAGTAGATAGTGGCCCCAACATCCCTCCTGGGATGTTTTCTGCACAGCCTTTCTTGGTTTCTTCTTGAGTGCTGCTTCTTGGCCTATGCTATGCTGCAGATGTAATTTTCATTCTCTCCAGCACCAAGTAATATCTAACAATTTTGTTTGCATGCCACGTGCTCCGAGCTAACAGATATCATTATTATGAACTGTTTCATAGACTGTTTGCAATTAATTTCCTTAACATTGGCATCTAATTAAGATGATTGTGTATTAGGACGATACAAACATGTAACATACAAAATTAAGAAAATATTATGTGCCCTTATGGCTAATACTTGAAAACAGGTGCTCAAAGGTTATTTCAATTGCTGAAAATAGCATCTTTTGTTTTAAAGTCATTTCCGTTAAAAATAGAAGGTCTTGTGATTTTGTTGTTAACAACATAGAAAAAAGTGGAAGAAATTTAATACTCAAGATACACTGATATGTGCAATAATTATTAAAATATATTAATGTTATAAGACATGATATTTATATTTAAAGTGAATCTTTAATTGTAATTCTTTTACTAACATTTATCCTCTTAAAATATATTATTAGTACACAGGTGTGGTTAATATGAATTTAATAGTTGTTCTATGATGATAACAAAAAGAAACAAAAACAAACAAATTATTTTATATAAAATAAGATATTTCTACACAACAGTTTTTTTTGTAAAGACCAGAGCACATCTTTAACATAATTTCTGCAAACACTACTACAACAGGAATCTGCATGCACCCTTCTACATGTATCATCTTTGTGTTGTGATGAGAGTACCTATTGGTGCTTGAATCAACTACACGAGGGTGCCACATTACAGATGGTAGCAGACCCTAGTCGTTCTTTGTTCTAGAAAGGGTTTATTTGCGCATGCTTGTTGCATGTGTCCCCCTTGGGACTAGGGGATGCATGGTGGTGGCCAGATTTCAGTGAGTGTACTATAGAATTAGGTTAAGTGTGAGTTATTATATTTTGTGTGTCCAATTTTTTTTAGTGTATCTGCACCTCTGTTATAATGGCATTTTGCATTGTCCCTGAACTGTTACTTAAAAAAGAGTGTGTATACAAGTGTGCGAAAACACTGCAGCTGCATATAGAAATGCATTGCAAGCTGCATTGAATAATAATGTCCCCATTACATTAGACTTTGACGCATGCCAACATGCTGAACAGCGCAGATACCTGCTCTACGGATGACTTAGCCCCATCTAGCATAACCAGAGCTCGGCGCAAGTCATTAACAGTGGCAAAATAATTTCATGTATAAAGTAAAGAGACTCCACACGGACAGCCGCATACGTCAAAGTAATTGACGCATTTAATTATGAAATGTACGGCCCGCCCGAAGTCCCGCATGCAAGCGCCACCCCCACAATTATATTAAATATTTTTGACGAACCACTACCCTACTATTAGCTGTGGAAGATGTTCCAGCAAACCTACTAGATGGCAGCACCCCTGCAACCTTGCGATATCCTATCCTGCCAGCCTCAGAAAGAGGTGTTTTAATTTGTCGTCGCTTTCAAGCAGGGAGACAAGAAATGAGCGGCGCTACCACTACCCTGATATACCTACCCCTGCGTTGGAAGGTTACTTTACCCCGCACCCCCGGAAGATCGCTGATCAAGGGATTTTTCCATATATAAGGTGATCAAGGGATTTTTCCGTATATAAGGAAGTCCGAAACCACGCTCCAGCAGAGACGCCGGGCTCACCGGCCGCGTAGGTCAGTGAACACTCCCTGATCGGCGAGAAAACCTCTCTCCTCTCCTCAGCCTGAGAACGGCTTTGAACTCTTGTCCAGCAGCTTGAGAAGGCGGCACCTGTTCCAAACCCACAGCTTACAAAGGCTCGTCTACACCGGCTGACCACAAGGGCAGCTCTCTCTCTCTCCAGAGGTAGTCCAACGTCCTGTACCCACTAAACCTTTACTCCAGTAAACTTCCTTTGATTTCTGCGGTAGCAGGTCGTCGCGATTCTAACACCACCCTGGATAACCCTGTTGCTAAGGACATGCTGTGAATTGCGTAAATTAGATAATTAGGATTGCTATTAATTTATTCACCAGGCTCACCTTTGCCTGTTTCCAGTGCGTAAATATTTTAGATAGTTTAATTTTGTATAAGTCAGGCGGGACTTTCCAAACCTTTCTTTTAGCATAGTAAATATTATGTGAAATTGAATTGTTTGCCTACCGTAATTTTAAGATTAGATTCTTGCTCACTAAGCTATTTAATACTGGTAATTTTCAGAAATCTGTGCAATTATACAACCATTGAGAAATAACTTTGAGGCGCACCGAACTCCACAGGTGATGGAGCTTGCAAATGTTTTGAGTCCGCAAGGCCATAGCGCTGTTCCTGGGTTTCTGGCTTTCCCTCGTTTACCTTCAACGTAGTCCTAATACCAGATCACACTTCTATACGACAGGGCCTTGGGCACAACTGCCAAAGTCACAGCCCCAGGACTGTTTGCAAGCAGAAAGGCAGACAGCTTTACTCATGCCCAGAAAACAGGGTGGCATTAAGAGCCGTATAAGGCGTCGAAAATGCTGTGCCTTACAACACCAAGTTACTTTAGAGATAAACATTGCAATCCCTAGTAAGGTAGAACCTCCGCTTATGGAACCAGAGAACTTACCCCTGCATTAATCGTCTATCGTACCACCCACACAAGAATCCCAGCTTAAATATCTGTTCGGTGTTTGTTGGCTGAAAAGTGAACCAAAACCACCACATCCAAATAAGCCAGAGACTTCACCACCGGTAGCGAGTGTAACTGCTCCCCAGGTAGTCCCAGAGAAGGACTTATCAAATTCTCGTTTAATAAGTTGGCTTATGGGGAAATCATACGGGTTCGACTCCTGCCCAAGGTCATCCCCAAACCTCGTGCAAACCCCTCCCCTTTCAACTATATTCGCGCACGCCAACTGATGAGGCCTCTGAGGATAGCCCCTGTATCACTGGCCGGATCACCCATCACCCTTGCTTAAACATCATCTTATTCTGTTTTCACGCATACACCCAGGGACAGCTGGCATCCCGCCTGTTGTTGGTAGCACTAGTTGTGGGAAATATTGAATTCCCTGGACAGGAAACAATCTCCGTGCGCCTCACTCTAGGGATTGACTCCCCTCTCTCCCGACGAATCTGAGAGGGTGGTCAGCATAGTAACCTCTTTCCCACTGAAAGCCAAGAGGGACGCGCGTCAACTTTTTAGCCAACATGAATTTGGATGCAGAAGAAGACTCTGGTTCTTACCCCAGGGTAAAAAATAGGTTGGCACATCTCAAAAAACGTGCTAATAACCTTCTAGCTATGTTTGCTGAACAACTGTCTAAAGCTCAAGTAAAATCCCTTCAGAGAATTATAGCTCAAACACAGTCACTGTTTGAGGCTCTTACTAGTATGGAGTCACTCTCCATCATTGATCATACAAGTGTAGACCTCCCAACAACCACCATTACATCGATCACTCAGCAACTGGCCAACATTAATGTCACTTCACCTTCACAAGTACCTGGTACCACACAACCCATTTCTGTTAACCTAGTTGGTAATCCATCCAATCACACCATAACCTCAACCAACTTTCCACTCGCTGCCATACACAACACAACGCCCATCCAAACTTCCTATTCCTTTTATCCCACCACAGTTTCCAGTACACCCATCAAAATATCACACTCACAATCATCGACATATTCGTCGGTTTTTGGCAAAATAAATCACCCTCTTGAAAATATGCTTTGTGATTTCCCAGCTACTGATGGATTGAGTGTACCCAAGTTATTGGAATTTTTAAAGTCATAGTCAAACTACAACAAAGCAAAATAGTGCCAGAGGCACAACTTCTTAAGGCCATTTTCCCCTTTACTCAAGGTCCGTTGAGTGAACGAACTAGTCTAGCGATGTCTCAACACATGTTACTTGATGCATACCATGCTGACATTTAACATTTTTTTATTCCCTCAAGGTTGCATGCCCAGTTGCAATTGAGAATGTTTAAGAGATTACAAGAATCCCAGGAAGCACTTTCAGTTTATGTTAGCAGTGTCAAAGAGGCCGCAATCATATTACGTTTAAATTTACCTGAAACTGAAGTTGTCAACACAATACTGGAGGGCTTGGAACCTGAAGAGCATTCATGTTTAGTATTTTTTTCCAAACCCAACACATTTGTAGAATTGGATTGGGCTTGTGTTCATTCGCAAAATATATGTTATGCAGACCAAAAGAGACAATACATTTTTAAGACACACCGGTCATTTTGTGGGTCAGATAGCAAGAAAAGGCCTAATGATTCCCCCACCCATGCTGTCGCTGTAAGAAAAGAGCAGTCACATGGTACTAAGGATGCCAAATCCCCTTCTCCTTCTGACTCTCTAGCTAGGGAAACACCTTCATGTAGGTACTGTAAGGGAGTAGACCACAGCATTGACCAGTCATATTCTTGAACAAAAAAACAAGTCATGCGAGGACAACAAGTGAGCTGATATCCTCGATATCTAGGCAAGTTTGCTAATACTCAATATAATGCTCAACTGTTTCATCATGTAAAACGTTGCAAGAAGTTTCAACTTTTGTTTGGTTCTTATGACCATGCAAAAAAGACAAAATTTTAAGTATGCCATGTTAAGCTCCCTAATGCTGTGGGAATTCAAAAGGTCAGAACACCATATGCCGATGTAAATTTAGGACCATTACCTGTTAGTGCTCTTCTTGATTCTGGATCTGCTCGCACCATTATTTCTGGAAGACTTTTGGAAAAGTTTAAGGAATTAAAGATAATTAAATCAGTAGAACCATCAGATGTGCAATGTTACACAGCTTATAGACAGGCCTTGCCAATTTCATGTTGCGCCACTATTAAAATAAAAATTGATAATTTCACGTGGATTCATAAATATCTAGTTTCTTAAACATTTAGGTTTGGACTTTATTTTGAGCGCTGAATTCATGGTTGCTGCTCGCCTAACACCTGATATTCGAGACGAAAACATTTTCTTTAAGTTTGCTACAAAAATAAAAATTTCTTTAGTGGGCACTAAAACTAAGCAAAATAGTTCCTACGTTGATAAAGCAGAGTCCAACCAGGTCATTGATTCCTTTGGACATCTTAATGAACAGCAGTGTGCTGCTAAAGAGAACTTATGCAAAAATTTCCCTTAGGCCCTTACAACAGAGTTAGGCCTAACCAAATTACTTGAATATCAAATTAAATTGCTCAGCAAAGAAAATGTCAAGTGTCATCTTTACAAGTTAGCACCTCCTCAAATGGAAATATTAAGGAAACATGTAAATTATTGATTAGATAAAGGAGTCATAGAGCAGTCTACTTCCCAATATGCTAGTTCCGCATTTTTGGTAGCAAAACCCAATGGGAAACATTGTATGGTTGTGGACTATCGTAAACTTAATAAAAACATTGATATTGAATGTGTACCTCTTCCTGATCTTCAATCAGCATTCAATTGGTTTGGAAAGGCAGAATTTTTTACCACCATTGATTTAAACGCAGCGTACCATCAAATTCCTCGTCAAAAGACTCCAAACCAATTACTAGCTTTTGTTTTCCTTGGAATTTATATCAGTTTACCTGTGTGCCGTTTGGTTTGGCCACAGGTGCCCAAGTACTTACCAGACTTTAAGATATGATTTTTCATGATGTGATATTCAAATTTGTGTACAATTATCTGGATGATCTTGTCATTTACTGCGACGATTTTGAGCAACATTTAGACCACTTAATGGACGTACTCTCTTGTTTGAAAAAGGCAGGTCAAACTGTTAACCCTTCTAAATTTAGGTTTGCTGTGCAAGAGATTTCATTTTTAGGACATAGAATTTCCTCCAGTGGAATTTTCATTGACTCTGATTTTCCGATCCCACGTGATGTGAAAGGCATAGCGAGACTCATTGGTATGATACAATTTTTTGGTAAATTTATTCCTAATTTAGCTGAAAAGGCAGCACCACTGAGTAAACTTAGAATGAAATCTTCTGTATTTGAATGGGGTGAAGAACAGCAAAAGGCCTTTGACACACTTAAAAATGACATCATACATCCTCCTGTATTACACATGCCAGACTTTAGTAAAGAGTTTATCCTACAAACATATGCTTCTAGTCAAGCTATTAGAGCTGTCCTGGTTCAGGAGACTGATGGCTGTCGTCAGCCAATTGACTTTGCATCTCGTGCTCTCACTCCCCAAGAATATAAATCTTTTACTATTTATGAACTGGAATTTTTGGCTGTAGTTTTTGATATAGATTAATTTAGGCAATATCATATCTTGAACATGCAGAATTTATTCTGGAAACAGACAACCAGGCTTTGTTGTGGCTTTTGGCTCATCACCGAAAATTAGGTAATATTGTCAGATGGATTATAAAAATTTCTTCCTGAAATTTAGAATACAACATATTAAAGATACGCAAAATATTGTAGCAGATGCATTATCCCGTATGTTTGATGGTACCAATATAGAACCTGAACTTCTTCCAAATTGTAATGTTTTGTCAAGTTTCCCATTACCTTTTACCGATATTAAAGAACACCAAGAAAAGGACAGAAATTTGTGTCAAATTATGTAACATTTAAAATCAGGCAATGAACAAAAACCTTATTTTCTTTCAAAAGGACTTCTTCGTTGTAGATCTCGTGACAAAAGGAAATGTATTGTTTTACCTGAACACCTGAGAGCTATGATTTTTGAATATTTTAATTCATCTCCTATTGGTGCTCATCTAGGAACACATAAAACCATTCAGGCCATTCGACAGCATTTCATTTACAAGGGAATGGATTCTGACATTTCAGAAAGAGTAAAATGCTGCAAAATTTGTGTTCTGAGCAAACCAGTAGAGAATACACACTTAGGTTTTCTGTGTTCAGATCAAACTGAAAAACCTATGGAAAAAATGTTTATTGATTTTGTTGGTCCCTTTCCTAGAAGCGAGTTGAGAATTAACATGTTGCTAGTGTGTGTTGATACTTTCACCAAGTTCATTTGGTTAATTCCATTGGGGAAAGCTGATGCTATGTCAAACATTCGTGTTCTACAAACACCCATTTTTCAAAATTTTGGTACTCCTTCACCTATTGTTTCTGATAAAGGTTCACAGTTTCCGTGACATCTGTTTAAAAACATGTACTTTTCTCAAAGCATACGACACATTATTTTATCCCCATATAACCCCTCCTCCTTCGCATGCAGAGTGTTTCAATCAAAACCTTCGTTCAGCTCTCATTGCCTTTCCTGTGATGGATCAGACAAATTGGGATAAAAATCTTTCTTGGCTGCAGATGGCATTTAATTTTGCTAGATATGAATCACATAAAACTAGTCAATTTAATGTCATGTTCACTTTTGCCCCAAATAACCTGACGTCGTCCTCACTCCGTGCACCACTCGGGGGCAGACAGATAGTGCTCACTGCTGCACCAACCACACGACATATACCAGTGTGTAGTATGCCGTTCATGCATTAATGAGTCAGTGATCTGTTCAGTGTATAAAAGGACCCCCTCACCAAGAGTAACTGGCGGCATGCCTGTTTATTTTTGTTTTTTAATGTGACCCCCTTAAAGCAGAGTCTGATGGATGCCTGAGGCAGTGTTATCTCCTCCTTGCATCCCTGCCTTAACATGTAATTTCATATTGTGTGCTCACCCACCTGGTTCATACAGACACGAGTTGGAATGCTCATAATTCTTTTTATAATATTCCAAGTGTTTTGTTGTGTATTGTTTTGTTTTTAAAGTGCAGGTACTGATTTCACATTTCTAACAAAATATACATTCAAAAACACTTGCAGTTCCGGCAGCCACATTGCCAAGCTCGCAAGAGTGAATTCCCAACAGCTTGTATAATAAATTTTACTTTATTTAATAATGCTGTTCTTTAAGGGTTTTATGTGCAAATTGTTTTTGTAATTTTATTTAAAGTGTATTCATCTCTTTTGCGTGCCTGTCCCGGCATTAAAGAATGAAATGTATTTTTATAAGACACATAGTAACAGTTACAAAAGACTTTACTGAAGAAATTTAACAGTTAAGAATTACGTAAAATAATCTTCTCATTATTTTCTCGCCTGCAATTGCTCTTATTATAAAGTGTTTGCTTGTGTGCTTTTTGTGAACATTTCCCTCAAGATGCTGGCGGGAAGGTGTTCGTACTAATGGTACCTACACGCCACCATCTTTAGTCTGGTCTAATGGGTCTTCGAGGGCAGATGTGTGTTGCTCCGCACAGCGCGCCATGGGAGCTTCAGCCAGTGTTCCTTATCATGAAGGGTTTCAAAATTTTAACTTATTAGTTATAATCAAATAATTTCCACCTCAGGTACTGGCCCTATCTAGTGAGTGCAACAATGTGGTTGCCAACCACGTAGTAACAATGTAAGTTAAAGTCATGACTCTTTCTAACTAACTTTCAAAAGACGTGCACTGCGAAGGGATGCCGCCACAGGTTGTCGATCTGTAACGACCCTGGGAAATAAGATCTCGTGCTCCTCTGAGCCTGTAGAGGAGCTGGCACAACGGGAAACTCAATAACTGTATCTGCATCCAACGACAATCAGGAGAATCTGTAAGGTAATCTGGCATTGTACGCCTCTCACAAGGCCCAAGCCTCGTCAAACCTGTTGTCGAATCTGTGGTGTTTAAGTGATGTATCGCAGAACGATCCCAAGGACGCTCGTGAGGTTTGGGCTTCTGCCCTCAAGAATTTAAAGTGAGCTCATTTTTAGAGCAGTGCAAGGTATAATAGAGGTCGCATAGATAATCCTTTTCGCGTAGGTGACTTGGTTCTGTGCAAAGCACACCCAGTCAATAAGGCAGCTAATAAGAAAATGGCAAAAATTTCTTACCGTTGATCGGGCCCAATCAAATCCCACACTTTTTGATGCCAGTCACTGCCACTTTAGCTGATCCTAGTTCAGGAAATTTTATTACAAGGGCACACGCATCATATCTGAAGAAATTTCATGCGACCAAATAATTTTTTTTTTTTGCATTGTTTAGGAGCTGAAGACCCTAACTGTGCACTTTTCATTATATACTTCTGTAACTGTTGTTATCTGTCTGATCCTGACTTTGTCTTGTTCATGGACTGCCCACCCATTGAACCGATACATTTTAGGATCCATATCATTGTGCGCTCACTTCAACAAAAGAACCTGCGGTAAAAATTTAAGTTACTTCTTATCTATGTTGTATTATTTCTTATGTTGATTCATTTTTATTGTGATAAGTGTCTTATATTGAATTGATATATGTATGTTATGTATGTATATATGTACTATGGAAAATTTTGCAGTGCAATCTCCAGTTGTTTTGGCTATCTATCTATCTATCTATCTACCTATCCATCTATCTATCTATCCATCTATCTATCCATCCATCCATCTATCTATCCATCCATCCATCTATATATCTATCTATCTATCTATCTATCTATCTATCCCGCAGGAAGTGTAAAGTGGTGAGAGGCTCCCTAGCCACATTAATTAATACGAGCATTTTTTAAGCATTTTAGCTGTGATTGTACCACATTTAATTAGGGAAACCGCCCGCTCCAGCACAGAGAGTAGATAACATACTATAGAAGACAGAGCGTAGCTCCGCCCCTAGTGAATAAATCTGCGTGTCGTCACATGCATAGGCATTCCTGTAATTATAACCATTACAACATATGCCAATTTTAATATGTTAATTATAAGAGTGTATATATAATCATCTATCGAGAATCAGCCACCTGAAGCATCATTTCATTTAATATCACCCTTCAAGTGTGGTGACATACTCATGACGTCACATTCTTAACCATATTGGGGGCTCCGGTATTCATGAGTATGTCACCAATGTGTTTTCGCTTAGTAATCATTATTATGTACAATGTCAGTTTCATTTATCATGTTAATTATCATGTTCAGTTTTTTTTCATGTTTTCATTTTTGGCACCAGATTTGCTGGAAATGCGCCGAAGCCTACACCATGTTGTTAGTCAGACTTCAGCACTCCAGACAACCGGAAGGCCAGATGGTAAGCTCTGCGTACCACCTTGGCAATTCAATTTAGGCTGCATTTTCTTTCATTGCAATAGTTAACATTACTCAAGAACATTATTTAGCAGAGGGAAGATCCCCCTGCATCCTGAAGTAGTATACCAGGACTTCACGTGCGGGAAAAGGTTTTTACGTAACTCTAACTTAAGGCCTATGCCTTACTACACCTGACTAACGGCAGGTCCAGAGTGCTGGGTCCGCTTAACCAAGAGTACACATTTTCACGTGCAGCAACATTTAATTGTACCTTTACGGTAATAAAACCGTCATACCATAATTAGATGTGTTTTATTGTATTAACTCTCCTGAGTTCATCGGGTACTGCGCTTTCATAGCAGCATCAAATTTAAAGTGTCCTCAGTGTATGTTTTGTATTTACGGGGCCTGCCTCCCTCAAGCAGAGTAAATTCAGTTATAATATAGGCGTGCGAAATGGCCCACAGCTTCGCCCCAAAGGAAATATTTTACATTCAAAATAATTTAACTGACAATTAAATAAGTTCTCCTCCATACTGACCGCGTACCCAGAGTCGCCATCTGCCATACGACCACAATCAATATTGTTTACTCTATTGAATGTGGATCCGGGTACATTACCAGTTCCTATTCTCCACCTGCTCCCAGGCGGGACACGAACACATCCCAGTACCTCTGGAGGCACAACGTGTCAAGCGGCTTGCCCAACTAGGTCTACTCAAACATCATAGTGCAAGTTCATTCCTACGTCATGAAGTGGTTTTCCCAACTCGGGTGAATCAAACAACAGTAGAACATCGGAGTGCAGGAGAGCACCAACAACACGTCAGTAGTCTGCTCAACACAACACGTGGACAACAGGCTACGCGACAAAGGTAACAGTGCGACAGTGCTTCATAACGAACAGCTACAGTCATTGGTGAGTAACCTGAGACCTTCAGACACCTATCAAACAACGCAATTATGACAGTACAGTCAACACTACAATCAACATCAATAATATCAAGGGTTTTTATGTTTTCTTTTGTCAAACAATTTGTACAATTATTCATTTGTCAATTTGTCAGATTTGTTTACAATGTAGAGTGCATATGTGTTACGTCAACAGGTGTACAGTGATTCGAGTGGGAAACAAAACACATCAACTGACGTTTAGTGAGGGCCTGCATCTGTCAAAATAATCCACGAAGCTGGGTTGTTTACTTGCAACATCATGAGACGTTTTAACTTTTATAAATACACACTGGTTAACGTGACAACATGTAATGCAAAAGACAGAACTATAAGCCAAAACAGATGCAAGTCGAACACACCCACTCGACACTGCAAGTGTAAATTGAATGTAAAAGTGTACCTGTGCTTAACACTGCACGGCAGTAAGGCAACAGCACAGCAGATGTGTCTAAGTCAGTGCGTCAGTGTTTTGTAAACAAACGCACATGGCAATTATCAGTCTGTGCAGTAATTGGCAACAGGTATCACAACGATCAAAGTAAGACAGTATTTTCAAGCAAGTCAACAATTTAAGATACAAAAGCAATCCAAAATTCAATTCCATTATTTCCAGAACATTTCCAGAAAATTTTGCAGCATTTTCATTAATACAATTTTCAAAATTTTTCAAAATAAACAAACTTTTTTAGTATTTTCCCATGAACAGTAACAAACTTAAAGAGTAATGGTATATTAAATCAATTTTTAAAACTTTTATGAGCATTTTTAAAATAATCAAAAATTTTAAGGATTTTTCAAGGACTTTGCAAAAGTCAACTAAATTTTTAAAGCCATTTATCTAGAGCATTTTTGCAAAGCTTTTCAAAGTTGTTGTGCAGCAATCATAAGTCAAGAGCCCACAACAAATTTTCAAGATATTTTTAAAAGTAATTTTAACATTTTTAAAGAAATCAGTTTACTGGAAAATCACACCTGTCACTCGCACATATGGATCATGTGTTCTCAGCGGGAAGCAAGGCGCCACGAGCAACTGTAAATATCCCTCTTCCCCCGCGAAGTGCAACCGAGGGCCAGCCGCATAACAACACAATGTTTGACCTTGAAGCATGTGCTCCACAGCACACGGCGGTATGAGATACTGTCCAGAATCATTTGAACTGGTGTACAAGCGCAGGCCAAGCGAAACCATTATGTTAGAGTGTGTACAACCCACAATAGGTACAAATCCCTCTGAAGAAGTAATATGTCTGTGTAGGGAAACAAAGAATTTGAGAATTTGCAAAGAAAGAATAACCACGGCCAACAGAGCCCGAGTGGGCAAAACATAGAGTTGTACCTCAGGTGGTACACCAGCAATTTTGTGTGCCGACTGTGGCAAAGTACAACCCATGCAAAATAAACAAGGTTTGCCAAGCAAATTCGTTTGTCAATGGGAACAGCCACACTTGATCAATTCCAACTCCACAGTAAATGTAATTACACATTGGCAAGATGGCAGGTGAGCGAAACAAATTACGTGTGCAGGAAGGGGAAATGGAACTGTAATTTGTGTACAGTGTGCATGTAGTTTTCATCTGGAATATTTGAGCCAGACTCAAAAAACCACCACAGATCAGCAAGGCCGTATTCTCTGTGAAACGTGCAAACACATTCTTTTCCGAACAGATAAAATTTCCAAAGCAGTCAAAACAGAACATTTACAAACGCATGAACAGTGTCAACAGGAAATTTGCAGGCAAGAGTCACAAGAAACCATGAGGTATGAGACGTGTGGACGCAAAACGCACTGGCAATGTCTGACCGGGCAAGACGTGGCAAATGAAGCCACCGGGAGATTTTGCTGTGGACAATGCACATTCCCATTGCCATGGTCAAAAGTCAAGTTAGTAATAGGGGTGGAATTGTCTAGGGCACATCTGTATTTGCGGCAGGAGACCCACTCCGTCAAACGACCATAGCTGAGCATTGTATTCCACTGGAGCATGACTGGCCAATCTATTTTGGACCCAAAAATTCCCAGCTGCATCAGAGATCAGATTGAAAAAAATGGTAGCTGAGGGTGTGATTGAACCCACTCGTCCACATCAGGGGCTCAGGAAAAGGTTCATCAGAAGGAACATCAAGTCCAGCAAGGGACAGCACACCTTTCCCCTCATCAGAAGAAGGAGCATCGAGGGGTCCGAAGAGCAGTGACAGCATCAGCAGCAGCGACGACGAGTCGACTGAAGAGCGGGTCTCGACGCTTCCCCGCCGCTCCAACTGTCAGCATCTGCATCGACTGGTGTGTACCACTTGCAATGGGAACAACCCCCTTCGGCGAGCCCGGGCAGCGGCACTTCATCATCAGAATGGTCATCGCCCTGGAGCATCGGTAGGCAGCGCAGCGCAACACAGCATCTTCGCGGGCCTTACAACCTGAGGCCTAGCAACTAGCTGCGACCGCCGACATCCTGTTGCACCTAGCGAAGTGGCAGTCCCTTGGTGGTCTGCGAGGACCAACGGTCACCAGGGAGGGGGGCGTTTGACATGTTTCTGACGTCCATGTATCCCTTGTGCCAGTTTGTTCCATTGCAGATGCATTAACCACACAGCAACACTTGACCGATCGACATTAGGTCGCTGTCTCGATCAGTGCAGGTCGACAAGAATGGCATTTACACACCCGGCTGCGGTGGGAGGTGTGACATCGCCTCATGATGTCACTGTCGTGTGAGGCCAGGGTGGGAATAGCTACTCTCTGCCCAGCACTCGTCTTCATCCATATTTGGCTGCGCTCAGTGTAGCCCTGAGACGGTGATGGCTTGTAAGATCCGTGTGCATGCCAGGGTGTTGAGGGGGGGGGGGGGGGGGGGAGACTTTGTATCACGGCTTTCGCAACCTTATTTTCCACATGGTTAGAATCAGCCTCTAGGGTATAGCGATCTAAGAACACCCGTGAAATCTGTTTCCAAGTTTAACCCTTCCTCGGGTTATGTAGGAAATAAGTAAGGTAGATGAGTTGTAGTCATTTAGTAGTATAACAGGAAAACAGCATGCGTCAATTCGCCCCCCCCCCCTTTTTTTTTTCCAATGCGATGACGGAGTGGGTTCCCCTCATCTAGAAGACCACATTGTGAGACGGTGAAGAAAAAAATTTTCAGGTTTCTAGGCAAGACCCTTAACTCTGGGCCACTTGGCCGCTGTATTTGTGCTTGCTCTGTGTGCTGAAACACGCTGGCCGTAGAGCTGTCTCACTCTTGTATGGTTGGTTCTCTCTTCCCCTTGCCACAGCAAACTACTGCAACGGTCTGCTAATGTGGTCCCCCCTGTGTTGAGGAATAGTGTCAGGGGTGACGCGATGTACTGAATGTCCCCCGGCCTACGTTATTACATGTGCCTCTAACAAAAAGCAGCATAATGCTGTGGTTACTAATAATTATATATACAACAAAGACCTGTCGAAAGACAATACATAAAAAAACAATGACACGTAAAAAGATAATTGGTAATAAAAATATGTACAAACCTTACTCCTGGAATGCTGGGTGGAATATCTAAATATTACGAAACTTGCTGTGGTGTATCAGTTAAAGAAAGTCTAGCACTCTTTCTTGGGCCACCTATGGGTCTCACAGCAAGCAAAACTGTTACGTGTGACAAAACGGAAGTCCGCCAACCTCAGGCCCTCCATCACCTGCGCTGGTTGGCTACCGGAACAAAACTAATACACTTTAATGAAGGAATTGAACGTGGACATAATGCGCACATTGGTCACTTTAAAAACTAACAAGCAAAACATTCAATGAATGAAACAATTCTAAATTAATAACCATTGAACCTTGGCTCATTCGGGTGAGTTCATGGGAGCTCTGTAGAGTTCGGGTTTGACTCTCGGTTGATATACAAGATACTTAATAATTTCAAAAAAGCAAAAAAAAATATATATATATATATAAAATGAAAACTACAATTTCTATATACACAAACATTTTAGGCAAAGATATTGGGAAATTAAAATTTGTTAGAAAATTTTTGTGGGTGCTTGAATAACCAGTCTTTGTTTGCGATCACTAAGGATCATATATCTTCACATATTACACTATAAAACTCATAGGCATATTTAGCGGTGTGCCTACACATCAAATAATTGAGAGAAAAAAATGTAATCTAACTTTCTCTTGTGAGGTAGTCTATTTACATATCACTATTTATACTACATACAAGGTGAAGTCTTTTTCATTGTGTATTCACCGGCACTGTGGGGAGTGTCTATAAGTGATATGTGATTAAGAGTGGGCTGTCGGCCACTAATTATGGAACCTTTCGCTGGAGAGAATAAAGTGCCTATCTTTTTCATTGGGTTTGGCACTGCTATCACTATGGCGAGTGTTTGAATAATCATCACGTATAACTCTCACCAGTTCCTTTTCTATCTCATCTTAGTAATGGCTCGGTAGGTTATCTACATGTGTATCACTGGTTGAAAATAGCACTAATGTGAGTGTCTGGAAGCTAATCTCACTGTCTCTGACTTGTTGGTTATCTACTTAATTATTGCTTCAGGTCTATAATGAGTCCTGATTATCACTGGGGTGGTAGCTTAATTACAACTACCTGATTGATGTCACGCGGGTTAATGAACACTTTCACTTACTTTTCCAGGGTGTTGGTCTTCGCCGGACTGCCCCTCTGCCTTAGCGCTGCACGGGTTGAATACAGACACATGACACGAGACGCGGTCCTCCTAATACCGGCCTGGCACTGGTTCTGCTTTGGCCGCATGAAGGGGCATCAATATTCGGGAATCAACAAGTGGTGGTGAGGCATCATCTTTAACTGCAACCGTTGGAGAGGACTAATCACATACTAAGGACGATGAGGCAGTATGATGGTGAGGCAGGAAGTTTTTCCGATGTGGCAGTGCAAGGGAGCGGCAGAGTACTGCCCTCCCCCTTGACTGCTGAAGTTCTTTCACGGCGAGCTGGGGATTTCAGGAGATTGATGGTTTCATTGTCCGGATTGGTGGCCAGAGGGTGGGATGGCCCTTTGACCTCAGGGGCTCTCGTGTGGACGGGAATAGTTACCTCTTGAAGAAAAGGAGGTTGTAGGGAGTCAGGGTCAGCGTTGCTGGATGTCCTAGGTTCATTGGTAGTCAGTTAAGTTGAGGCAGAACTGACCTCTCATTCTCGACAGTACCAATGGGATCTTCCTTTGTGGCAGAAGATTGGGGCAGAGCGTTGACAACTGCACTGCTCAACACCCTCTGTATTGTTGGTGGTTCATCGGGGACAATAATAGGCTTCGTGGATGCTGGAACGACCTTGATCCTTGACCCTGGTATTTCTTCCAGCACAGAACTTGGGATTGGATTGCCGGCGTTTGTGCTGCTCAAGGGTCCAACGGTGGGTGGTGGTATCTCCTCGGAGTCAGCAATCAGCTTCATGGAAGATGGAACGACCTTGATTTCTGGCTCGGGAGTTGTACCACGTGGAGGGGAAGGTGCTTGGGTTGCCTCTACCTCCTTAACCTGTGGTGGTTCGGATCTCTTGGATAATCAACTTGATCTGCACCATGTCTGGCTGTATTCCCTGTCTCAGGGACTTCGCCAAGACACTTCACTGCAGCTAGGGTTAGACCGGTCACACCTGGTGGTGACTATGTCGGCATAGCTGGTAGACGTCGAGGGCAGAGATAAATTGGAGACCGCTCCTCGGGGCTGTAACAAGTCTATTCTCCAAGGTAGAAAATAGGTTGGCTCCCTGTCAGATACCGGAGTTCGTATCTCAGGACTCTTCAGTGGCCTTGGCTCAATTTTGGCAGGTGCCATGACGGTCATCAGGTTGTCCTCATTATCGGGATGCCATGAAGGATCATCTGCGATGGCGTCGTCCTCTTGGTTGGGTATTTCGCTCGGAAAAGGGCGTATCTGGCCTTGGGTTGCCTTTCGGATATGTCCCCGCAGGTCTTTGGCCCAGTAGACATTGTCTTGTTTGCCTACTATGCGGTATGGTCCATATTATTTGTTAGCAAGACCAGCGCTGAATTGATTGCTGGCCTTGCTGAGGATATGACTTAAGTACGATGGCTTCGCCGAGGTTGAAACCTTTCACACCTGTTTCCAGTTGAGGATACTTCTTTTGGATCTAGGTATCCTGGGCTTCCTGGGCATTAGCAGTATGTGCCAATGTGGCTAGTTGGATATCTTCTGGCTGTGGCATATATGTGGGTTAACTATCCCACTCCCAATCGCCTGGTTGGCGAAGGGGTTGGTGCAGAAGCTGGCTTTGGCTGGTGTTTACTGCCTTATTAATTCGGCGATGAAGAGCAAACAGGATGGTAGGGATATGTTTATCCCAGCATCAGGGTTCATTTCCCACACTGAGTCATAGGCACTTTTTAATCTCCTTGTTCCTCTGCTCGGTGGGGTTGACCTATGGGTGGTATGGAGGGAAAGTACACATTTCCAACCCCCATCCTTCACACGCTGACTGGTTAACTGCATACCACTGTCGATCAGTACTGCTTGTGGGCATACTCAGTGTGGAAACACCTCTGTTTCCAGTTTACAAATTATCGGGGTGGTTTCCTGGCTGGGTAGAGGAAATGCTTCTACCCACAGAGAAAACTGGTCAGTTACTAACCGGAAGGTATCTGTTCCCCTTTGTGCTCCGGAGATCCGAGCCCATCAGATCGGCGGCTAAATGGGTCCATGCCGTCTTGGGTCTCCTTAGTTTGGCTGTAGACAGAGGTACTGGGTATGCCTTGCCACGGCAGCATGTGACACAGTTGCTCACAATAATGCCAGACGTCGCGGCTCATTCCATCCCAACTGTAACAGGCTCCGATATCCAATAAAGTTTCCCGGGTATCCGAGTGCCCCCCTAGGGGGTGATAGTGGTGATGACGACAGATGTCTGTCTGTAACTGTGGTGGAACCCATATCTTCCAAACTGCGGTACGTTATCCGCTACGGGTCAACACGATGTCATCCCTCACCTCGAATTGGTTGGGCTGTTCTCGCAGGAAGCGACAGATTTCAGGGTCTTCTTGTTGGCTTATTGTAATTTGATGGCAGGTTATTTGGAGTTGCAACAGGAGAATTTGCTCCTCCGTACTGCATTCTGGAAAAAGGGGAGGAGACATTTTCTCCCCTTCTTCCTCAGCTATTTTTGTCCTCTTCCAACGTTGTGAAGCAAGATAGGGCATCTGGCAGGTCATTACTTTTGCCCGGGCAGTGTTACACCTCAAAATCGAATTCCATGAGGAACATGTCCCACCGCCCGAGCTTGGCCTTAGCATTACATGATTCTCTCAACCATTGGAGGCCCTTCGAGAGTGTATGTAGGATGAAATGTTGGTTTTCTAAATAGTAAAAGTATTTCCGTACTGTCCAAATGACTGCCAGAAATTCCTGTTCGTTAATGTGAAAGTGTTGCTCCGTTTTGTTTAACTGGGTCAAAGCGTACGCTATCACATCTGGTCGGCCACCGGCATTCTGTTGGTACAGGATTGTCTCAAGACCATTTTGGCAAGCATCTGTTTGCAAAATTAATAGTTCATCAGTTGTTGGATGTTCCCGAAACTATCCTTCAGATATTGAAAAGCCTGTTTCTGTTCTGGTCCCCATTTCCAACGGGATTCGTTATCAAGGAAAAGGTGAAGCGTTGCCATATGGTGGGCGATATTGGGCACAAAGTCCCGTAACCAAGTTGTACAGTCCCAGGTACCGTCGCAACTGTTTCTTGTTGGTTGGTTCTTCGGCCTCTTCGATTTTGCATATCAAACTCTGCTGTGGAAAGTTCCCTTCAGGGGATACCACATGGCCTGGGTAGTCAATGGATGACTTTCCAAAAAAGCTTTTGGATAACTTGCATGTCATCCCATGGAGTTTGAGTCGTTCTAGGACTCTGTGTATATGGCTGTGGTGCTCATCCCAGATCTAGGAATATATTATGACATCGTCAAGATAGGCAAAGCAAAATTCACCAATGTAACCTGTTAATACCTCTGTGGACATTAGGCATTGGAATATGGGAGGGGTGTTTTTCAACCCGAAAGGCATTACCCTGAATTGCAAGGTTTCTCATTCAGGAGTTGTGAAAGCAGTAAACTTTCGGCTGTCTGGGTGAACAGCAATTTGCCAGCACCCGGACTCCATAACAAAGGTACTAAAAATCTTTGCCTCCCCAATATCTCGGAGGGTATGAAATAATTGATGGCGGGGGGAGCAATAGGATGTGTATTATCGTTTATGGATTTGTAACTGACACAAAACCTGAGTTTGCCATCCGTTTTTGGTACTAGTAGCACGTGGGAATGATATGGGGAGTTGGATGGCTCAACAATGCCTTGTTCCTTTTTATTGTTCTCTTGTTCCATTATCAAGTTACGTCATTGTGCTGATGCTCGGAAGGGTCTAGGGTAAATTACAGCCTCCGTGGTGTTCAAGATCTCATGCTGGATACAAAGAGTCTCGCGTAGTAAACCTCTGTGCCCAAAAGTGCTAATCTGTTCATCTAGAACTTGTTTAAGTTTACTAAATTCTGGTTCGCCTAATTCGTGGTTGATCCTGGTTGGACCGATAGGGTCAGGCAATACTGCTTCAGAACTGTGCTCCCAATTCACAATTACTTGGTAGTTATCTCCCAAGTCAAATTGTTGTCGCCCTTGGTTAATGACACATTGCTGTTGTCTAAGCCATGGGCAACCAAGTATTACAGCTTCTGTCAACATGGGTAAAACCACGAGTTCGGCCAGATTGGAGTGTCTGTTTAAATCGATTGTCAGGGTGATTCAGCCGACATACTGAAGGGTGGCATCTGGTTGTGACATTCGAACAATGTTTGACTGTAGTCAAAGAGTAGTTTTTTGTTGTGAACTCAGGAAATAGCTTTAGATGAAATTTCCGGTTGCAGCCAAATCTAATAGGGCTACAATTCTGCTTCCAATAAATTCCACTTCAATGTGGGGGCCATAGGAGGAGTAGGTGCCTCATTTATGCGCTGGATGCTGGGCCCTTGTTGTCCGGTGGTGGCGGCCCACTTCGCACTCTGGCTGTGGCATTTCCCACATTTTGTGAGTTGAGGGCATTTTGCCGGTCATGTTGGGTAGGTCCGGGTTTCTGTCTCGGTAGTTTGTTTGTTACCCGGGGTCCCCTGACTGGAAGGTTTCCGTGGACAGTCCTTGTACATCAATAGTCAAAGGCCTGGGCATGAGTAGCACATTTCGCAAACCGGGTAATAGCATTCTGCTAATTAGTCGGACAAAAGTTGTCTCATCCACTCCAGGAAATACTGACCGGTACCTTTGTTCCTTTCTTTGGATGAATATTTTCACTTCGTCATTGGGTACCTGGGTCTGGCTATAGAATTGTGTCCTCAGTCTGGCCAGTACTTCTTCGCCAGTAACACAGTTGCCAATCAACTACAAAACAAATTCCAATCAATTATAAATTTGCCATAGCAATACCATAATTTTAGTGCCTGACCTTTAAGATGGGTCTGGGCATTGCTCGCCCACTGCTTTGTTGGGAGGTCGGTTTCACTAAACTCCCTCTCGCATTCTGTGATAAATGCAACAGTGTCTTAGTGTGGCCGTCCCGCAAAGTCTGTGATCTGTATGTCCAGGTCGTTCCCTTTTGTAGGATATCCCGGGGCTGTTCCTGGGCGGGTTTTGTAAGCTATCCTACACTTTTCACATTGGTACACTATTCCCAGTCTGCAGACCCTTTCGTCGGGCCAGCCTATACAGGTATGGCTAACTACAAATTTTGCAGCGTATCCTATTTACACCAATCCTTCGACACATGACTTGATTACACAACGTTGTTAGTAGTGTCCTACAGGCTTTGCACATGTATTCAAGTACCTCAGGACTTCTGGCTTCATCCATCCATCCATCCATCCTAGGCAAAGATGGTGGAACAAGTTACTACAGTGGGTGCATTTTATGATAATTGTGCCAGTACCATTGCAATCGTTATGGTTACATTTGTTATTGGCAATGTCTGCCATGTTATCTGTTGCCACTTCAGCTATATTAACGTCGGGTCAGACATTGCGGTGGGTTGGGTATCACGGTTGATGCCAGCTAACAGCCAGTGAGTGTTAAGACCATGACGGCGCTCACCACTATGTGACACGTGGGAAGCACGTATGCAAAAAGGCCTTAAACTAGACTTTCCCATAACGGAAATATTGTATTTTTCAAGTGTTAAATATGTTTTCTTTTATTCCAGGTTCATATTGTTTTTATGTTTAATATTTGTAAGTTCATAAAGTGTCGCACCATAGTTGGTTATAAATTCAAACCGCGCGCTGCACGGAGATTAAGAACAGTTCTACTATGGCCAAAATGCCGTAACAAAAGACATTAAAAGAAGACGAATTACAAATTAAAATGTACAATGTCAATTCATATTTCAATTTCTAACGTGGCTTTTACTTTTCAATATAAAATATTTTACTCTGCATGCATAGCACTTCCACTTATGTGAACCCCATAGGCAGCCATGGTAGGTCCACGCGACGCTTGCCTTTAGACAGTCTGACTAGGAGAACTGGCGAGGTAAGTCGCTATCATGTATGCACTACAACTTTTGAGCTCTCATGTAGATTACCATAGTTTCATTTTAGTATACCAGTCAACCTTTGCTTTGCGTATGTTAGCTAGACATTTCCCAGCATTATGCTTCTGCTTAAATAATTATTTGTGCCCTTGCGGCTTTTTGAAACTTAAACGAGGAGAAAGGGAAGAAAGATGTCAGAGAGGTCAAGTGACCCGCGCAACTTGAATCAGGCACCATCCGCCCATACTAAAGGCATTTCATTGTAATTTCTGTATTATTACTGTGTTCAATTTTAAGGGCTTTAATTCTATGTATGTATTTGAGGGTATTTGTCATGTTTAATTATTTTACGGCCACATCACGTATGACCACATGGTCAGATATTGCCATGTACGTATCTGTGCCATCGATGCATTTTCAGGGCTTATTTGTGTAATATCATATGTGCCATAATTTATTTCAGTGTTCTATGTATTTTTGTTTAGGTTTCCGAGTAATTTCCACGTAAATTGATGCTTTGTACGTATGACCATGCTGCCTTTTTCGTGTTTGCTTTTTCCGCCATCAGGCATGCTACAAGCCTGCAAAAGTTTTAATTGTCCGCGGAATAATTTTCCCAAAGGAAATACCAATTTGTCTGATTAAAATTTGCCGTTTTTATGGAGAAATATTGCAATTTCATCTGCACCACATGGTCCGTTACGAACTTTATCCAGCGGCATCTGCGCCATCTAAGCTTGTTTTCACGCTTGTGCGGGTTTATTGTGACCACTCATATTATACCCCATCTTGTTTAATTGATACTTGTGTAATTTTTGTAATTTTGTACAGTGATATTATTTCTGTCCTAGCCGGCTATGAGTATAGGCCATCACCACACTAACCACGTGCTGAAGGACGAGCCCAACGAGTCTACGTTAGTGATGCCAAATAATCACCAGTGTTCATGTTCATGTATTATTCATCTTGTAATTCTCCGTGTCCCATCTTCAGGGAAAATTGTCAGTCCACCTTAGCAGCTGTCGACCCCCTTCCCTTGTGAAGATTGTGTTTTCAAACACCACAGTGAAGTCATCCACATAGGAGTGCGCTAGAGTAATTGCGGGCTACGGGAGCACCCAAACAGAGTTAGCTAGACCCGTCCGAGTTTACCTTTAAATTGCTTGGCACGTTATTTGTATGAGCTGTAAAATAAAAATTAAGTCTTACAGTGTTCCAATCTTTTTTTTGTAGTGACAGTGTCCTTGCCACACCATTCTTTACTGTGATAAAATGTTTAGTAAATGTTAAGTATTGCAAAGTGTATCATAAGTACACTCGAGAGGATGGACACACAGAACTCACAGCATCCCTGAGAACCCTGAGTCTCAACAGTGCGGTGACTGGAAACACTGCTGGTGGCCTCATCATTACGTAATTTGTGTCATCGTTCGTCTCGTGTCTCACCGGACGGTATCACTGTGTGTTTAGAAGACTCCAAAGTCTGTTTCGGTTCCCGGTTGAGTCTTTGTGCTCTAGGTCATTCTGATCTGGAACTGTGGTTACTTATTTTATAGTAATCAATGCTCTGGCCGCACATTGGGTGCCAGTAAATCCCTTGATGCGTGCTGGACTATAGGTCTATAGTTTTGATCAACGTAGTTTAGCTGCGTTAGGTCAGGAACAATTTGTGTAGCACTGGCTAGACGTTTGAGCTACATTTAAGTCCAGCGACTCGTGCTGGATGTGTCGGTTCGCAACTAGGAATATAGTTCCCCACTAGTAGCGCAACAATACGTTTGGCTGGAACACTTGACAATTTCGTGGTACCTATCTTAACCTTCGCTGACTTTTCCAGGTATGGGGCAAATTTTTCTTGACTACAGTCAAACTAGAAAATTCCTATCTATTAGTTACCTAACCAAAAAAAATTCACATTATAACAAGAACAGTGCAGAAAGAAATTTACCTTAAAACAATTTCAAACAGACTTTGATTATATTGCAACCAATGCTGCGGCATAGAAAATATTACTTACAAATTATACCTATTCATCAAAAAGTGTATACCAAATTTTTTTTTTTTTTAAATACTAAACAATCATTAAACGCTGCAATAAAAAGTTACATTTGGTAAAATTAATTGAATTTTTTTCTGTAATAAAATATCACACATATAAGATGATAAATAAGTGTACTTACCTAACTATTACAAAACCTTCAACCACTTTGGTCAAGATTGCCAATCACTTTGCAACTCCTCTGTACATATCAACATGTGTCCAAATTAAAACTGTACTTACGTCACACAAACTATAAAAGATTAATGACATTGAAAAGTATAATTTACGTACCACATTACACAGAAAAAAGCACTTCACAATATGAACACAACTACTTAACCTACTGGCTGTAATTACAATGTACTTCATACTAAATTTTTTGCACTAAAGAATATTGTTCAATCTTTTCATTGTTTTAATGTTTTCAGTTCATTATTTATAAGTTCCAGATCTCATGTGTTTTCCATAAGAGAAGCTCTCTTTACTTAAAGCTCCTTCATTAGTGTTTCAGCTTTCCTCTTCCGTAATGTTTCTTCAGAAACAGCATTTGCTTCTACACGTTGTTTCTCAACTGCTTCTTTGTAACGTGCATATGCATTTCTCAAAGAATGAATGAGAGGTTTGTTGATGCACACCTCCAATCCTCCCAAGGCAGTTACTGCATCATATACATTGTCTCTTTGCCATCAAAGATTGTTTTATCATGTTGACTATCAAACTTTTAGCATTCACAAAGAAACTTTGCTTGAGATTCGCATTTCCATGTGAAAGACATAGTACTATTTTCATCACCTTGGAAATATTGTTACATTCATGGTTCTGAGAAAACATTTTCTGCCAAAAGTGATCCAAATGATCAATCTTGCGTGAATAAGCTTTGAAATCCTCTTGAAGCTGTGGAACTGAACATCATGTTTTATGTTCACGACAAGCCTTATCTGCACTTAACCCATCTATCCAATTTCACTCTACCAGTTCTGTCAAAAGAACATCCAACCTCTTTTCTGGAAGATCTGTAGAAACACACACACTCGGATCAAAATAGGTAACTGCCCTAGTCAGTTTGTATTTAAAAGTTGACCGCTGAAGCATACTCAGTAAAAATTTCTGCAAACATTCTCTTACACCTTGGCAAAATTCAAGAACCTGCAAGTCTTTGAGTCCCTTAATGTTTTTAAGTTCACTTTTCGCTGCATACCCAAGTTTGACATTTTTTTGCAAGAAGCAAATTATTTTATCTTAACATCAACTTTGACAACAGATGTTGTAGCTTTGAGTACTTCCTGCTTCACAATGTGTTCCATTTGCTTTCTAATCACAGCAGGGAGTACAGAATGTAGGAAAGGAACAAATTTAACATCCAACTGGAATTCAGAATGAAAAGGTTGAAGATCTTCAGCAAATGACTTGAAAAATGCTAACTTCGCAGGAAGTAGAGTATCCCTGATAATTTTCTTTACTACCTTGTAACCGTTACATGAAGGATGGCTTTTACATTTCTCCATTTCTCTCACAAACAAAATACGGCTAGGCAACATCTCCAAAGCACGCTGGGCTACACTATTATTCTCGAGACAACAAATAGCACAAAACTTGAGGGGGGAGATTTCAGATTTTGTACAGGATGTGTAAACTACATGCTATGCAGGAACATCTTTGAAGAGGCTGTAAAGTGCTCTAAAAATTCTATGATTGTACAATTGATTTCCTGTACTCCGGATTTAAAAGTACCATATCTGCAAATAGAAAAGGAAACTATTATGTTCTTACACATCTTATTAATAGAAAAACTATTACTTGGAAAAAATAAATTTAAATTAAAAAGTCCACTATGATTATTCCTATTTGACAATAACAAACTCGTTTAGATTCAAAGTAACCAAATATGGTACTTTAAATTAAGATACAAAAATAACTTTGAAGGCCATTAATGGTAGGATACTTACAATGCATGACGTGCACAACTTCCTATATACAGCATTTCTTTGTCTATGCCATCATCTTTCAATTCTGCCTGGATATCTCTGAGGAATTTATGGTTCACATTGTGCAACTCCATCTTTAAATGCAGTTATCAAATGAGAAGCTGTAGGAGCACGTGAGGAACACAGATCTCAAGTAATGAGTTTTAACTTCATCATTTAATGTGTCCCAAAATCTTACATTTATGTCCATCTGTTGTTTCTGTGAAATCTTATTAAGTGACTCATCAAATCCTACCACCACATATTCACAGTTGGCGCGTTTATCAGTAAGTTCTTTCTCAAAATAGAGAGCAAGTCCATACACAATTGTGTATGCTATCTTCAATCGCTGCAGTTGCATCTTTCGAGCAATCTCGCAGTCTGGGAACATTTCTTTAAACAGAAGAACATTCTTGACAGCATTTCTTAATAACTTATGTGTCAAAACAGCTTGAAGACATCACAGAATATCTGCTTTGGTCACACTTTCACTAAGCAAAAAGGTTTGTAAACGCCGGGACATATCACACTTCTGTTCAAGAACACATGAGGGCGAATCCACTATGAGCTGGCTTGTGGAAGGTTGTAATGCAAGTGATGTATAAACTTTTATAGCTGAATACGAGGTTAAAAAGATATTTTTTAGTGAAGGTGTACCTTTTGTACCAGCTGTGGCCAAAGTATGACTCTTAGAGCTCCAGTGGCTTGTAATTGCATGTTGATCCATATTGCTCAGTGAAAAACTCTTGAAACATAACTTGCAATACGCCATGTGAATGTCTTTACTATCTCTTTCTAGCAAAAAAAATTGCAGGTTCTTGAAGACAGTTCAATTGAAATTTGGATTTTTTTTCCCCAGCAGATACCTATGAACACAGGAAAATGTATTCATACAAATACAGAAAAACTTCATTTTAGGCCTAGTAAGTCTTTTCGTGAACAGCCAAAAAATATGTAATACAATGTTATCCCGGCCAGACTTCTGCATATCTCTAACAAATTCTAATCCAGGCCCTGGTAGAAAAGTTTAACTAGGCATAAGTGTACAAAAGTAACAACATGAAATGACAAACTAAATAATGCCAAAAAGATAGCATGTAATCAAAGTAACCACCAGTAGTATATTTTTTTAAGCAGCATGAAGTGGAAACGATGTTCAAAATTGAAATGCAACTGTAGGCGTATGACAAAATAACACAACAAACGGCGGCACCACACAACTTATGAACGCCGGTGCCCGACGATGGTCCGTTAATATATTGCAAAAAAACACTGAAAAAAAGTCACCCACGACCAAGTTGGACACGTCACATCGCTCTATTGTGAAAACCACTTGGATTAACAACATTTTTGTACAAATGAGGCACGTTACCATAAAAACAATGTTACAATAACATATATAAAATTATGCAATGTATACATTATACTTACGTGAATACTACAAAATCCTCATCTGAATTTCCACAATTTATGAACAAGATCATTTCCTAATATCACTATCAGGGGAAATGATCTTCAAAGCATGATTGCAAAAAACCCATGTACAGTACTTGAACTATGCTAAATAATAAAAACTGTTTCATGAAAGATGTAGCAAATGAATGAAGACGACGATATGATTCGTGATAGTTTAACAATTACTCCGAAATTTTCCGTAAAATACACTCACATCACTCATGATTTGTGCAAGAAATATTAGTATAATTGTCGCCGAAAACACTAATTTATATACTTTCAATATAGTGAAACTCTGCATAAACGAGACAACGGATGAGACAATCGACTGAAGACACACATGGAGGCACATCATGTATTATTAAAACTTTCATAAAACTTAAATAAAGGTTGAAATGGGGTAATGAAAATTAAAAATATGGAGCTGGTGCTTGTTGGCTGGAACAGGCCACTCTAGTAAGAGAGTGATGGATTTTGGTAAGGTGCTGGCCAAAACAGTAATGTCTGTTCCACTCCACAGGCTCTTGGCCCAAGAACCAGGGAATAGCTGCCCTGTATCTTAACTTTGTGCCCTCTATTACAGAATGTAACAAAGTGTGGTATTCTCTGGCCATGTGACTGTGCACAGGGAAAAAGATATAAGTAAATACTGGAGAAGAAGGTCTCTCCAGATGACGATTTAGCTGTGCACTGTCCCGTTTGGCTTGCCTACTAGGAGTAGGTGGATCTAATATACATGCTCACTTGGCAACGGTATAGGCTGCCTTTTGTTCCTCCCTCTGCATGCCGTGCCTTCTCCCAAAAGGCATACAGGTTGGATTTATAAAAAAGATATTGTCTGATCATAGTGAACACGAGACAGATCCCTATCTAAGTATACTTCCAATAGTGGTTGCCGGCACAAGCTCTGTGCTCTAATCAGTCCCCTGTCAGAGGCGCACAGCCCTATAGCATTGAGTCCTATGGGCCACCTTCCTACCACTATTGGGTGAGGGTCGCAAACAGGGGTTAGGCCTTCAGTCTCAAGCAAATATCCCTGCAGGTACTGTAGACGCTCTGGTGGAATACAACTTGAGGTGACTGTCTCACCCCTGTTGGATGAGTTGCTAGTAGTCAGGGCTTTACCGTTCTATCCCCTATAGTCTAGAACAGGTTGCCATCGATTGGTGTATATATCAGATGTACGGATTCCTGAAGGGACTACGCAGTCCTACTCTAAGGTTGGTACTGGTATAGTAAAACCCGGTCTCAGTTGATGACGTACAGTAGATTTTATTTCTAGTGGTCAAGGGAAATACCTCTAAAACAGATCCCTTCGGTGAAAGGAACAATCTGTACTTATTAGCGATAATAAATACTGTGATGCATGCTACCTCCTAACCAAACAGAATATGATACGGAAGTAACCTACGGTATACAGGGAAGTAACCTACGGTATACAGGTGTAGGTGACCTGTTCCTAAACTACACAAGATATCTAGTGGCGTTGATAGCTATGAAAACAACTATGATGCAGCTACTTTATCCAAGGGGTGTCTAGAAGAGACAAATTTAAAAAGGGTACACTACTTTAAGAGCAGTGGGTGTAGTTGCCTCTACCACTAAATAGAGGCGGCTGCTGATTCAGGAGGAGCAGCGACGGATGGTGTGGCAAGTCTGCAGGTATTGTCGAAGAAGAAGCAGAAAATGCTAATGGTGGTTGTCAGCAATAGGAGCCTCTGGTGACGTCAATGCTGCTGGTGATGGTGTTGGTATTGTAGGTGGTGGTAGGGGTGGTGGTGGTGGTGCTGGTATTTGTGGAGGTGCCGATGTTGGTAGAGGTGCTGGTGTTGTTGCTGGTGGTGGTGGTGGTGGTGGTGGTGTATGAGGTGGAGATGGATGTGCTGGTGTTGGTGGTGGTGATGCTGGTAGTGTTGGTACTGCTGATGGTGGTGGTGGAGGTGCTGGTGTTGGTGAGGGAGGTGCTGGTGTTGGTGATGGGATGAAAGTGCTAGTGTTGGTGGTGGATGTGCTGGTATTGTTTATTGTTGGTGGATGTGCTGATGGCGTTGTTAGTGGAGGCAATGGTGGTGTTGGTGTTGGCATTGGTGGTGGTGGTAGCAGTGATGGAGTTGGTGGTGGGTTTAGTGGTGGTGGTGATTTTTGATGGTGGCAATGGTAGTGCTGATGCTAGCAGTGTTGGTGATGTTGGTGGTGCTAGTAGTTGTGGTGGTACTGGTGGTTGAGGTGGTACTGGTGAAGGTGCTGGCGATTGGGTAAAGAGATTTGAGCAGCTCTTAACACTGAGTCATTGACAGGCTATGAGGATGAAACAAGGTAAGTATAGAGCATCACCGGTATACAAGGGTGGGGGAAATTGGAGATCTCTGAGGAAACCCATCATCTGCATTGTCTGGCACAATTCCCACATGCAAAAGTCTGAGCGCTACCCCACAGGGAAACAAATGTAGCCACCGTAGTGGGTGGCGAATAGTCTGACCACTACACCACTGTGTCCCCTTGTGATACTGGTGCTGTTGCTCATGCTGGTGGCAGTGGTGGTTGTGGTGGCAGTGGTGGTGGTGGTGGTGGTGATGGTGGTGGTGGTGATGGTGGTGGTGATGGTGGCCGTGGTGATGATGGTGGCGGTGGTGGTACTGCTGCTGCCACCACAGATGATAATTATTTATGATGCCTGCATTATAAACAAGCTATAATAGGTTCGCACCCATATATCTCATTTCCATATCATTCATAATCACATCATCATGTTTGTCAATGGCAACGGAGAAACACTTTGTGGCTCAATCACCAGTATACACACCAGCTATCCACATCGCAGTAGGATGCTGAAAAAAGGCTCAATGATATCTTAGATAAAATTTTGAGTTAAATATTGGTCAGTCAGCCACTTAATCCTTCGCCCAACACTTCATTATTTCACACCAAGTCTATGATTCCTTTCATACTAACCAACACTTAGGTGGACTTTTCCACAGAGGCTCACCCAAGGTTCCCAGGAAGGTAGCTTCCATCTTGTAGTTGCTGGAGAAGGAGGAATGTGGGCCGCCATGAGGCCACACCACCAGGGGTACTTGTCTCTCTCCGCGACCCGGTCCAAAGTATATTGCATTGAAGCTCTCTGCAACACAACCCCCATAATCTACATTTCTACTTAAAGTTCTTACATTCCCCAAACTAGTTAATTTTGCAATCCAGCAAGTAGAGAACAAATTTTAAGTATCAGAAATGTCAAATCCCAACGGAAATGTAGTGATATATAGCTGAAACACATTTCAACTAGGGGAAATGCACATAGAAGATTTTAATGTTCAAATATTTTCAAATCAAAGGTAAAATATTTGAATAGCAGCAAATAGTTTGTAAGTCAAATAGCTACCATAAGACATTTCAATTCAGTTTAAATATAATGGAAATAACTATAATTTTACTGATTACACAGTAAACTGTTGCCACAAAAATAATAACTGTTAATAAATTATGCACAAAATTTATATAAAGGTTTTTGCATGAAATATGAAAATATGAGACACATAAATTGTGACAAAACTATAACAACATGTATGTATTATCACCTCAGAGAAGAATAAAGATAAATTTCCATCGTCAGAAAAAAAAAAAAAAGGCTTTATAGAGAAAGGAAATTGTTTCTAAGTTGCTGCAGTTTTAATATAAAGATAATTTTTTATGATATGCATGAAGCCGCAAAGTTTAACATGCATATTTTAGCAGTTGAATTGGTATCAGACGTTGCAAACTGGTGCAGTTCAATGCTTGCAGTTACAGTGCTATTTGTTAACATACTACAAACTGTTTGTAGATGTATGCAATTTTTTGCTACCTTAGTCCTAAGTTGATAACAGAATTTGTTTACCGTAACTTCTATTATAGTAGATTAAAAGTTTGTAAATGCAAATGTTTCATTGTAAATGCTTGCAACAGGTTTGTGACTAATTTAACTGGCACAGCCCTCTACTACTGGTGGTGATAGTCCACATTGTACCCATAGACTAAAGATGAGGTAGACAGGTTATTCATCTTCTATGCATCTATTTAAAACTGACCTAACTGAAACAAACACAAATGTCAATGTCACATGGTCAACAGCAATGAACATGTTTGTTTATATCATAATTTTTCAGAATTTTATTTTATATTGACACGTGTGTTACTGGGTGTTGCTACCTTAGATGGTAAAGAGGTGACATTGACTACCCTTTCCAAGCCTACCATGGCGACAAATAATAGATCTACTTGACAGCTGCGGTCCTATAGGACTCTATGTAATATTCGGCCATGGGTGGGTAGGCTTATGTTGGGTATGAGGGGAGTCAAACCCCAGAGAGAGGCGGATGGACGTGGCTGCCCGTCCAGGGAGCTCTATACTCCTCACTGTAAGGGTCGCCAATATGCGAGGAGCCAGCGATCACAGGTTAATGGAATGAGATGGTGATTAGTTGGATGTGGGGGTGAGGGTGTGTGTTCTGGCAGAGGAGATCTTAACCGAGCGAGTAGGTTGCCGTGAAGGAACAAAATCGGGAGAAGGGGGTGTTACACGGGGTCCGCTGTCAGGTTGAGTAGGGAGTTTAACCCGTACAACTTTTCCCGACACTAACTTTATCGAGCAGAACTTCGGAAGTACTGTACCTTCTGGATGTGATACCCAGATTAATCTACCTGACTGTAGTTTGACATTACTCGTTTTAGCTGGCTACCTGGCTGGATTGTCACAGGGAATGGTACTTTCTTCCAGGGAGAGCAATTTAACCTGGTCCTCGTATTCGGTTGTAGGATACCCTGGCCGTTGGGCACCAAGAAGGTGATCCAGTGAGGTAGTGATTTCAAGGGGAACAAAGGGGGAGATTGGTTGTGGAACTTGGTCACGACACACTGGGTGGTGTTTGTCCTTGGACATGGAATTACTGCCGTTAGAGCTAAGGTGCGACATTCTCTGTCGCTGTCTGCTTTGTGCACCTCCCCTTCTACTATACATCTGCCCACTAGGATCACACACTTTAACACAATACAATATTAGAGGAGATACTGGGTGATTAACTAAAAATAACTGAACACAAATAATTAAATCACATGTGATGTTTATTGAGGGGATTTTCCCAGGAGAGTACCAGCTATTCCACAAAAATACAAACCAGTAATATTTATCAAACCTGGCTAAGCACTTTAAAAGATAAGAATTTACGTAATTAAAGTGTATGTGATTTTATTCAGGCAAAGGCGAGTCTCAGGATAAAATAATAAAAATCTCTGACAAGAGAACTATAGCACGCAACTTTACAGCGGCTAAATAAAAATTGAAGATAATCAGGTAGGAACTCTAAAATGCACTGCGGAGACACAGGAAGTTGACTGGGGTAAGAGGATACCGGGGTTAAGGTGAGGTATACCTGAAGAAGGCGTAGTCATCTCTCAAGATGGTCTTTTGTGGCATGTAGGTCTTGGAGAGAGAGAGAGTTCTTCACAAATTGATGGGTGCCTTAAGCAGAGTCGTTGGACAGACTCAGGTGGGATAGATTCAGGTAGGAGCAGAGTCTTTGATCAGACTAGACATGAAATAGTCTTTTGCAAACTGAGGTAAGCGGAGAGTCTTCGGCAGACTAAGGTGGTGTTAAAAGTAGTATTGGGCAGCCTCAAGGAAGCGGAAATCTTGGGCAGACTGAGGTAGGTTTGGAGAGTCTTTAGCAGACTCAAGGTAGGTTGAGCGTTTTCAGCTAACTCAGGGTGGCTCGCGTCGTCTTCAGCCAATGAGCCCAGCACATCTGCTGGTGCTGGCTGCTGGAGTTGTAATTATACTAAATTTATACTTATCAGCAGTTATTCGGGATGTGGGGGGGGGGGGGGGGGGTGGCGGTGTAGCTTTTCATCACGGAGGCGAGTTTATCGGGTGTGCAGGAGCGCTGCTCATTTCTTATTGCCCGCGTGGAGGCAATGACAAATTAAAACCCTTTGTCCCAGAGACGGGCGGGCCATGATGTCACAAGGTCACAGGGGTGTTGCCATCTCTCAAGATTGTACGAACTTCTTCCAAAGCTAAGCGATGAGTAGTAGATTTCTAATAGTATTTATATATTTTGCGGAGGTGCCTTTTGCATTCATAAATCTGGGCGGGCAAAGGGGATTGTAATTACTCATTTAATTAACAATGACGTAATCAGGATTGTAAGCTATCTTAGCACAATACATTTAATCTGGTTTGTCACTTATATATTTCACGCCTGAGTGCACGCGTCTCATAGATGGGGTGAATTTGTCCCTAGAGTGCGCATTCTCACTATGCAGCATGCTGGCATGCGTCATCGGCCACCCCCTGAGTGATGTTGACCCATCTCTGGCTTCTACAACGGTGCTGCAGGTCTGGAAGGTGGATGCCTCAATCGTCAAACTCTTAATGGGCTTTTAGGCGAGCGCCTCTTCTTTGTCGCGCTGCCTTGAGTGGTTGGGCTTCTGGGCGACCACCTGCTGTAAGCTTCGCTTGCCCTGAAATGAGTTGCGGGTGTCCATATCTGGGTCGCATGCCATCTGGTTACAATCTCTGCGGCGGGTGTTCAGCCTTTTTTTTTCCTTCCCCTCTTCGCTCTATCTCCTTCTTCTTGGTAGCGGTTGGGTGCCAGTGCGTGGAGTCATCTGATTCGTAGCACAGTGCAGTCCCGTTGTGTATCCTTTTCTCGTACTTACCAAGGGAGGAAGAGTTTGGAAGGGAGGTTGGGGAATGAGCCATTTAATTCGAACCTAGACCTTCCCAGTTGGTGAGCATAATCACACTACCGTGAAAAAGAAAAAATGATTCATACAGCATGTGTACAAATGTAGTTGAAAAAAGTTTGCTTATTTTGATGTTAAAATTTATTTTTCTGTTCTCGAAAAATAAAAAGGGAAATAACAAATGCACGTTTTCATGTGGAAGTGGTATACTGTGGCCTCTGTGGGAAGAAATTAAGTAGACTGGCACTCAACCAGTATGTTCGCACAGTATCCAAACATGCGGTGACAAAAATCATTCTTAACATCTTACTATCCGGGCCTCTCCTACATGCTGATGTGGCATGGAGTCAAAGATCATTCAAGACAAACAGAACAAGACACTTTGTACATTCAAGTATCAATACTTTCTCTTGACGTCTTGAGGTGTTTTGGTTTGGTGCGTCAAAATAAGCTTACAATTTGCTTTAGCATTCTGACAAGACATACTTACTGGTTACAATATCTTACGAGCTACCGGTATGACATTAACAAAATAGTCAAATAAGGTTACATGAATTGCAATGACAATAATCACAGGTTATAATACTTTTACGTTCTAAAGAAGGTTTCCCTTGTATAGCGGGATTTTAAATATTTACAGGTTCTGCATAAGTGCACTACTCTTAAGCAGGGTTTACAAGGTTAGTGTGCACGTGAAGTTTTGGAGTCTGCTCTACGGCAGAGAGTTCATGAACTAGGCAGGGAAGGGCCTCCGTGTTACGTTACATGAAGGGACTCAGGCACGTGAGCATAGTGAAAGTGTGGAATACTGTTGGCGTTGCACCTCAATTACTTACACATCTCAATTAGGGGGTTTCACACAAGCATGAAAACCATTTGTCCTTGCGCACTGGGGGTGAGAAACTTTTCTCAAACACATTACCCTCTTACTGACTAAACATAGGTACACTTAGGCATACATCGTACATGAGAAATTATATAATGACCATCCTAACCTAAAATACATACACAAAAAATATTTATCCCTTTTTGAGGTTACAGCGGGATGACAAAAATCAATGTCTATTTCTAAGCGCCCTACAATGGCTTACGTCAATAAGGAGGTAATATGCAAAACTAAAGTTAGTCAAACTTTTCCGTTTTGTCCTCCTAGTAAGGTTACAAGCAGGATAAACACTCTTACTACCTACTTCTGTACAGGGGTGTGAGTTGACTCTACTATTTACAAGGTTAGGTTCATGTTCGATGATCTCAAATTATGCTCATAACAGAAACCTAACTGGCTGGTGACGAGATTGCATTTCTCGTGGTTTCAGCGTATGGGGCTTCTAGCTCGCACTGAGTAGAGAGGTTACGCTTGCTGTACTGACTGCAGTACATTCACATCATACAGGCTTAAACATAATTCTTAAGTTACATTTTCCTAAACTAAGACAAGAGATACGCTAAGAGTAAATATGTCAACTCACATTAATCCTACGGGATTATATAGGGGTTTCCTTCCAAGGAAAAGTAATTAGAACTACTCACTATGTGATTATATACACCAGTCCTAGCCTCAATTTATTTTACGGGGTGTGTGACACTGTTACTTTCGGGGTTTCACAAGTGAAAGGAATTTTACGTTAAATTATGTAACCGGAAGTATACAAAATTTGGAGGTTATGGCTTCGGTACAAAATTACACTTGAATCAACAATCAAAGATGCATGGTTTTACATAGTTTTGGTTAACAACCAGTTTACACTCAGAAATTTATGAAGGCTTAGAATTTCTGGGTGGCAGGGTTACGGCATACTCACAGCGAGTTCTTGCCTCATGCTCTTAAGCACATTTGCAGGGTTTCTTGATTCAATGTCACCCAGTCGCATTGTGAGGAATGGAGAAAGTTTCATCAAGGTTATGTTAACGGGCCTGCTGATGGGCTTCGGTTTTGCGTGCTCACTTCCTGACAGTGCTCACGGAATTCTGTGATGCTACGTTGAACGTGTCGTTCTATTTTTTTTTTCAAATACAGACAATTTTTTTATTAAGGTTAAAGTTAATGCTTCCTTTACATGAGCACTAATGGGGTTCGCGGGAGGAAATGCAAACATAAATTTTCCAGCTTGCTTACGGGGTTTGAAGTTACTTTAATTAGTCTCTGCAAACAAAGTTTCTTTTGGCACGCAAACTAGGGATCAAATGCCAACTTTTGAATAAAAATTAAGTTTTACTTTACAAAACTTTACTGTGTCTGTATTCAGGAGGCAAATTACTTTACTTGGACACTTTGTTCATATGGTGTGCGACCTCGTTTCATTACAATGCAGGTTTTTTTCTAAATTCTCCACCTTGAAAGCAAAGTTAAAGTTACAAAAAAAATTATGTGCTAACAAAGTCGAACTTCTTGAGGTGGGTGCAGGCACTTTCGATACACTGATGCACTTCCTATTCAACCAGGTTAGGATTTTGTAGATGATTTTGTGTCACCTAGTTGTCCCTCTTAACGAGTTATGACTTACTCGCATGGGCTTCAGGATGCAGTATTCTCTAACACAAGCACAGACCCTACTAAATATAGCTAACGAGGATTATGACAGGAAGGAGCGCTAGTCCAATATGGCTTCTGCCAGGTACTCACTCAGTGCTGGAAGCTGATGCTGGTCGTGGGCGTGGACGTTTAACCACCCGCAGTTTCAGGGGGCGCACTCGCTTCTGAGGTGCTGCAGTGGTGATGGTTGGCAAGCAGAAAGAGGCAGGAGCCAGTCAAGATGTCTCCTTATACCATCCAGGCATGTGGCAGGTGCACCTGGTGCGCAGCGGTGCCTCTCTGGCAGTGGCAGACAGCTTGGGGCCAGTGTCTCGGGCGCAGTTAACATCTGCTTCAGGGAGGGCGGTGCTGCTAGTTTCATCCTTCTCACCCATATTGGACATAGGTGGGTGACATCATCTGTTGTAGGCTCTATCATGGTGATGGTCCGGCATTGTCATGCGGCAGCGGCACGGGTGACCGACATGCGGTAATGACTACATGCCAATCCTGTCGACGGAGAGGTTTTGCATTCACTCACGTATACTGACTGTTCGGGTATGGCAGTTTCACTTTTGCTCGACACGGTATCTCTCTCTTTCTATCTCTGACCTTTCTTCTAAGCAGGTGAAGGAGGTCACTAAGTTGACTGTGGGCTCCACAGAAGTAGGCGCTGATGGGTCTAGATTTTAATTCTCCTTCTGTCCACATTCTCTATGCTTGTCCAGGATTGGGGACGTATGGTAGGATAACGTGCCATATGTTCCAAATGCTCTAGCCTGATTTCGCTCCGCCGACTCGGGGGGTGATGTAGGCAGGACCAAGCCTGGAGGGAGGGGGTACGCTGCTGCGTCCAGTTCAGTTCCCGGGAAGGGCAGTCCTTCAGGGAAGAAGGCCAATGAGATTAGTGCAACATGTGCTAACGAGTTCTCGTGAAGTGTCTGGCACTTTAGAGCCAGTGGGACAAGCAGGGGGGCAGGGTAGGTTCATGACCTCGTCCTAACGCTCGTGGAGGGGGTGTAAGGGGGAATACCCTTTGCTATCTTTCTGCTCTGGAAAGAACTGTCGACGGTAAGGTGGACAGCAGGATCGCTCCATGGGATCTCTGTTGGAACACGAGGTGGCATCCGGCGAGGTTCAACTCAAAGGTGGAGGCTAGCATAGGATGAAAAACTATCAGATGCGGGATAACATTCCCTGTAGAAATATACCATAGGAGGGGGGTCGCACGGCAGGGAAGGGAGACTGTCTGGTCTCCCTTCGTCTGGTGAAGATAGCCTACTGCGGGGAGATGGAGGGGGGAGCATCGTCCACCTCGTGGGAGTCCAGGGTTCAGTTTCTGCTAGAGATTCCGGACCTAACATGTTCTCTCCTTTGTTCACTACCATAGGCGACTGTGGGTCGGAATTCAATATTTCTACCAGTCGTACAAGTATCCGGCATAGGTTCAGGGATTAGGTGTTCGCGGGTCAACGTCCTTCATTATTATGGGATCTGTGAGAAGAATCGCGTGTCTCCCCAAAGCGCAGTTGTGCACTTGGAGGGCGAGGAAGGGGTCGTGTGGCACCTGGGATGTGCGCGTGGGACAGTACCGGTTAAAGTGCCTTCCCACGCAGTGCCAGCAGTGCAACAAGGGGTTGGAGGGGGGTCGCAAGGTCGCGCAGTGCCCTACAGGCTGCCGGGTGAAGGGGGCCAGGGTATTAACCCGGGCACATGCCAACTGCTCTCGATCCTCGTAGGGGCGTTCCTTTATGTCCGATTCCCGGACTTTCTCGAATAGACCCTTGACTGTCTGTGGCCGAACTGTGATAATCAGGTTATGTAAAGAAGGGAGGAGGGTGCGAGTAGTTCCTCTTACATGCAGAACCTCGCTCTGCTCTAGGTAGTGAAGGCGTTCTTATCCCCTCCTCGGCCTCCTCGTAGGGTTTTTGTACCCGCAAGTGTAAATCCGTGATTATTTTGCTCAGGAGTTCATCTCCCGAGAAATAGGAAGCAAGTTGGGCCTTAAATTAGGGCCAAATTTCTACAAATTTGCCATAGCATATCCCACCAGTGCTTGGCAGGGCCTGTTAACTGAGGGTGGGTGCGATTCACCCATTGTTTCTGCAGGACCAGCATTGCTCACTCCTGTGGTAAATGTCCTCGGCTAGCTGTCCGTGGTGACTCAATTCTCAGATGGACATTGTACTTAAATTTGGGCAACACGGGGTGTTTAAAACGATTCCCCGAAGTCGTGGAACATCTCTCCTTGTCAAGGAGGGAACAAAAAGAAAGGGGTAAGGCTGTCTGGCTTGGTCCAGGCCCTCAAGTCTTAGCTACCTGGGACAAATTGGCCCCACATTGGGTGCCAAATATTGACGCGTGTGCTACTGGGTGTTGATACCTTAGATGGTAGAAGGGTGATGACTACAATTTCCAAGCCTAGCTTGACCTACCATTGCGACTAATAATAGATCTACTTGACCGCTGTGGTCGTATAAGACTGCATATAATATTAGGCCATGTGTAGGTAGGCTTAAGTTGGGCGTGAGGGGAGTCAAACCCCAGTGTAAGGTGGATGGACGTGGCTGTCCATCCAGTGAGCTATGTACTCCTCACTGTAAGGGTCACCAATATGCAGGATGCCAGCGATCTCAGGTGAATGGAATGAGATGGTGATTAGTTGGATGTGGGGGTGAGGATGTCTGTTCTGGCAGAGGAGATCTTAACCGGGCGAGTAGGTTGCAGTGAAGGAATAAAATTGGGAGACGGGGGTGTAACGCGGGGTCCGTAGTCTGGTTGGGTCGGGATTTGAACCCGAACAACTTTTCCCGATGCTAACTTTATAAAGCAGAACTTCAGGAGTACTGTAAATTCTGGGTGTGATTCCCGGATTAATCTACCTAACTGTAGTGTCACAGGGTATAGTAGGATACCAATATAACCTGATCCTCATATTCAGTTGTAGAATACCCTGGCCGTTGGGCACCAACAAGATGATCTAGTGAGGTAGTGATTTCAAGGGGAACGAAGGGGGAGATTGGTCGCGGAACTTGATCGTGACACACTGGGCGGGGTTTGTCTTGAATGTGGAACTTACTGCCGTTCAAAAGGTGTGATGTTCTCTCTGTCGCTGTCTGCTTTGTGCACCTCCCCTTCTACTATACATCTGCCCACTAGGATCACACACTTTAACACAATACAAAATTAGAGGAGATACGGGGTGATTAACTAAAAATAACTGAACATAAATAATTAAATCAAATGTGATGTTTATTAAGGAGATTTTCCCTGGGACTGGGGTAAGAGGATACTGGGGTTAAGGCGAGGTATACCTTAAGAAGATGTGCAGGTCTTGGAGAGAGAGTGTTCTTCGCAGACTGATGGGAGCCTTAAGGGGAATCTTTGGACAGACTCAGGTTGTATGGATTCAGGTAGGAACAGAGAGTCTTTGGTCAGACTAGACAGGAAATATTCATTAGCAGACTGAGGTAAGCGGAGAGTCTTGGGCAAACTAAGGTGGTGTTAAGAGGAGTCTTGGGCAGACTCAAGGAAGCGGAAGTCTTGGGCAGACTGAGGTGGGATGAGAGTCTTTAGCACACTCAAGGTAGGCTGAGAGTCTTCAGCAGACTCAGGGTGGCTTGCGTCCTCTTCGGCCGATGAGCCTGGCACATCTGCTGGTGCTGGCTGCTGGAGTTGTATTTATAGTAAATTTCCACTTATTAGGATTTATTCGGGGTGTGGGGGTAGCGTAGCTTTCCACCATGGGGACGGGTTTATCGGGGTGCAGGAGCGCTGCACATTTCTTGTTGCCCTGTGTGGAGGCGACGACAAATTAAAACCCCTGTCTGAGGCGAGCGGGCTCTGACGTCATAAGGTTACAGGTGTGGTACCATCTCTCGAGATTGTAGGAACTTCTTCCAGAGTTAAGCGATGAGTAGTAGACTTCTAATAATATTTATATATTTCACAGGGGTGCCTTTAGCATGCATAAATCTGGGCGAGCAATGGGGATCGTAATTACACATGTAATTAACAATGATGTAATCTGCTACCCAGGCTTGTGGGCTGTCTTGACGCGATACACTTAATCTAGTTTGCTACTTATATATTTCACACCTGTGCGCATGTAGTTCGTAAATGGGGCGAAGCGTGCATTCTCACTGTGCAGCATACTGGCATGCGTTAATATGTATAAAAAACTTTTACCAATTTGGATTCAATCAAATTACATTACAAATTTGTAAGAGGGAGTATACAAACATCTCAAAGTACTTGTTTACAAAAATATCCAGGTCCAGGATCACATACACAAATATAATAAAAAAAATTACAAATTATTTTTTAATTAAATGTACAGACCTTCAAAACAATAAACAAAGCTGCTGCTACAGAGTAAGCACCCTGTCATACACATTAAAAACCAGAAAATAATTTTAGAATTATTAAAATTTTGGAGAATTATTAAAATGTTGCCTAAAAAACAGGTATGTTAACGACAGCTCAAACTTACAAACTCTCAAAAACATTGGGTGTGCAAAACCAAGTGTGGTTTCTCATTATTCACATGTGAGATGTAAAAGTAATTAGTTGCCTTCGGGCAGTTTAGCAGAAGAAATATCAAAAGATGAAAATCTATATAACACAGATATCAAACAAGTTAAAACTGTCAGGAACCACAACCGTGAAACCAAAAGCAAGTTAAATATATACTATTTACGTTGAGCAACCAAAAATAAATTTTGAATGCTAAACAATTGCTACCCTATACACAATGAAAAGAGTACATCTTGCAAATTTACAAAACAGACCAACATACAAAGCTGCTGATATTCACTAAACCATGACCAACCTGATTAAAAGGTGCAGAGAAAGCCTAGACCAGGCAGCTAACCTAAATCGCAGTAAAAGTCAAGGCGAGAGACGATCAAACATAGCAATGACAAAACCTTATATTACCTTGTTATAGGGGTGGGGCAGCCTTAACATGCACATGTGGATTTTGAGCAACAGATACACTGACGCCCTGATCCGGCCATCCAAACGAGAGGTAGCCCCCATCGATGCTGCCAAGGTCGAAGGGCATGCATTAGCCCTACCTCTGGCAGCCACTCCAGAACCAGGAATGTCGAGCAACAGAGACACAGACACGCTGATCCAGCCTTCTAAATGAGAGGAAGCCCCCATCGGTGCCACTGAAGTCGAAGGGCTGACCTTCTCTTTCCGTCGCACTGCCCCTGTCATACCAGTTATGAATAGACAGTGAGATTAACGTAGAGGTTACATCTTCCAGACACTCACAAAAGTGCTGTCATGCAGTGTGTTACTAGTGACAAACAAAAAGGAATCAAATCTAAACAGCTGTCACTAAGATGTATTAAAAAATTAACCCAGTGAGAAAAGTTACCAATAAAATATTCAGGATGCTCACCAAAGTGACAGTTGAATAATTGTAAATTTTTTTGCACCAGTGTCACATTTTGTTTCTAAACGATTCCAACGGGATGAGAACACAGACTCTTCCAAGAGCATCCATGAAGATTCACAGTAATTTTCTTTTTCTTAACCCAATCCTACATACTGCGTAACTGATATGTAAGAAATTTCTGTTGTTTACTTTGAAGTTTTTTTGGCAACTTGTTAACCGACAGAGAGTCGAACCTAAAACTCTGAGCCACAGAGCTTCCATGAACTCTCTCCGAAATAAACAAGGTACCTTGTAAATTATTCTGAGTTGATTCATTGATGAGCGTCTTGTGTATTTTTTTTGATGACCTCCATGCGTATATGTGTCCATGTTAAATTCATTTATTAAAGGGTACTCATTTGTAATGCAAGCTAGCCAGCTCGGGTGACGTAAGACACGAGGTTGGCAACCTTCTATTGTGCCACACATAACTATTTTACCTGCTGTGAGACCCACAGGTTGACCACAAGATAGGTTCACTTTCACTCACTTGATTCACAACAGCAGGTAAAGAGATAGTGTGTTCACCACCTTGCCTTCCACGAGTAAGGACTTGAAAATATTTGTTATTTTCCCAATGTCTTTCAAATGTGCTGTTGTTTTATTTATGTAATTTCTTTCCACAGGGTATTGTTACATATATATTATGTAATAAGTAAACACAGCATTTATGCTGCATAGTGCCAATGGCACATATAATAATGAAGGTCATGGGCCACCCGGTCACCTTGACAGCAATCGTCACCCCAAGGGAGGGGGGGGGGGGGACACTACACGGCCCTCGCACCGACTTGTCAGGCGAGGGGAAGATAGAGAGCCAGCATGCCACGAGTGAGACAGAGCTATAGACTTTGTATCACACAGTGCGCCGCTGAGGCCGGCAGCCCTAGTACACAGATAGAGTAAACATACAGATGCCAACTGATCCAAACTTAAGGGGTCAGTCTATAAATTTCAATTTTTTTTTTTCATTTTACTTCATGATTTGAACTTCCAGAGAAGAGGGAACAGTTCTACATTCCTATGTACCACCATCAAATCGCTAGATCAGCCTTCACTGCTTGCTTATTACAAAACGACTATGATTCATCAACCGTCATGTTTTATAACTAACCGGAGGGAGGGTCAAACCCAGAGTAATTCACGAGTACCTACAGGATCACTACCAGCCTAGTGAGTGATTACAGACACGTCAATGAACCAAGCAACTCCATTTATGAGCGCCGGCAGAATCGCCCGTGTTGTGGAGGACGATTCTAGACACGTGAATGGGGCATTACAAAAGCGGTCAAAAAACACAACCTTTCCCCCCTCCCCCGTAAAGCACAATGAGTCACATCGAGCTGCCACCTACCATGAAGCAGCCCAAGCGCTGCAAAGCCTGCCGAAGCCAAGTGGCGTGCAGAGGGTAGCCACCCCCACCCCGGCCTTGCACTAAAGGAACGTCACACCTCTCACTCCAGCACGCACTACAGATGCCAGTGCATGGCCAAAGACAAGAGTTATCTTCTCCAGTAGCTCACCTGAAGACTTTGTGTAATGGGGCTCTCTAGTGAAACTTAGGCCCTCACTGCCCTCTCCAAAAATTCCAGAGGATTCAGCATCGCCTCCCAGCAGCTCCAGAAGCTGCCACCACCAACTACCAGTAAATTCCCGAGGTTCTCCAACACTAAGCTTGCAGACCTATGCCCAATGTCTACATCCGAAACAATACTTTCATTGTCACTCCTTCTGGTTCAACAACCACCACTACTTTCTGGTAGTGGTAACTGCACCCACTGCCCTTATGGTTGTAGCCCCTTTTCTTACAGTCTTTTCTAGACATCCCCAGATTAGAGTAGCTGTGAGTGAGTTGTTTTTATAGCCGTCAAAGTCATTCTATACTTAGTTAGATTAGAAGAAGGTCTCCTTCACCTGTATTACCGTAAGATACATCCAACTATGTTTTGCTTGGTTTATTACTACATAATAAATTCATATTGTTCCTATCCGAGAGGTGTTTATTTAAGAGGTTATTTCCTGCTGACCACTAGACATACTATCTTTGTATATAGCAAGGCCTGGTACTCTATCAGTGATCTGTAATCTTGATCCAGCATGCCTAGTCTAGCACAACCAAAACCACATGGACTATATTGGAGTTCAGGCTCCAGAAAACAACATGCGTCAGTCTTTACATAATTAGAGCACTATCATACAAACATCTGGAGGTATAGTTATCATGGTCTTCCTGCAATATCACATTATTTTGTTTTAACTTCAAACAAACATAGAAAATGGAGTGCATAAAGGCAATCATAAGAAATTGCCATCATCACTGTGACACTACTGCTAATAATGGGACAACAGTAATGTCAATGTGTAAAATATTTTTGTCATGCCGTTACTATCTGTAATTTGAACACAACACAAAAAATAGAAATTTCAAAAACATAATTTAATTTTAATGATGTACTGTCACTGATGACCTCAAACAATTTTCAAAACAGTGGCTCATGCGGTCAGGTAAATTCATGTAAAATTGACTGCTAGGCCAAAATTCACGCTTTTCCTGGGTCTTAACAAATTCATGGCCTTTTCACGGTTTCACAAAATTCTTAAATGAGAGGCCTCCCTGGTATTTCAACATAAAGTTGAGGTTTATTTGCACGTCATGTCCACAACCATTGCATGTCTGCATGTATAGAAATTTTCTGTTGGTTCCCTGAAAAACAATGGATAGAAATTTCACTTTATATACGGAACTCTGTGGGACCATAATAATTTTTCGGTGGTAACAGACTTTTCATTTGTTCATGTTTTATGTATAAAGTTTCCACTGTAGAATTGACACAACATGATGTGCACTATAACCAGGAAGTCCTGTTAATGCACGACAATGTGACAAAGTTATGCACAGTGTAGTCAACTCTCAATTCTACGGCCCTGGACATAATATAGACCATCTTGAAATAACAATCATTTTTGGACAAATAAAAACATTTTGGTTTAAAAAAGTTGAAAATTTGAAGAAAATGACAGAAAAATAAGTTCGTTGCATTTATTATTGCTGCTTTGCATTGTGATTCTCTTTGTGAGTGCTGTACTACTGTCAAGTAGATCAAATCTAAAAATAGACATTCCTCCCACCTAAATGCTTCAAGGTTGTAGATGTTTCTCCATGCACAAGTGCTGTTGTTGCAATAAAAATCAATAAAATATTTTAGAGTACAGGATCAAAATTGCTCCAAATTCCAATACAAAACTCCTTTGAAATAACAATTAACAACCCTTTTCCTGGGAGCCATGACAGGTCATAGAACCGAAAGAAGTTGACTGTGCACTAATACAAGAGATGATGGCACTCACTACAGGGAGTAGTGGTGTCTAGCTCCAGCTCCAGGTAGTGGCACTCAAGCTGGTCCAGGCCGGGCAAAGGCGTGGGGCTAGTGAGCTCCAACCACTGCACTCCTGGATCCTGACCTGCAGGGGGCAGTCGCCCCACCACTAAGCTGGGTGGGCTCTTGAAGCTGCTGCGAGTGCACACCACCACATCTGCCCCCACATCCAGCACTGTCAGGTCTGCCTCTGGCAGTCCCAACTCCATCACACTCCTACTGACTGCAAGAAGCACATCCACCACTCTGTCAGGTGGTAGCGAACTTTTCCCTCTGGGTTTACAAACACATATCTCCAATAGAAACAACAGAGATGAGCAGAGTTCTCTCCACAACTTTACATTTCTCACAGTGTCTATTCAACGGATGCTACAGCTACATGCACAGTAATGAAGAAAGACCTTAGTCAGAAGGAAGAACACCATGCACTGAGGTAAAAAGGATGCTGAGAGTTCACTTTCTCTGCAGTTTTTCCATTAAGATTCAAGATATTAAAAATGAATGCACTATTAAATGTGACAAAACTACATGTGATAATACTGCATACAATCAGAAATATAGAAGGTTACATTCAGAGATAGGTCTGAACCCCATTTTGCAGGTATTACAGATACAGATACTTTGTGGCCGATCCCACAGATAGTGAAAATACATTTGTATTTTTTTTTGGTGTCTGACAGCATCTAAAAACTTTTGCCATCTTGGGAAATATACACTTTACAGTGTTTGTAAATGGCTTTGTGGGAGTATCTTGTTAAACATTTAAATACTCCCAAATTTCAATTTCTTTATTTCCTTCTATGTCAGATTAAAATTGGCTTACAAATAATTATGTACACTTACAGGCTCATTTTTTAATATTTAGGCACTAGTTCCAACTCAAGTTGACCTATTCTCTATTTGCACTAGACACACAGAGAAATTGTGATTATTTTTCCAGAAAGTACGAGGAGATGAAATTATAGTTTTTATTATTACGTTTACAATTTAACAGTATCTAAAATAGATGGCATTTACTCAGTAATAAAAAAAAAATTATTTAAAATTAATTTGTCAAAAACATTTGTAGGTCCAACCATTATGATCATCGCTGAATGACCATGTAAAAAAAAAGATGCATATAAAAATATACACAAGAAATATACTTCTTCCTACAAATAAAATAATCTCTCTTGTTCCAATAAACAATCGGTAAACAAAAAAAAAAAGGAAGTTAGTACTCAACTTTTTAATTACATATTCATAAATTGGATCATTAAGCTAACTAGAAACATAATAAAAGTTCTTTACAAACTGTCTAAAATCTTCACTTCGGAACACTCCACAGTAGTGCCAAATCCACTACAAACACAGTAGAAAACTATGGAATTTTAGGAGACTAACATGGTCAAGATGGCCTCATGACCTAAATTGTAAGCTTGTATTTAGTGCTATGTGCATTCTGCAGCTATGATGACCATATGTTTTGTTCACAATGAAAAACAAATACATGTTAGTACTGTGCTTATGTCCGCTCCTCTGACTACTATCCTGCACCTAACCACCCAACTACCCCTAACCTCTCCAACCCTATCCTTACCAGCCTTACCGACCTCAACCAAAGCAAACAAATTAAAAAAAATCAAGGAACATGTAATTTTAAACCCCTGCTCACCCAACCCAAATGAACCAAAACCCCTACCCCCCTGTCAACTCTCACGCAGTCATAAAAATGACACCCTTGGGTGGGACATGAGATGAACAATGACATACAAATACTTACTAGTAATATGGGCGCCAGCGGTGCTTCCCAATCACCACATTATTGAGACTCAGGGTTCTCAGGGATGCTGGGGATTCTGTGTGTCCTTCTTACCTATGCGTACTTACAAACACGTAGGCAATACTAAACTTTTACTAAACATAATTTTGAAAATAAGCACTTAATAAAATACATGGGGCTAGGACACTGTCACTACTGAATAAAAGAGTTAAGTTCACTGTAGACTTGTTTTTATTATTATTGCTTGTACAGATCAATGTGCCAATGAAATTATGATACTCTCGGTCATGACTAGCCAGTTCCACTTGGGTGCTCCCCAGCCTGCAATTAATCTAGCACACACCTAGATGGATGATCTCACCAAGGTGCGTGAAAGCACAGCCTTCACATGGGAAGAGGGCCAACAGCCACTAGGGTAGACTGACGGTTTTTCCCTGAAGACAGGACACAGTGAATTACAAATGAAAACACTTGATGAAATATATTAACATGTGTGACTACTTGGCATCACTAATGCAAACTCGTCTGGGCTCACCCGCCAGCACGTGGGTAGTGTGGCGGCAGCCTATACACAGAGCCGGCTAGGACGGAAGTAATTGCACCATACACAAACTGCAAATTACACAAAATACATAAAGACCCTTAAAAGATGAAGGAGCATGAGATGAGTATTCACAATAAACACACACATGTGTGAAAACAAGTTTAGATGGCGCGGATTCCGCTGGATGAAGTTTGTAGCGGACCAGGTGGTGCAGATGAAATTGTAATATTTCTTCTTGAAAAATACAAATTAAATTCCAACACAATATTATTCTGATAGAGAAAGTTATTCTCTTTACGACTGAAGTGATTGCAGGTGTGTAGCATCCCTGATGGGGAAAAATCAAACATGAAAGTGACAGCGTGGTCAAACAAAAAAGCATATATTTAGGTGAAAATTACAAGGAACCCTGACAAAAAATTAACATAGAACACTGAATAAAATATTCCACATAAAATATTACATAAATAAGTGCTCAAACGCAATGATGGCGTAGACATATACTTGGTGTCGGTTAGTCACATGGCCGCTGGCTGTTAGCCAGCATGAAATATAGAGAAAATCTAAAAAAAAATACTAGTTCAAACAACTCCTACAGAAAAATTTTCCAGAAAAAGTTAGAAGGGAGCATACATATAAATCAATTAAATAAATACAATTATAAATTATATTAATTGAATAATACATTTCTGAAAAAACCAAATTCAATGACTTGCATTTTGATTTTGTCACTTTCACTTTACTCACTTCAGGACTCAACTCTCGTATAGATGATGGATCATACAGTCCTCTTGATAGGGAGACCAGCAGACTGACATCCCCCCTTCTTTATTTCATTGGCTATATATAGTTTGTCAATCTGCTGACCACCTGCTCCAACTGATCATTAATCCTACATAATAAACGATCCCCCCACCCACACTAATCAATTGCATCGCACATTAACTGCTAAGGTGTTCTGGTTATCTATTTTTTACAGCATCTAATTTCCAAACCTTCTGGCAATGATACACCCACGTTCAGTGTAGAGAACTGGCCTGGTCGTTTTGCAGCAAGGCACAAAATCGGATTTGGCTAACATGATTTTACGTTTCAGATTAGTGGCTTCTGGCAGGATACCTAGGCAATGAGTAACATCAGATTTAGATTTGACCTTGGTGGTTTCTATGGGGTGTACATGAGCCACAGGCAGTTTAGCAGTCCGTTGTTCAAAACTAATGTGAGATGTCTGGGTCGCCGCTGCTGATTCGAGCCTGAAGTCTGTGATCAGGTTTTCCAAGAGTTGATCTGGTAGTCTTAAGTACTCGGCAATCCAGAGGTGTGTTTCCCCATTCAGGCATCTAGGTGGCACAAATAGGTCCTTACGAATCTCCGGAATTACTGGAAGTTGTAAACAGCAGTGCTTGTGCTTGATTCTTCGGCGAAAGCATGTTGAGCATGGTGTTGAAGGAGGGGGTAAGCTCTTGCAGATGCCCAGAAGCAGTGAGCACCTGCTTTACTTTCACACGAATACCACTCTGATGGGTGTAAGGCATCTGGATATCAAAACACACTCTCATGTCCATGGGGCGATTACCGGGTTCATGTAGTCCTACTAGATGTAGAACCACGTGGAGCATCTATAGACTCTGCACACTCTTTCACAGTGCTCGGCACCTAAACGCGGTGGAGAGGGCGAGACCGAGTGACAAGCTGAACTTGAGAGACAAAGTACATGCGTGCAGACTCTACCATTCTGCCTACCGTAGTATGCAGAAAGGTTGACTGGTACTAGTGCATGTGGGTATTCTGACAGTGTAGTAGCTTGAATGAGCAGATTTCCCGTGTTACCTGCATTCCCAATCAGCGGTGTGAGGTAAACTAGGAGAGCTATTATATCTACAGGAAAGTGGTACCCTTGAGTCAGATAAGTTTTGTTTATTCCATCTGATGGGAAATAAACAAGTGGTGTCCCAGTACCTCCTAATGCTGGCGACAGCTTAGGAAAGCTTAAACCTATACTATCCAGATAGAGGTGACCTCTGTTCCTGAGCTAACAATGATAAATGATGAGGTAGATGAACACTATTAAAATAACTTCAACTGGTACTAACTCCCTATGCATGTGTTTGCCCAGAAGGGGGCCAAAGTGTCTAGGTGTGCAGATGATGTGGAGGTTTGTAATAGGGATGGGTCGATATTACATTTTCTCGATACTCAATACAAGTTTTGATACCAAAACCTTCTAATGATACTCAATATCGATCAATACGTTTCTTAATACCAAATTTAAATTGTCACGAACACAAAACAACTTGTTCAAGAAAATTGCTCATTTTACTAGTGTTGTTGATGCACACTGAAACTATATAAAGAAACAACATTACACTTGAAACAAATGATGGACAGTCAGTAATTCAAACATCCTTAACCAATGATAAACCAACAAATCCTTTGATTCTATAAAATCACATTTCCTCAGTGGAAGATGTAATCAAACTGTGAGTAAAATTATAGCTGAGTCAGTACATATTTATTTTGTGAATTCTGAGTTTTTATTATATTATTTTGTGACTTCAAAGAGATTACTGTAATGTTTGTTTATTAAAACGTCTGACAACCGAGAGTGAATTGAGTGACATGAGCAGCAATTTTCCATCCATCCAGTCCAGTGCTCAGCGCAAGGTGTGGCTTCGCTTCCTCCCATTACACGCCTGGTGAGAGGGGAAGTGGTTCCCAAGCAACTAGAGTGCCATTCTCATATTATTTCCCTCTCTTGGCTACTCTCGGGAATGCCGTGTTGTACTTCGTCCCAACCAGGCACAATATTGATTCCTCCCCTTACACGGCTGGTGAGAGGGGAAGTGGTTGCCTAGCAACTAAAGGGCCATTCTCTTATTATTTCACTCTCTTGGGTACTCTCGGGAATGCTCTGTTATAGTTCGTCCCACTCAGGCACAATGTTGATTCCTCCCCTTACACGCCTGGTGAGAGGGAAAGTGGGTACTTAGCAACTAGAGTACCATTCTTGTATTATTTCACTCTCTTGGCTACTGTCAGGAATGCTCTGTTGTACTTTGTCCCACCCAGCACAATGTTGATTCCTCCCCTTACACGCCTGGTGAGAGGGGAAGTGGTTGCTAGCATTCACAAATGATTTCTCTGCTAGCATTCACAAATTATTTCTCTCTCTCTTGGCTACTCTCAGGAATGCTCTGTTGTAGTTCGTCCCACCCAGGCACAATGTTGATTCCTCCCCTTACATGCCTGGTGAGAGGGGAAGAGGTTGCCTAGCAACTAGAGTGCCATTCTCGTATTATATCTCTCTCTTGGCTACTCTCAGGAATGCTCTGTTGTAGTTCGTCCCACCCAGGCACAATGTTGATTCCTCCCCTTACACGCCTGGTTGAGAGGAGAAGTGTTTGCCTAGCAACTAGAGTGCCATTCTTGTATAATTTCTATCTCTTGCCTACTCTCGGAAATGCTCTGTTGTAGTTCATCGCACCCAGGCACAATGTTGATTGCTTCCCTTACACGCCTGATTGAGAGTAGAAATGTTTTCCTAGCAACTAAAGTGCCATTCTCATATTATTTCTCTCTCTTGGCTACTCTTGGGAAAGTTCTGTTGTATAGGGTGACAGGCTACAAACCGACCTTCTACTGCGCAGGCGCAAGTTCCCGGGAGCTGGTTAGAGGTGGTAGTTGTGGTGACTCCTCCCTTGTCCCTGGTCCCAACTTTCATGAACGCGGTTGTGGTATCAAACACAGCTGTAAAAGAAACTCTGTATGAACAACATAGCTGTCGGCCCGCGTGTAATACTCGTGGCAGCTAATATTGACTTTCATTGGACGACCTCTTGTCAATTAAACTAAGACCAACGTTTTAAAGTTCACGTGCGATGAAATATTAATGTTCCAGAATTTTCATGCTTGAAGGCTTATGACCTAACTTACAACATAACGTAAAATCGACACCCCTGCCTTGCACGGGATTCTAACCCAGAACCTCTCAAACAGTACACTGCAAACTCCAAACAACTGCGTCAAGGTTGTACCACATTATGTATATAACAGTACAGGCAGTCTTATTCTGAAGCATAAAGAACTGTGATATTTATTTGTGTTTAAGAGATATTCTGTATTCCTTGAAAACACATTTTAAGTCTTTTTGTCTCTTTATGAGTTGAATGGTGAAAAACCCTGAAATTGTTATGTATTTACGTAAGCATCATAATGAAGCAAAAAACCCCTCGACGTTTCAACTGGTTTGATATGATTAACCGAAAACACATTTTACATATTTCCACCCCCTTAACCCATTCAGTAACGTAACTTTTTTTTTGTTCAAATTTACATATATAAGTTAATGACCATTTATATACCTTCCCCAGTTGTCAGTTTTCTGATCTCACTCACAGTTTACAAAATAAATTGGGTGGGCATCAAAATGCATTCATGTATTACCCGAAGAGCAAAAGTCGCAATTTATAAATTTGAAATTCCACCTGCACCACGTGGTCTGCTACAAACTTCATCCAGCGGCATCTGCGCCATCTAAACTTGTTTTCACACATATGTGTGTTTATTGTTAATACTCATCTCATGGCCCATCTTGTTTCACGTATCTCTGAGGATTTATGTAATTTTGTAATTAGTGTATGGTGCAATTATTCCCATCCTAGCCGGCTCTGTGTATAGGCCGTCAACACACTATCCACGTGCTAGAAGGCGAGCCCCGACGAGTTTATGTTAGTGATTCTGAGTAATCACATGTGTTAATGTATCATCAGGGTTTCACTTTGTAATTCACCATGTCCTATCTTCAGTGAAAAATGGTCAGTCCACCCTAGCGGCTGTTGACTATCTTCCCTTGTGAAGACTGAGTTTTCATACAACACGGTGAGATCATTCATCTAGGTGTGTGCTAAATTAATTGCGGGCTGGGGAGTACCCAAGCGGAGTTAGCTAGACACGAACGAGTGTATCATTAATTTCACGGCATGTACACACAGTATGAATAAAAACAAGTCTCACATTGAACTTACCTCCTTCATTTGTAGTGACAGTGTCCTTGTCACATGTGTTTTTCAAGTGATAAATATGTTTAGTAAAAGTTTAGTATTGCCTACGTGTTTGTAAGTACGCACGGGTGAGACGGACACACAGAACCCACTGCATCGCTGAGAACCCCAAGTTCTTAATAGTGCGGTGATTGGGAAGCACTGCTGGTGCCCATATTACCACTAAGTATTTGTGTCATCATTCGTCTCGTGTCTCACCCAATGTCATCAATTTATAGACTAATTGCATACATTAACAGTAGGCCCACATTGACCGATAGCTTTCAGACTACAAAAAAAAAAAAAAAAACTATGGTTGTACGCAGCATATCACTCACTGTTCTTTGTAGTCTTTGGTGGCCTCCCCCACTTCCTCATGGCAGCGTGTAGTGGGTAAGGCCAGGTGAACCTGACGGTTGGCCTCAAGGGGGCTTCTCGGTACCGGCTTGACTCCAAGCCGGCCTGGCAAGCTCATGGTGGCTGCAATTTCCAGGCCGGTTCAGGCTGCGCAGTGAGTTCACCTTTGGCCTTGGTCTGAGACAGACTGACAGGTGCCCAAAGATCATCAGCGACCTTGGTATCCGGAACTGTTGCCAGTGGGGCGGTTGCCAGTGGCAGTGGTTCTGATGGTGCTACTGCCCCCCTGGCTGGCTGGGTAGAGTTTGGGGGTTTGGCAGGCGCCCTTCCCCTCTCGTTGATTGGATGTTGGCCCTGGGTGTCTGCCTCGGCAGTAGGCGACACCAAGAATCCGGCAACCAACTGGGGCAAGCTCTGCGGCAGGTTTTTTCCTGCTGCCCCTCTGGCTGAAGAAGAATGTTGGCCCTTCGTTTTGTTCTGGATATACCCGTTTATGTAGGTGTTCCTTCTGCCTTATGAAAAGCTCTACCTCTTTGTCCGGGTGTTGGATGGGGGTGTGCAAATCTGTTATCAGATTTGGCAAATTGGAACTGGAGCCATCCTTTGATGAAATCCTTGTCCTTATCCCACCATTTGCTGGCGGGTCAGCTCAATTCGTGGCATACTCGGCTCACCCATTGTTTTACGGGAATGAGGTGTTCCCTCAATTCATTCCCACATTTCTTTACAAAATTCTTTGGGTACTCATATGGTTTCCCATGGAACTTGGGCAGCATGAGTTCAGTGGGCATTCCAGAGTTTACTAGGCTACTCCGGGCTACCACGTTTGGTGGTTTGTAGGTATGTTTCCTTCAGCATACCTCACACTGGTACACCTGGTCTGGGTTACGAATTCGCTCGTCAGCCCAACCAATACATTGGTGGTGAAATTCTCAGTTACATAGTATACAACGGACTAGATACCGTCTGCGACATTTACATTGAGGCCACTGGCAGACCCGACATCAGTATTTTAAACCGTCGGTGGTGTTGTCCCATCTGAGACACACGTAGTTATATCGTCGCCAACAATAACTTCATTGCATTATATTTTTCATCCGTCTCTTCGCAAGTCATGACAAGACATGGGGTATTACTGGTTCTGGCGTTATTAGCCTCTGCTAATCCGCCACGTACTTCGGGCAGACTCTCTTCAGAGTCAGATATGATTAATGGTTGTAAGGCACCACGGGCTGTTTACATGACTCCCCGAAGTCGGTTATGAGCTCCTCTGCAAAGAGTCGTGGAGGGAATTGGGGAGGGGATGAGACTGGCGTGGTCCCAGCTCTCAAGCTTAAACTACATAGAACTGCATGGCAGCATGTAGGGCGACATTCCACGCGCGCTTCGTTCTTGACTTAGCTCTTGCTAGTTGCGGTTAGAGCGCTGATTGCCCTCCTGAGCTAGGTCTATAATCTGTCTGCGGTGTTATTCTCTACTCAAAATACTTGTTTGGCCCAGTGGGTCGTGATTGGTTCACAGGGATACTGCCTACTGGAGGGATTACTTTGGAATGGAGGGGTATCAAACCCCAGGGTGATTTGAACCATGATTGATTCCCTCCCATGGTGTTCAATCTTTCTCACTGATAGGATTGCCAATTTGTGGGATGCCGGCTGTCCGGGTTTACTGCCATGGTATGGACCACAGATGCTAACTAGGTTACACAATAATAGAGGTGTGAGATTCAGTCAGGAGTTTTGATTCGAACCAGTTGAGTCTCGTCTGTCTTTGTACAGGAATTAAATTTAACGGGGCGGAAAACACCCAACGTTTAGACGTGGGTTTAGGAGGTAATTTGACCCTGATTAACTTCCCTAATGTAATTTGGATCGTTCACGAATTAGATGGGTTCAAACCCTTATCTTTCCTAGAGGGTGATGCGTTTACGGAAAGCGATGGAGTTTCCGGCTGAAGATAGCTCACATGGTCTAAATCCTGCCACGGTCAGCAGATGCCCAATAAAGTGTCGAGTTCTGACATGTGGTTAAGTGGGATGCTAGGAGAAACTGGAAGTGGGGTGACCTCCGGAACCGCCGGTGGGTGGCATGTCTTCACAATTAGTTTCTACCTCAATCTGTGTGGTGAATTATCTTTGAAGGGCCTGCCGCTCTTTACGCCTATTCTGACTCTGAATTCCACCTCTCTTTTTATTCATTTGGCAAACCTTCTTTCCTTCCTGCTGACGTACAGTCCTGGGGGTGTCTCTCCTTCAGACACACACAAGGCACTGACAGTGGGATGTGCAGTAGAGAACTGGGTAGCAGCTGTGGGTAGCCCAGAGAGCACCGGAAACCCAGGAGCTGCGGTATGTCAGATTCAGACTGGTCGCCTTATACAAGCGCAGTCTCCTATAGAGTTCGGCATCCTCACATCTATTCCACTGCAGGGTCTTACATACACACAACAACCCTTTAATTACAAATGAACGTGAGGGGAACAATAACTAAAATAACGTAGTAAACGAATATAGGTTTGACGTAATATTTATTATCACGTCTTTGGAAAACAATGGGGAATACCGGTTGATTGTACACACTAAATAATTCCAAATAATAAATTTACATGATTACGTTACTCAAGCAAAGGTGAGTCTGGACAAGAACTTGTTTCAAAATACACTGGTCTGAGAATTATTTACATTAAGCAATTTACAGCGTTTGACTCCTGAGGAGTGGGTGTCCAGATAGGATGTCGTGATGACCTGCTACGATGGAGTCAAAGGAGTGAAAGGGGTAAAGGGGTGCAGGGTTTGGGACATAGAGGTTACCTCTGGAGCGTCTTGTCAACTCTTGCATTCAGCTGGTGTAGGAGAAGTCTTCTTCTCAAGCTGCAGGCGAGGAGGAGGTCTTGGTCAGACCAGGGAGAGCTCACTGACTTATAGGGCCGGCAAGCCGGCGAACTCTGGCTAGAGAGACGTTCCTGTGCCTCCTTATATGGTCGAAGATCAGTGCTTAAGGGCTCTTACCGGGAGTATGGGGGTTGATAGCCTTTCTCCGCAGGGACTAGTTATCATAGGGTTGCGGTAGCCCCGCACATTCCTTAACGCCCTGAGTGGAGGCTGCTGACAAGTTTACAACCCCCACTCGAGGCTCAGCAGGTATAACGTCACAGGGTAGCAGGGGTGCTGCGATCTGGTGGTGCCTTTTGTAACTTCCTTCTCCGTTATCTATGGGCAGGGGATTGTCGGGTAAAACAATCTTGGTTCAAGGGGGTGGCGACCGCATATTGGATTCTGGGCAAGCAGAACAAATTTATAATCAAACGTGTTAGTTATAAATGTGTCCAAGTTTACCCATAGGGTGTGCAACCACGCTGCATAGCAGTGTGGCATGCATCAAGTGTAATCATAACCTTGTTGATTAGTCTTAATGTTTCTAGTGTTTTGCTCTGCTTTGAATAATTGTGGTGTAGGGTCACCACAGCCTTCTTCATTTTCTTCGCGGAAATTTTTTTTGAATATCTGGACTTTTCGGCGTATAAACAATTTGGCATCTTCACCCAGATTTTGGGTCCTATTGTAGAATTTGGTTCTTAGGTTCACTAAAACCTCTTCCCCGGTGAATTTGTGGGCAAGATGATTACTAAATTGTGCCTAATCCATAATAAACTTGCAGAACTTGTCCCACCAAGTTCGTGCCTTACCTGTAAACTGGTCCTAAGTCTGGTTTATCCAGTGTTTAAGTGGAATGCCCTGTTCATGAAGTGGCCTTTCGCACTCTGTGAGGGAAATAAGGGGGTCTTCGTGGGGTTATCCCGCAAAGTCAGGCATCTGTGGATCCTCTATAGTTTTCATCGTGCATGATCTCCGTGCATATTCCGGGTTCAGGGGGTAATATTTGCCTGCACATCGGCAGACTTCACATCTTTAGACCGTGCAATGTTGGGTTACCAGTTCATCGGTCCAGCCAATACAACTGTGATGACAGTTCTCAGCACATATTATACACCTAATGATGTACCCTCCATGTCCCTGGCATGTCGCCCGGCTACAATAGGTTGTTTGCCTAGTCTGGCACTCATCACATAGGAATTTAAGTCTGTCAGTGTGGCGTACCATGCCTGTCTAGCCCACACAGATGTAATGGAACTGTCGCTGGCAGTGAGTACATTCTATGCTATTAATTCCTTCCCCCGGGCAATTTGACTTAGCACACTGTTCATCATTGGTGAGCGCTATTGTGGTCCCAACCAGATAGTTTTCGGTTATGTCGGCATCCTATATATGTGTGGTGTTTTGAGCGCCACAGGGTGTTTTCAGACTTCCTGAAGTCTGTTCTTTGTAGTAGTTGGTTTATCCCGGCTAGTGGGTCTGTCTAAGGTCGTGCTGATTTGATTCTGCTTAACTGATCTCTGGAATTAAGGCGGATGCCTCACATTGGGTGCCAGAAAATCCCCTGGTTTGATAACGGACTCTAGAGATTGGTCCTGTCACTGGCCCAAAGTCATTTTGGTCAGACGCAGGCTAGACACGACCTGGTGTCGTGCGTATTCCTTGTGCTGGACAGGTGCTTTTCCCATATAGGCCTACAACTTTGGTGCCATTGGCTGACGACTGAGTACGAACTATGGTTCCATTAGAAATGCTCGGCGGGTGACTGTGTTGGCTTGTGCTGGTATACCTGGAAAGCGTTTCCCATGAGGCTAAACTGATGCAAACTCGTCGTGTGACGTGCTAGGGGTGGTTTCTGTGCTCCAGTGGTTTTTGGCTAATATGGTTTCTTATTCGTGGGTGTACAAGGTGCTGGACAAGTTGGGTACCCCACTGAGCGATGGAGGTTTCTTTCCAAGGGTAATGTCAGTGCCGTACAATATGGCCTGAATTACTGGGTAGTATCTTTCAGTTATCTTAGTTGATGGCTTGATGATAGCTGGTACAGTGGCAGGTGGAGCTGGAGCAGTGAGCTGATGGAGAACTACAGCTTGAACACTTCACGAAGGGTTTTAAGTCCCCAGAGAGATTATGAGGCAGCCCTTGCTTATTTCACTCTTTTTTGAATACCACCACTGTGAATAAATGGCATTAGGATAAATATCTAAGATCAAATCTGGTCGGTGTCGACGAGTTGAAAAAAAGAAATAAAAAAAAATTATCTGTACGTAATTTAATACATTTTAATTAAAATCCTTTAATCAATATCAGAGTTCAAGCCTTTTCTCCAAAAGATAATATGTTGTCGCAAATGTTTTGCACTGTTTTCGCGGTGTGTTCCAGTTATCGGTGCAAAAATAGTATAAAATAGTTTCTGGCAATCACGTGACATATCCAATTTTTCAGTTTTCAGTACACACCCAAACCAGTCAATTGGAATAAGCCATAACAATTAGCAATGTAGTGCTAAATGTTGACCCATGCCAGAATGCGGTGCAGCGCGTCTGCGCACTCTACAGACAACTCCGCCCATCTACAAGCCACGTACGCTCCGGGGCGGAACATATAAGCAGCAATCTGAATCAAATATATTGTGCCCGAAAGCCCATGAGCCTGGGTGGCTAATCATATAATTGCATATAACGTGCATAATTGCAATCCCCATTGCCCGTCCAGAATTATTTATGCAAAAGCACCCCTGCGACAGAAACTGTATTTATTATGAATTCTACTACTTGTGTCTAACCCCTGGAAGAAGTTCCTACAATAACGAGAGATGGCAGCACCCCTGTGGCCTTGGGACATCACAGCCACCCAACCTCAGAGACAGGGGTTTTAATTTGTCGTCGCCTCCACCCGGGGTGATAAGAAACCCACAGCGCATCTGCACCCACGATAATCCTGCCCCCATGGTGGAAGGCTATGCTAAACCCCCGCACCCCGAAGAACTACTGACCAGAATATTTTCAGCATAAATACAACCCCCGCAGATAGCACCAGTGGGTGGGCGCCGGGATCAGCGACCAGGGAGGACGTGCGCCCACCCTCCAGTCTGCCCAAGACTCTCCTGAGTCCGCAAGGGCTCATCATTCTCAGTCTGCAGGACTCAGTCTCCGTCTGCAACAGGACTCATCCTCCTCAGCTTGCAAGGGCTTACCTATCCTCCAGTCCCCAAGGGTTGTGCAACTCACGACCCCCCTGCCTATACCCAGATTGCAGAAAGCTCTCCTTCAGTCTCGAACAAGAGCTACTCTAACTCCTACCACAGACCCTCCCTTCATGACCCACACCTTAACCCACATCAAGAAGCTCTCTCTCTCGATCTGCACGTCATCAGGGACCTGCACGTGAGTCAGCCAACAGCTATAGGTATACTCAACCTTACCTCTGTAAATCCTACCTAAGTCAACTTCCCGTGACTCTCCGGTAGCGAGCCATCGCTTTATGTGTTAACTACATGTTTAGCTTCCCCCGCTTAATTAAGCTAGCTGCTGTAAATTGCATGCTGTAATTTTAATTTGCTTCGCCGCAGTAAATTTCATCGCGCAATTTGTATTAATATACGCTGCTGTAAATTGCATTGCTATAGATTCCCGTGGATAGCCACGTCAGAGTTACTGAGCTATAGTTGGTATCACAGGCTCGTCTTCGCCTGACCCCTGTTTTCTGCATGTAATCCTCGTGTAGCTATTTTTATTGTTGGTAAAACAATTTATTTATAGTGTGTATTTCAGTATTAGTATTTAATATTTGCATTTACTCCCCAGGGAACGAAACCCCAAAGTAAAAAACTATGTAACTTTAGATTTGTGTACCGTTACTGTAGTAATGGATCCCTGCTCCCTCAGTATAGTTTTGTGTTGTGTGTTCGTCACTGATCAGATGTACAGTAAGAAAGGTGGTGCAGTGCGCCCAGCAAGCAAAGACGTAGGGAACCTCGTGCCCTTGCCCTAGCCAACGCCTAACCTAAGTCTGTAGACGAGCCGTCACATAACCAACCTGATCAAACACCACGTGCCATTTCCCCTCTTATTCTGCTAGACTTTTTTTTTCCCCTTGATCACCTACTTGGTGGTAACTGGCTGGGTACCCCACTGCGGATTATGAGTTCCAGGAGCAATGGCTAATCTGGGAAAACAGAGCTACTCCATGGACAACCCTGCTAGCCAGCAAGAGAAAACAGTTAGCAAATGTCAAGTTGAAATCTGGAAGGAGTATCTAAGTCACCCTTCCTGCAGGTACAGTCTTACCTAAGTTCTGTACCATCAAGCTGGCAACCGAGAAATTAATCCGGGTTCGACTCCCAGTGCAACTCGACTCCCGTACCAGTGTAGCAAGTCCCTCTGATGATTACGTCCCAGCACGTAAACCAACCCACCCAGCTAAAGTCTTGTGAGCCAGGTTACGTATCACTATAATCTCATTAGAATAAACGTCTCCATCTTTCAGCAAGACAGGATCGCTGGCATCCAGCGTATATTGGCGGCCCTAATAGTGAGATGAATCACACTCCCAGGCCGGGAAGCATTTTGTATTCGACTCACTCTGGGGTCTGAAACCCCTCCGGCTGTTGGCAAACCTGCCCCCAAGCGACCGAATACTACAGTAAAACCCACAATGCCTCAGAGGCCTAATTGAAGGTATAGTATTCGTCGTGGTAGGCTAAGCTAGGGCTTGGCAGGGCAGTCAAAGTACCGTACTACCTTCTGAGATAGTCCACCCATATTGGACACGCATCAATATTTGGCGCCCAACGTAGGGCCAATTGCAATATACAGCTGCCTTGAGGGCAGGATCCATGCCAGACAGCCCCTCCCATCTTTTTTGGGTTACTCCTTGAAGGGGAGTTTCGTTCACGACTTTGGGAAGTCATCATAAACACCCCCTGGCCACCATAGATACCTCAATGTCAGACTCTGACTTGAGTCAACACGGCCGGATAGTTAACGACATCACCGCCGGGGCGAGCAATGCCCCCTGTCGCATTTCTGGATGCCCTGGAATCGGACGATACACAATCCAGTGTGCCTACTGGTCACCGGACCTACCACTACAGAGCTTTATCAGGTGGGATGAGACTCCCCTGCTATACAGACGGCCTCGAGTAGCACTGTACTGAGTGGCACCAGGATAAGCCACAGCAATGCCAGTGGCTCGAGTGTCAAGGACATGGACGATACACACTCAGTTGTATCCTGTGCATATGCGAGTTCCATCACTTGTGTATTGGGTGGCTGGACGAACGGGTAACTACCCCCGGGATTGTATATCAGTGTGACGTGTGCCGGAGAGAGCACACATACCACCCCCGTGACCACACTCGTAGATGTAGCCCAAGTATACAAGGGCAAGAAAGCAAGACAAATTCTAAATTTTTACCCATCCACATGGAAAAAAACCAAGTATTGCATTCGGGTAAATATGGTAGTTAGGTCACTTTGATATTGCTAATTAAGATCTTGCAGCTTATGGATGCTATCATTCTAGTCAGTGGTAAATTATCAGCTGAACTAGTAGGTCATGATTCCATTGAGAAGTTTTTCAAATTAATTTTAGAGTGACCCTGGTTTGTTTTTTGGCGTGATGTAAGTCAGTTGATAATACACAATATTTACTCATAGGTCAAGCTGTTTGGCATCGTAACTGTAATTATGAATTATTCGATAGACACTTCAAATGAGTGGCCTACTCTTAAAGGATAAATATTTCCATGCCATTAACGCTGTCAGGTGAGACATGAGACGAACGATAACACAAATAATTTCTGGTAATATGGGTTCCAGTGGTGCTTCCCATACACCGCACTATAGAGACTCAGGGTTCTCAGAGATGCTGTGGGTTCAATGCGTCTGTCTCACCCACGCATACTTACAAACACGTTGGCAATACTAAACTTATACTAAACATCATTTTGAAAATAATCACTTGATAAAATACATGTCACTAAGACACTGTCATTACTGAATAAAAGAGGTACGTTACTGAAGCTTGCATTTATTGTTACTATGCGTAAACATCTACGTGCCAATGAAATTATGATAATCTCGGTCATGACTAGCCAATTCTGCTTGGGTGCTCCCCAGTCCAGAATTAATCTAGCACACGCCTAGATGGATGATCTCACCGAAGTGCGTGAAAGCACAGCCTTCACAAGGGAAGAGGACCCACAGTCATTAGCGTGGACTGAAGGTTTTTTCCTGAAGACAGGACATGGTGAATTACAAATGAAACCCTTGATGAAAACATTTTAACACGTGTGAATATTTAGCATAACTAACGCAAACTCGTCTGGGCTCGCCCGCCAGCATGTGGGTAGTATGGTGACGGCCTACACACAGAGCCGGCTAGGACAGAAGTAATTGCACCGTACACAAATTGCAAAATTACACAAAAAATAATGACCCTTAAATGATGATGGGGCACGAGATGAGTATTCACAATAACACACACATGTGTGAAAACAAGCTTAGTTGGTGCGGATGCCGCTGGATAATGTTTGTAGCAGACCACGTAGTACAGATGAAATTGCAATACTTCTTGAAAACTGCAAATTAAATTCAGACAAAATTTATTCTGAGAGAGAAAATTATCCTCTTTACGATTTAAGTGATTGCAGGCGTGTTGCATGCCTGATGGCGGTGAAATTTTACATTAACATGACCACGAGGTCAAGTACAAAAAGCATCCACTATACGAAAAATACATTGAACCATGAATGAAACATACATAGAACCCTGAAACAAATTGTAGTGCACATGATTTTATGCAAATAAACTTTCAAACTGCATGCATGGTGTAGATATAGACTTGGCATAGGTTAGCCACGTGGATGTACATGAAATTACCATAAAATATTCAAACATGAAAATACCCTGAAAATAAATACATAAAAACAAAGCCCTTAAAAATATGCGAAGCAATAATACTGAAATTACACTGGAACGCCACTAACATAGGCAGATGGCACCTAATTCAAGTAGTATGGGTAGCGTGACCTCTCCGACATCTTTTTCCGCTCTCCTCAATGAAGTTTGAAAAATACCACAAGGGCGAAATAAATTATTTAAGCAGAAGTATAATGCTGGGGAAATGTATGGTAAAATGTACACAAGCAAAGGTTGACCGGTATACTAAATAGACTATGGAAACCTACATCAGAGAACAAAAGTTATAGTGTGCACATGACAGTGTCTTACTTCGCCTACTCCCTACGGCAGGCTGTCCAGAGACAAGGGTCGCATGGACCTACCATGGCCGTCTAAAGGTTTAGATAAGCGGAAGTGCTATGCAAGCTGAGTAAAATATTTATTCTTTGAAAATTAAAAGATGCACAACTTAAATATGTTTTACATTTTTATAATTTTCTTATGGATTTTTCATGTTAATTCAGTGTCTATTACAGCGTTCACACCGGAATATCAGTGTTCGTAATCCCGGTGCCGCGGACACTTTGAATTTCATAAACAAAAATTTTCACAACAACAAACACTTTAAAATATTTCAAGACATATTAAACCTTAGAAATACAAATACAAGTCACTATATATAATGCAAAATATTATTCATGTGAGAGTTCAAAAATATTGGCCAATAGCGGGTTTTCTCTTATACATACATACATTCCGGGAACAAGTTCGGGTGGCAGCCTCTTGCTCTCTGGTACCCACACATTACAGTAGCTGATTTGAGTCGCCCTGGTTTCCTCATGTATTTATGCCCGGTGTTCGACAATTTGTTCAGGTGGTCTGGCCAGGTTTACGCGGGGTGCTCTGGGGGCACGGAGTTCACGACCTTGTACCATCTCGGCGGGTGTCTGCCCAGTTGCTGCATTTACTCTATTTTTTAGGTAAAACATTACCTCCGGGATCAATCCGGCCCACCTAGTGTAATCTTCTCCTAACTGGACATGTAATTGGATTTTCAATTCTTGATTACGTCTCTCGGTTGGGTTAGCCCTGGGATGGTATGCTGGGGTGGTATGGTGTTCTGTTCCCCACCTGCCACCTGGTACAGTATTCTCTCCATTTTCGCCCCACAAATTGGGTACCACTGTCCATTAACAAATACTCAGGGTGTCCCCATTTCAGAAAAAACTCATTCTGCATTACTTGTACAACTGTGTGCAAGGACATTACTAACTGGGAATGCCTCTGTCCAATGGGTAAACAAATCTGTAGCAACAAGAAATCATTTATCCATTTTCGTACGCGGGTACGGGCCCAAGATGTCGATGGCTACTGTTTTGAATGGCTCGGTTAGCAGCCTTGGCTGTTGTGGAGCGTTGCGGTCTGCTATCTGCAGCTTCTGGATGTTACACGTGATAATACAGCTCTGTACATATTTCCTGACATCTCCCTGAATCCCTCGCCAGTGAAATAATTTCTGCACGTTTCTTCATGTTTGCTCGGATCTTGGGTGTCTTTGCTCCAAACTGTTGTGTGCATACTATAATACATATTCTCTTTTATCTTTCAACACATACGTTCGCCATAGCACATAATTACCAGGTGGTTTTGTTTGTATTTCTCTGTCCACTACTTCCCAGTGCTCTCTGTACCGCGTGGCGCAGTGTTGCCGGCATTTAAGCAGCATATGGGTAATTTTCTTGGGCAGTGTGTACCTTTCTTAACACATCCTGTACATTCACACAAACAAGTTCGCCAGGTGGTGTAGCAACAATGCTTTGTACAACTTTTTGTTTCTGCAATTGGTATCACACTGCAAGGTGGTGGCGCTTCTTCCCACTCTGCGTCGTCAGTTACTGTTAGATTCTGATACGGATTCCTGGACAAGGCGTCCGGGAGCTCGTTGGTTTTCACGCCACGTGTTCTACCTTGAAATCATATTCCTGCAGTAACAACGCCCAGAGGGCAAGTTTGCTCTTCCCATTATGCATGCCCTCTAACCATTAATCAAAGACATTGGTTGTCAGTTTTGAGTGTAAACTGCCTTCCTAGCAATTACGGCAGGTACTTCCGCAATGTATTACAATGGTCAAACATTCCTATTCGTTAATGTGATATTTACGTTCTGTGTCCCCGAACTTTGCACTGTGGTAACTGATTATATGTTTCACCTGTATGTTCCCTCCGGATACAACACGGCTCCAATGCCTTCTTACCTGGCATACGTTTGCATTACAATGGGCAACTCTGGGTTGAATCTAGACAGTGGATTACAGTTCTGGAATGCAAGTTTGATGTCTTTAAATTCTTGATCAGCTTGAGGTGTCCAGACAAATTTATGTTTCTCACACAACAAAGCAGTTAATGGTGCAGTGATTACGGAAAAGTTTGGCACAAATTTCCTCAACCAATTAATAAGACCAAAAAATTTCCTGACCTGTTTACGTGATCTGGGTGTGGGTTTGTTTTGAATGTCCTGTATGTGTTGTTCTTTTTCGTGTCAATTTGCTGTTACATAGTGTAATGGAAACTCCATTTTGCTCATACACAACATTACCCTTTTGCACTTTACACATAAGTTTATAACTTTTGAGCCATTCAAACACAAGGCTCAAATGGTGCAAATGTTCCTCTCAGCTGTAAGACAAAACAAGTACATCATCCAAATATGCCATCACAAAGTCTACTATGTATCCGTCAAGTACGCTTACCATTAAGTTCTGAAACGTTTCAGGGGCACACTTTAAACCAAAAGGCATAGCAACAAATTGGAACCTACGTTCATCTGGTGTAGAAAATGTTGTTTATTGTCTGTCTTGAGGGCAAATAGGTACTTGCCAATAACTAGATTTTAAATCAAGAGATTTGAATACTGAAGCTGGTCCTAATGTTGACAAAGTGTCTTTCATGTTTATGACTGGTGGTGGAATGTTTAATGTAATTTTATTGAGGGGGCGAAAATCAACACAGAATCGACATTTACCATCTTTTTTTGGAGCAAGGGCGATACTGGAATTATACAGACTCTGTGTAGGTTCAATAACATTATCATTGACCATCTCACATATCTGCTGGTTGATGATGCTGCAAAAGAAAATACCTGGGTCTCGTGGCTTGGAGTACACCGGGTCCTCGTGCATTGTGATGATCGCATACTCCGTGATGTCGGTGCGCTGCAGCTTTCCCTCAGTGTGGAACACAATGGAATACTGGTCCAGCAGATGTTGCAGACATTCCTGATAAGTAACGGGCACCTTGTGCTCGAAGTAAGCAAGCGGCACAGCAGTTGTTGTTGGTGGTGTTGCTCCCACGGCGTAAAGAGTCCATTGGTCACGTGTTCCTACGTGCAGAAGATTCAGGTGCAGTTCTATTACGGCGTTATTGTCAACAAGCCATGGCAGTCCCAAAATCACTTCTTCGCACAAGTCTGGCATGTAGTAAACATCGCACTTGATAAGCAGTTCCCTGATTCCTACTGTTACGTGCAATACACTTTTCGCTTGTCTCTGTTCGTGTGTGGTGGCGAATTGTAAACGTTGCGGCGTAACTCTAGTTGTTATAGATTGTATCAGTCCTTCGCATACAAAATTGTGACTGGCAGCAGTGTCAACAACAGCAGTGACATCTTTTCCCTCAAGTTCTACACAAATTCTTAGTGATTTTACAGTACCATCAGTAACTTGGAACACTTTTGCACCTTCATTAGGTGGATTGATACGACCTGGTGGTGAGATTGGTGCAGGTGCAGTTTCGCCAACCTCCCAACTTAGTTTTCTGATCTGTTGCCCTAGTAACTATTTCCCTTGTTGTTGTGGTGAAAGTTTCTGTGTCTGCGGTTCTGTCTCGCGGGTGTAAACAATGGCTGCAGTTGCGTAACATCTGGCAGCACTGTAGGTGTTGACGTGTGAAAGTTTAATCTTGGGGATTGGTATGCCTGTCTCGCCCATACGTCCTGTTCATACAAACATGCTTAGCACATAAACTGTTCAACATATGCCCTTGTTGCCCTTCTTAGATACTACCTAATGTCCAGTGTTGACAAGGCGACATTGATCTCTAAAACACCGCGTGTCGTCTGACCTGGGTTCCAATGCTTGAACAAGCCTAACTTACGCTGTATGAACTCCTCAATACCCTCGCGTTCATGTTGCTGTTCATGATACAACCGCGCATGCGCTTGAATGGCATCTCCGTCAGTATCAAATCTTCCCAACAACCTATCGCAAAACTCCTCCCACGTCATACGATAGTCTCTTGTAAGGTTCCACCATGTGGCTGAATATCCTCTCAGTCGGTTGGTGGTGATTTCAGTCCAGTCCTCTCAGTGTCGGTTAAACTTCTCCTCGAACACGCCCAAAAATGTGATCGGGTCTTCGGAATCTTGTCCTGCAAAAGTTGGCAATAATACATTACGATTCGGCCCGGTTAAGCCCTGTGGTGTGTACGTAACAACTGGTGGCGGTGTGGGTTTCACCTCAGGTGTTATAGGTGGTGCAATCTCAGCACAGTTCCTCTTACAGCACTCCATCACAGTTTATAACACCATTGTGGTAGGTAGTAAACTCCGCAGTCCCTATTCATCGTAAATGTGAGTCTTTCCTACACTCTACACTATTGGCACTACGCCCACTTTGTTCCCCCCCCCTTACCACATCTGGTGCGCGTAGCAGGCTTTGCTCTGATGCTGTAGAAGCGGTATCAGACGTACACTGACATAAGGGTTGGTCCCATGAATTTTCTGCAAATAGATTGATCTCACTGAGAATTCCGCAGTGTACGCAAAAATCGACCGGCACGTACATATCATTCACGATCGCGATTGCAGGTGTAGTGGGTGTCATGGTTGCCGACGTGGAAGTCTTGATGCCTTCTCGCGGATGTTCAGAAGTGATGTCCGCCATCTTCTCCTGGTTGATGTAATGCGGTTGAACACACTTGGCCCCACTTGGGAATGCCAATTGACGCCGTCAAGTGAGACACGAGACGAACAATGACACCAGTAATATGGGCGCCAGCGGTACTTCCCAATCACCGCACTATTGAGACTCAAGGTTCTCAGGGATGCTGTGGGTTCTGTGTGTCCGTCTCATCCGTGTGTACTTACAAACATGTTGGCAATAATAAACATTTAATAAATATTACTTTGAAAATAGTTCACTTGATAAAATATATCTGGCCAGAACACTGTCACTACTGAACAAAAGAGGTAGGTTATTGATGCTTGCTTTTATTTTACTATGCGTACACACCAACGTGCCAATGAAATTATGATTATCTCGGTCCTGACTAGCCAATTTTGCTTGGGTGCTCCGCAGCCTGCAATTAATCGAGCGCACACCTAGATGGATGAATCACCAAGGTGCGTGAAAGCACAGCCTTCACAAGGGAAGAGGGCCCACAGCAGCTAGGGTGGACTGACGGTTTTTCACTGAAGACAGGACACGGTGATATACAAATGAAACCCTTGATAAGAACATTTTACCATGTATGACTACTTGGCATCACTAACACAAACTCGTCTGGGCTCGCCCGCCAGTATGTGGGTAATGTAGTGACGACCTATATACAGAGCCGGTTGGGACGGAAGTAATTGCATGGTACATAAATTGCAAAATTACACAAAATACATAAAGACCCTTAAAAGATTATGGGGTGCGAGACGAGCATTCACAATAAACACACACGTGTGAAAATAAGCTTAACTGGATAATGTTCATAGCAGACCATGTGGTGCAGATGAAATTGCAATATTTCTTCTTGAAAACGACGAATGAAATTCAGACAAATTATTATTCTCAGAGGGAAAATTATCCTCTTTATGATTTAAGTGAATGCAGGCATGTAGCATGCCTGATGGCGGTAAAATCTAACATTAACATAATCGCGTGGTCAAGTACAAAAAGCATCAATTACATGAAAAATACATCGAACCCTGAATGAAGCATACATAGAATGCCAAAATAAATTGTAGCGCACATGATATTATGCAAATAAACTCTCAAACTACATGGCTGGCACAGATATAAACTTGGCATAGGTTAGCCACGTGGTTGTACATGAAATTGCAGTAAAATATTCAAACAAGAAAAACAATTTAATTTACTACATAAAAATAAAGCCCTTAAAATTGTGCATAACAATAACACAGAAATTACACTGGAATGCCACTAACATAGGCAGATGGTGCCTGATTCAAGTTGCGCGGGTCACGTGACTTATCCGACATCTGTTCCCTCTCTCCTCGATGAAGTTTGAAAAATACCACACGGGTGAAATAAATTATTTAAGCAGAAGTATAATGCTGGGGAAATGTCTGGCAAAACGTACGCAAGCAAAGGTTGACCGGTAAATTAAAATGAATATGGAAACCTTCATCAGCGAATAAAAGTTGTAGTGCGCACGGCACAGTGTCTTACTTCGCCAGCTCCCTGCGATAAACTGTCCAGAGACAAGCATTGCACAGACCTGCCATGACCGCCTACAGGCTTCCCATAAGTGGAAGTGCTATGCACGCCAAGTAAAATATTTATTCTTTAAAAAATAAAAGTGGCACAAATTAAATTAAATATGTTTTACATTTTTATAATTTTCTTATGCATTTTTCATATTAATTCGGTGTCTCTTTACTAAGGCGCTCACGCCGGAATATCAGTGTTCTTAATCTCAGTGCCACAGGCACTTTGAGTTTCATAACCAATAATTTTCACAATAAACACTTAAAAATATTTCAAGACATATTAAACCCTGCAAATAAAAATACAAAAGTCATTTTATGCTGTAAAATGTTATTGATGTTAGAGTTCAAAATTATTGGCCTCTTTGCGCACGTGCAGGGACACGTGACACGTGCGTGGTGAGCACTGTCATGGGTTCTAGCGCTGCTGTCTGTTAGCCGGCGTCACCATGGTAGCATATTTTAAGAATAGTGTGGCAAATTATACTGTGTGAGAGTAAAATTATGGAAATGCTAATTCCAAAATATTCTTTGCAATCATTTTAATTGAAGGGCTATGTATATTTGTTAAACATGGTTATAATTTGTTAGTATTAAATTGTATTGTACTGTTGTCAGTTGCAATTTTTGTTTACTTAAAATCAAATTGATTCAAAGAAACAAAAATAAAATAAAATGAAAGGGAAAACTGTATAATGTTATTCTATTCTGTTAATCCTTTGCAACTGAGTGTGTTTATTTTTATACATTTGCACTGGTGTGGTGCACTGTTTATAATAACAAGGCCATAGATCATTGCATACAGTGTCGAAGATTGTGTTTTTCGTTATCATCGCCACCAAACTAAGAGTGCAGTAAACATGTAAGATTTATAAGATTTTGAGATGGTTTCTCATAGTCACCAACCTACAAAGAAAAATGAAAAATTTTTGCAGAATGTATAAAATGCTATTGATAGCACCAGTTATTGATTTCCTGTGTTGTTTTGCATTCACATAGCATTAAAAAATGAATGATCCAAGCAATATTTGGCAAGTGTACTGAAGAGAAATACATAAAACGTAAATAACGGGAATAAATAATCAAAAATCTACTGCATTTTATAGCTAAATGATTGTTCAGAATATATTTTGGTTTTCGGACAGAATATCTGATTGATGGATGCGGGTAAACTAACGATTTAAGGGTTGTGGAATGCAGTTTTTTTTAACATTGTTTAAAAAGGATATTTGTCAGGACTGTCAAAAAAAAAACTAATATGAAAAAATGAAATAAACGTGAACTCAACAACAAGGTTTCACTGTATCACCTACAGCTAACCATATCTAAGAACCATACAGACTCACCATTACTAGCTGCCCATATCAGACATCCGTACCAACTATTGAGGTAATCCAACCAACCAACTAGACTAACCATACTGGCTAAGGACTGAGCACATCCAAGATTGACGTGCAGGTGGATTGCTAAGGATTGGTAGCACAACAATCAACACCACACGTGCCACAATCAGCACCAAATCAGTATTACATGTACCAAAATCAGCACCACATGCACCAGAATCAGTACCACACAGACCACATTTTCCACAATCAGCACCACATGCACCAAAGCACCACATGCACATCAAGCACCACACGCACCATACACACCTCAAGCAATACAGTCAGCACCACTAGCAATGCAATCAGCACCACAGTTCGCACCGCCTGCTCGGAAATCAGCACCATACGCTCTGCAATCATTCCATAATCACTCAGTACGCATCGCCTACTCTCCAATCGCTCCGCAATTGTTCCGCCTGCTCCGCAATGAGTACCATACGCTCAACCATTGCTCTGGAATCAGAACCGTACACTCCACAATCGCTACACAATCACTCTGCAATCAGCACCATATCCTCCGCAATCGCTCCAAAATTAGCACCACAGTCACTACAATTACCACAGCATGCACCGCATCATGATGGATGAAATTTTTAATTCCTCAAAAATTGCATGAGGCCTCATGGGTGAAAATGAAGATGACACCTCTATCTTAAGCTTCATGGAAAACAAAACTAAAGCCTCATGTTTATTTTTGGTATAAAAAATTTTATCTATCTGGACTGCGGAGTATATGATGCATATGGTGCTAATTGCAGTGCATGAGGTGTAAATTGTGGAGCTAATGGCAGTGCTAATTGTCGAGGGATTGTGGAGCATACAGTGCTGATTACTGAGCAGGTGGAGCAATTGCAGAGTGAGTGTGGAGCATACAGTGCTGACAGCAAAGCAGGCAGAGCCAATGTGGAGCAATTGCAAAGCAGGCAGAACGTACAAAGCGATTGCGGAGCACACAGTGCTGAGTGAGGAGCGTACGGTGCTGATTGAGAGCAGGCAGGACTAACTGTTGGGGGTTAACTGCAGTGCTGATCGTGGTGTATGTGATGCTGATTGTGGCACGTGTCGTGGTGCATGTAGTGCTGATTGCATCACGTGTGGTAGTGTATGTGGTGCTGATTGTGACACATCTGGTGGTGCATGTGGTGATATTTGTGATGCTACTAATCCTCAGAAATCCACCTTTACGTCGGTCATTAGCCAGTACAGTTGGTCAATGTGATTGGCTGGTCTAGTTGGTTGGTTGAATGGCCTCGATGGTTGTAATGTACGTCTGGTATGGATGGCTAGTAATGGTCAGTCTAAATGGTTGGTCTGGTTCGCCTGTACTGTCCTTTGGTATGCTTAGCTGTAGGTCACATGTTTTGCGAAGATTTTAGGTGAACAGTTAATTACAATATTTGTATTAGTCTACTTTTATTTAGATTGTTCATCATCATCTATTGGTACAGATGAATGTTCTTGTCCATTTTTCTAGTCAATTTGAGAGAAATTGGTCTCGTCAGGAGCTGTTTTTGATTGCAGTTAGCCATAGATGCATTCTGTCATTGGCTAGTATGGACAATAAGTATGGATTGTTGGTCTGGTAGGCTGGTATGGTCCTTTGGTATGACCCTTAGTTATGGTCTGCTGATAATGGTCAGTTTGTATTATTGCTAGACATTAACAGATGTTATGGTTGGCTGATATTGATGGTCATTACGTATGGATGGATCAAATGTTTTGGAGGTGTGGTTGACTGTCATGGCTATTTCATATTTTATGCTGGTGATGTTGGCTTGTATAGTTGTTTGGGATGACTGTTTGTTGGTCTCGCTCATTGTTCTAGTCTTTTTAGCAGGAATTGGCATTGGCAGGAGTAACTGGTATTGGCTTGTGTAGATGGTTCATATTGTGTGTCTGTACTGCTTGTTCATATGGTCTCTTGGTACGGCTGGGTAGCAAAGGTCAGATCGAATGGCTGGTATGTTTGATTCGTATGGTCAGTGTGTATGGTTGGTCAGTCTGTTTGTCTGGTCAACTGGTATGCTTCTTTTGGTGTGATTAGCTGTAGGTGATGTACGAACTTTTGTGGATATTTGCGAATATTTTGAGTGAAGAAGTAATTATATTTGTATTAGGCACCTTATGACTGGTAGGCTGGCCAGTATTAGTGGAAGTTATAGATGGCTGAGCTTGATGGTTATTACACTGGACAGCTGGAATGTTTATTTGGTATGGGCAGTTTGTATAATTTAAGGGTGTAGTTGACTATCATGGTTGTTTCATATTTTAAGCTGGTATTATTTGTTTACATGGTTAGCTTATATGGATAGTTAGTACAGATTGTTCATATGGTCTTATCGTATGGCTGGGTGGCATGGTCGTACCGTATGGCTCTGGTATGGTTGATTTGTATGGATGGTCTTGCCCATTGGTATCATCAATCTGTCTTTTTGGGCTGTTGGTCTAGACGGATGTTTGTTATGGATGATTTGTATGTTCAGTTGGTGTTGCTGGTTGGTCTCGCTCATTGCTCTAGTCTTTTTAGCAGGAATTGGTATTGGCAGGAGCTTTTTTTTTAATTTCATGGTTAAGGCCACCAACATTAAACATGGAGGTCAGAGTCCGTAAGATAACATGTTTGTTGGCTACGGTGGTGTGGTGAGCGGAAGGGAATGGTTGAGGTAACATTAGATGTTCGTCAATTTTAAAAAATCAATTTTCTGATTTTTTTAGATTTTCTTTGGTTTTTTATGACAGCATAGTAGTTGGTTAGAATGGCAGGGTGAGTGGGGGTCTATCATTACACATTCCCCGATATTAGTAAAATAGGAGATACTCCATATTTGGAGGGTGTATCATCACCAAAAGGTTTAGCAATTTACAATATGGAAGTTTTCTGGTAGCAGATGCTGAAAAAAGAAATAACCAGCACACTTTAGCACTCACTCGGCGACGCAATTGATTCATATGGGTGGGGTATGATTTGTTATGTAGAGTTAAAGATTAATTGGTTTAGGTGGTCAGCAGATTGACAGACTATATAGCCAATGAAATAAAGAGGTGGGGTGTCAGTCGTCTACTTGTGTCTCTATCAAGAAGGGCTGTATGATCCAACATCTGTATCAGAATTGAGTCATAAAATAGGTGTAGTAAAGGTAACAAAAATTATATGCAAGTTTTAAAGAATTTTTTTTTCTGAAATGTAACATTTAAGTTCTACCATGTAGATTTTTAAGTATTTATTTGATTTATACATATATGCTCCCTTCTACTTATTGTGGAAAATTTTTTTAAAACCTATTTTAGAACTATTCATTATTTGCAATTTTTCTTTACTTTTTATGAATGGGTGGGTGGTTGGCGAGGAGGTAGGGGTGTTGTTCAGGGTGGTGTGGTGAGCGTGGTTTGGGATGTTAGGTTTCTCAATTTTTTAGAATATTTTTTGGTTGGTAGTGGTGATGGCTTGTGTGTGAGGGGGTGGGGGGCCTGAATGGTGAGGGGATGTGGAAGGGTGGGTTTGGTGGTTGGGGGTTAAGAGATGAGGATGGAGTGGGGGATAGGTGCTGGATGATGATCAGGGGAGTGGGCCATGTCCACTTATCCTCCCCAGTCCACGGGACCTGACTTGGAGCCTCGAATCTCTTTTACCGCACTGAAGATTAAGTGGCTCATTCCAGTAAGAGCCTGGAATCTTCTTGCTTCTCGGAAAATTTTTCTGCTCTCACATTGCAGAGCTTTGAATCCAATTTGCTAATTTTTCCATTTTATTTTGGCATTTTTTGGTGAAAAATGTGATTTATTGGTAAAATAATTAATTTCTTAAGTGATCTTGGGGTGAAATGGGAATTTTCAAAGGCCTTATGGGTTATATCAAGGGAAAACTGGGTAATTTTGATCCCTCTGCATGAGCCCTGGCTGTGACATCAACCAAGATGGTGGACGAATCTGATATTCACATAATGAATCCTGCCCCAGAACTAACATAAGCATACTACACACATTTGTTGTTTGCGTAAGACATGAATGTGTTCAAAGTTTGCGTAAAAGATGCATGTGTTGACAAAGGAAATATGTGGTTCACAGTGACTTATATTTGTCTTACGTCCAGTCAAGCACAAACTACTTGGAATAAATTAAATTTTTGTAATAATTCAAAAGAAAATAAAACACAACTAGTAGGCCTACACGCTCATATTTAGAAATAAAATTTTGGCAAATCGTACCAGTCAATACACTGAGACGCTTTGCTAACCGACATGTTTTCTCGATCATACACCATGTCGTGCTGCGAGAGATAGATCAATATATTGTTGTATTTCTTTTGTAATGGTTTGTTGACATTTATGTGATAGAAAAAGTGTGAAAATAAATAAAATAGCTGGAAATTTTTTTTTTCCCAAAGGAATTTCAACGACCTAAAAAGCAGATACCAGTATTACAAGATGAATTAAATTAAATTTTACAAATTTCACCAGGTACTGCTTATATGGAGTTAAAAGTGTAGCAGCACCAAAGCCAACTATACCTGTATCAGTTAAGTACACAGTTTCAAATCACATGTTACTAAAAAATAAAAATACAATAAAAAATACAATTTTTTGGTTGCAAAAGTAAAAATACTCTATTTGTAAAAACCGGTCCTGCAAAATAACAAAGTTGCGGGAATTTCCATGATAATTAAATCATTCTGGTTGATGAAATTATTTGGTTGGACCATGGCTGATTGAAAAAAATACTGATTTTGCATTTATCTGCTAATGCATCGCTATCAGAATTGGTATCTGTCCATCACTAGTTACAAGTTACAATGTATGTTGTATTTCCTTCTGCAATTAGAAATTCTTCACATGCAAAATAATAAAAAAACCTAAAGCATTTTTATGAATTATCGATTTGTAGCAAATAATATTTAACATGACCCCAGGAAAAAAATAACAAAATATGTAAATAAATAAATATTTGTATCCAAGCAGATATAAAAGTACATTACAAAAACTTTTAAAGCACAACATTAGGCAATTTCTAGTTCAAAAGAAAGGCACAGTAATTAAAAAGACAATAACTAAAGGTGGTGATGAACACTAGCTTGTCCTCTACACACTGACGCCTGTATGATACAGTTAGGCATGCCTGTGTGTGCATGCACACACATGTACCTGTGTCCACAACGTACAAGTTGACGGAATACTTCTGGGGTGTGCTGAGAAGGATGCGACGAGAGTCTTGTGCCCAGCACCTCCTCGACAACTGCTGATTGTACAGCCCGTAAAACTGCTTCCCATTTGCCATTAGCGAGTGTTGCCGCTCCAGGGCCACCACTGTCTCTGCCCGAACCTGTACCAGGCATCTGTCACTGACTACATGCCTTTCACAAGACATCAACGTGTAGATGAACATGAGAAACTATTTGTATTGGGCAACATATGTGTTATTCTAACAGAAAATTTTAGTAAAGGGTAACTTTGTGTTTGTCACTCAGCACTAGCTTGCTGCTTGGCAATATTTCCATAATTTGTACCTAAGAAGATAATAAAAGCAAAAAAAAAAAAAAAAAAAAAAAAAAAAACCTAATTAAAAAAAAGGACATAAAGAGAGTGTTAAGAAAATCACATAACTACAACAATTTTTTTAAGATCTCTATATACAAGTTTACAAACAATTAATTTCACTGATTCATTTTAATCTTTTTAAAATACTGAAATAAGGAAAAACATTTTGAAATGATAGCTGAGTTATTTTGTTTAAAAGCACCTATCATTTCATGTTGTAAAGTAGGAAACTAAAGAATTAACACCTCACCTGTTTGGGCAACAACAAGTACCAACGTCTCATCTCTCCCACCCTCTACAGCCGGAAAGCACTGGCCCATTTAACGTGGATACTTAGTAGGTTGTATTGAAATGGCTCGCCTGTCCTGACAGAGGGGTTGATGATTTGCTGGGGTGCCTTAGGAAGGACCGGCATTATGGTAGGCCTGCTATCGACACGGACAGGAGCAAATGATACAGAATTTGGAATGGAAGGGCAAAACTGAAGCTGTCTGGTCACATAGGCTAGAGCGGTTGGGTGTCGTACAGTTGGTCTTGGCTTTGGTGGGGCAGGCATACGGGGCATATGCCACTGGGGACTGTGGCGCACCACGGCAGGTACCCAGCAGCTATTGCCCAAAGTGGTGACTGCAGTCCGGGATCATCCTGACAAGAGTATCTCTCTCTCTCTCTTAGGGCTTCCTTTCTTAGTCTTATATACTCGAGCATTCCCACAACCTTCTGGCCCTACAAAGTGAGTGTTCAATGAGAAGGGGCACAGCTTGTAGGCTTAAAACAGTTCCAGAGGAACATCTTCAATATGAAAAGGTAGCACTTCCAAAATAAATTCTGCCTTTTTTTTTTTTTTTTTTTTTTTTTTTTACCCTAAATAAAGTAGGGACAAATGACAAACTCACCAATAACCCCTCCCCACATTCATACTCCAGTGTGTCTGTTGTTCCACCTTCCTCAGCCAGCACAGGTTCTCAGTTGACCAGTAATGCATATTCTTGAAGTTCATGTTGCTATGGTTACTAAACGTGGCTTTGTCTGTGAAAAGAACTCATTGGAGAAATTGTCTATTGTACCAATTAAATAACACGAAAAACTTCTACCCTCCTAGCATAATCACACTCGTCTAGTTGCTGACGAAGTAATACATGGTACAGATGAAATACGTACCATTGTAGATTACGAGCACCACTTGCCTGTCTTATACCTGAGCCACTTTCAAGTTCTGTTGTGCTCACATCTAGATTATAGGCAAGTGTTGTCACAATGTAGGTTGCCTGCATTTCCCCTGTGCTGATTTGTGTCTGCTTCTTACCATAGATTACAGTTCCTACCTACCAATAGTTTCCTGCAAAGTCTCGGCAGTGTCATTTGCGAGGGACACTCGTAACGGATACCTTTCTCCATATGAAGTTACTGCTACCGTCAAATCAGAAGTATACAGAGTTTTTCCTTGTTGGTGTAAGACACTTCCTTTAGCTTCACCAGAATTCACAAATATGGTACAATGATCGCATGTGTTCAATAGCAATGTTACTGTATCACTAGCGTGTGCGTCCGCTGTGTAGGAACACTCCATTGGACATCCCAGTGGATGATGCAAACCTACCCCGCCACAGCTATAACAGATGCATACACCTATGTATGCATCATGTGATGCAGTAGCATCACATGTAGTGAGCTGGATTCTCATGAGGCATAGATATTATGGTATATCATGATATAATGGCCCTTGTTTGGGGGAGGGGGGATAACTATGGCAGAGGCTACATAGAGTAATGTCATCACCCGCAGTGTGTCAAAGGTCCCATCTCCTCCAAACCCAATGTTTAGCTAGAGCCATAGGTGCGAAGCAGAAATCCTTAGATGAAGGCTACTGGATTAAAGTTTTCGCTCAACTCAACCTCAACCTCAAACTCAAACTCAAACTCAACTCAACTCACTCACTCTCTCCACACACACATTCTCTCTCTGTCACACACTCTTTCTCTCTGTTGCTCTGTCAGGAAAGTGCTTGCCTCATGATCACAACCCACTGGACAGGCCAAGAGTTAGACCGGGTAAGCATTGGCAGAAGGCAGTTGTACAGTGAATCTAATGGATCATTTCCCACTGTTGGAAATGATGCTGTGGTACAAAATGGCTGAAGGCCTGGTTTCTACATTACTCCATTGGGTTATGTTGAAAATCTCAAAGTTTCTAAAGTGGTATGATTATACTTGCAAGAGACAGCCCTTCACAAAGTTATGCAACATGAAATTCTGGAAAATTACTAAAATCTCTAACCTTAAGGAGGAGATAAATTACTCTAGCTAAAGGAAACATTAAGTTGTATAAGCGGCACACATCAATTCGTCCCCCCTCCGTCGTGATAAAGTCTCATCATGGAAAAGGTGGCGAAGAATGGCGTAGATCCCCTCTCTGGAAGGTTTATAAGGTCTAGTAGGCATCAGTAGACGTGAAGCGCTAAAAAAAAAAAAAAAAAAAAAAAAAAAAAAAAAAAAAAAAAAAAAAAAAAAAAAAAAATGCAGACAAGTAGCCGAGACCCTTAAGTTTGGGGTGCTTGACCACTCTGTGTTCTGTGCGCTCTGGTCATCCGGCCGGCGAAGCGAAACATGTGGAGTGGCGGCGGCCAGCTGGCGAACTTGATTCTCCCTCTCTTTCGGGCGGTGTCCTCTGCCCCTCGCCCTGGTTATCGTGCTTTGCTGATGTGGCGAGTGTGTATTCCCCCCGTGTTGCAAAGATTACGGGTCAGGATGCCGCGTGTGTCGGATGACCCACCGGCCTACATTTCATGTGTGTGCCATTGACAAAATCAGCATAGCACTTTGTGTCTGTCAGCAAGCTAAATAGTTACGTGTGACAGATTGCGAGGTGGTCAACCACAGGCCCATCAATACCTGCGTTGACCAGTTAAATGAATAAAAAGCGAGTACACTACATGCATGACTATTGTGGAAAATTGTGAGCACGTTGGTCACAGAATACAATAGACATAAACACTCAAATTTTGAAGTTAAAATATCTTGCACCAGATATGGAAAGCTTTACAGCTCAGATTCTTTGGTTGATAATTGAGTAGGTGCACAAAATATTGCAAACAAAAGCATATATAAGAATACACAAAAATACCCTCCTACAAAATGACATCCTTTCTTGTAGGCGATCTTCACATATACCCTTTCAGTAAGCGAACTTCACATACACACTTTCAAAACGTATGGTGACATTTATACGTTTACCTACACATTAAGTCACAATTATGGTTGATCATTATAAAAATATATAAAAGCTAAAATGACATTGTAATGTCAAAGTCTCTGTCTTAAACTTAATCACTGGTACCGTGGTGAGCGTCTACGTGAAACACAAACAGTGAGGTGTAAAAGTCTATAAAAAAAAATGCTGACTTGCAGTATTTTATGGCTGTATTAAAAAAGTCTATTAGCACATAGTCAAGTGATTGATTACTGGTGCATTTACCTCGTTGGTTCTTTCTATTGGAAACTGTACTGGATGCTTTTGAATTTTAATTTAGCCTAAATGTGATTGTTCTGCTTATGTCACTGTCTTTGGTGTGTGGTTAAATTTAATGTGGTGCACGTGACCGGTCTATAACGAGTCCTTTTGCAAGGTGCACTTAGTAGCAGTTTATGTTTACTACAATGTTTTTTTTTTTTAATTCGCGCACTTAGTGGCAATTTTTGGTTTCATTTTCCACGGGTAACCCCACCCCCCTCCCACTAGGACGAAGGGCAGCGTGCAGAGGGTATGACCACATATATCTGGTTGTGGGTCTCCATGGCGATTCCCGGTTTTGGCCAGGCGTGTGGGCGGCCTTGGCAGTACGTGGAGGCATCAGGTGTCGTAGAGATGCCTGGAGCGTCGTGGCATCTGCTTCTGCTACAACAAAGTGGGAGGGCACTCGTTCAAGGGACGTTGAGGCAGTGCGGGGGAGTGTCAAGCCCTCCACCCCGACTGCACGGGTTCCTACCCATAGAGCAGGATGTTTCTCTGATGGGGCAGTGCGGGGGAGAAAGATCTCCACACCCCGACTGCGGGCAGCACAGCTTGTCATGGTATCAGGTAGTGGGCGGCATCGACTGTCTCGGTGGCCAGATCCTGGGGCGAGGCAGTGGAAGGGAGATTCACGTAGACCTCCACTGCAGGTGATGTGCCTGTTGAAAGGTAGTGGGTGGCGTCAATGATCTCGATAAAAGTGGCTTCTCGTGTAGCAAGATGGCAGGGCGGAGCACTTCCAATGTGGTAGCTTGACGTCCGGGTTTACGGGTATTCCTGCGTCACAGGACCTGAAGACGGAGCACGACTGTTGCAGCTCAACGTGCTGGGTAGCAGTGTTTCCTGTGTAACAGGAGGTTAGGACGGAGCACCCTTGTCCAAGCTCGACATCCAGGCTGATGGGTCTTCCTGAGTGGCAGGTTCTTGAGGCAGAGCACTTCTGGCATGGCAGCTCGATGTCCTGGTAGGTGGGTTTTCCTGCGTTACAGGTTGTTGCTGGGGTGGAGCACTTTTGTCCGAGCTTGACGTCCCGGCTGGCAGATCTTCCTGCGTGGCAGGGTCTTGAGGCGGAGCACTTCCGGCATGGCAGCTCGATGTCCCAATGAGCGGGTCTTCCTGCGTGGCAGGTGGTTGGGCAGAGCACTCTCGTCTGAGCTCGACGTCCCAGGTTCTATTTCTTCGTAGGAGGATGACTTCGCTGAAGTTGGGATGGCCTCGACTTCTGGCTCCATAGTTGTACCAGGTGGAGAGGTAGGCATCTGGGTGATTCCTACACCTCTCGCCGAAGGTGCTTCAGATTACTCACAGATGCGGCTTGATTGCCGGGGTGTTTGACGGGGTTCTATGTCGCGGGGACTTCGACAGGATAATTCGGAGCAGCTAGATTTTGTTTGGTCGCTATCTTCTTGGATTGAGGAAGAGCACTCAACTGTCTGGCGGCAAGGAACACTGCATTTCGTTCCCTACCTTTATGACCATGCCTATGGTCGTAAGGCATCAAGTCTCATGCCGCCACTGGATAAGTGTTCACATAGAGATGGGTGGCAGGTCTCAAGCTACAGATATCCCAGCACTAACAATGCTGTGGGATAAGGTAATATCTCGAGGCTGTCACTTCCCCCTGGGTGAAGGTGTTGCTAGTGGTTGTGGCTCCTCTGTTCTTCTCCGCCGCCACTGGTAGAGTGCTGTGGCAGTTGGAAAGCCAAGATGGCTCTCTAATGGGTGTGTAGAAAATATGGTGGACCCCCTGAGGGGCACTCGCTACTGAAGTTAATTCGGTAAGATCAAATACCCGGTTTTTGTCAGTCGTGTACGTAGCAAACCTATGTATAGAAGGGAAACAGATAGATACTCTCAAATAAAAGTGGTAAGGTAGGAAACAAAAATATGTTTATTGATGGTTCAATAAACATGCAATGTGTGCTACCTCCTACCAGGCAATTGAGTGCTGAAGGTTACTATGCTGGCCAGGTGTAGGCGAACTGGTTCTAATGGAAAAGTTGGAAAGAAACATCTAAACGATAAAAGATATAGTATTTATAAACTGGTCTAAGAAAGGTGTCTTGAGGAGACAAAATGAATTTAACATGTTAGTGAGCATGTACGCTGGTTGACAGATCGTCGACGGTGAAGTAGCAGCAGGGGACGTACTCAATGCTTCGAAGTTCTCTAGATGTCCCAGCACTGAGCAGAGCTGTGGGAAGTCACAAGAGAAGACAAGAATGACTCTGGAGCTTGGCAGCATCCTAACTTATGTAGAGGAAGCTTGTAGGCTGCCGGAGCTGGGTGCGGGGGAGGCGTGACGTCCTCCTGCCCTGGTTGGCATAGGAATACTCTTGTCAGTGTTTGTGCTTCATGCCTCATCATGGCACTCGGCCTTACCAGATGTCTGGGCAGCTTGTTGGCTGTCAGTGTCGTGGTGGGGAGGGGCGGCCCTTCCGGGTTGCATATCCTCCAGGTTAAGAGAATACGCTCATAAATCCTCTTTGCCTGTGGGGTAGGCAATGTGTCCCTCATGTCTGTAATGGTGAAAGAGGTACTCTTGGCAATGAGTCGTTATCGTATTAGATAAGTTATATAAAAGGCACATGTCAGTCTCTTGAGGCCAGCTTGCACGTTCAGCTGCATGCTATCTCCACCGCGTTTTGGTGCTGGAACTAGTGTTCATTGGGTGTGTGGAGACTGTCCCCTTATTGAGACACTCACTCACAGGCAGAGACTGTCAATAGTGAGGCCTGACTCTCAGTGCTCACCGCATTTAGGCGCAGAGTACTGAGATAGGATGTCCACTTGGATCAGCAGATGCTACACGTAATTATACACCAGGTACGACCACACATAATCTGCAGTCACTTCACGGACATGAGGTGTGTGACTCAATTCAAATGTCCTACTCCTGTTGGAGTTGTATAAAAAGAAAATCAAACAGGTGCTAACTGCCTCTTGGCGCACACAGGAGCTTAGTCCCCTACTCATGGCTATGCTCACGGAGCTTTCCCACCGACTCCAGCTTCCAGTCGTACCAGAGATACCTCAGGATCTCATCAAGGACCCCAGCCATCTAAGCAGAGAATAACAATTGTGGTTTACAGCCTTCTTAAACGGATACCACCAGTCATTGAGACATGCCAAGTCATACTACATTGGAGTAGAACCAGTTGAGCCTACATAGACAACCGTTCACGACCTCTGAGCCATTGACCGCAAACCAACCCAGTTCACACTCACGCCAGCCAGAGTTGTCCCAGGTCAAACCATCGCTAGAGGTTACACGTCGCCCAGGTGTACCGCTCAGAGCTAATGCATTATTGCAGAAGATCACTCTCACAGAACCGGGCCCTTCCGCAAAGCTACCAGGCCAGTCCTCTACACTGGACGTACACCAGTGTCATGCAAGGACAAAGAGAAAAGACTGTAATTTCTGCCAGAATAGTGCACCTGGCCTAGTACCCGACAAAACAAATCATCTTAACGTAGTGACAACCTTGTCAAGAAGAGAAAGTAAGTGTGTTTCTGGAACCAAACATGGGGCGCAAACTGCGATAGTGACAATTAAGCAGTTTAATCAGGTCAGCCAGACCCTAGCCAACCCAAAAACGGACACTGCGGAGTCCTCTAAACACCCCGTGGCGCTCCAATCTGTAAACAGAATGTCAACAACAGACATGACATGAGTGAGCACAAGCTAGATGGCACCGCTACAGCAGTAACCGAACACAGCCGCTGTTTGAAACCTAATTGCCCCGGCAAGGGGACACAGAGAATCATGTGCACCCATTGTCAACAATGGTTCCATTATTCCTGCCTAGGCTGGGCAGATGAACCATGCTACACTGATGGCCTTGAATACAGATGCCACGAATGTCGAACCCTCAGACCGTATTCTGTAATTGGATCACCTGCCCAGGGTGTGGTACCCACACAGTATAGTGCACAGTGTGTGGGGAGCTCTACCGCCATAGACGCATACATTGGCCAGACAAGAGAATAACCCAACCAAGAATGGTACATCAATGCGAAATCTGTCGGCGGGCTGCCAAGTACAGACCACCCGCCTCACACTTCAGCACCACTCGTAGCATGGGAGATTCCCAGTTACCAGAGTTTGTGGGACGACCTCACGAGGAACTGTTAGTGTTCACGGTCGAATCTGAACTGGATTTTCACACACAGGAAGTGCCTGATAAGCAATGGGTCTAATGAGCACAAGTCAAGTTGAAGGGCAAAGCCCTCAAATGGTGGCAAAAATTTGGAGAATTAATTTCTGAGTGGAGCAAACTCAGTAATAGACTCGCACAATAGTTCACTGGTGAAGAATTACTGGCAAGCCTCACTACCAAATTCTACAGCCGCACCCAAACACCAGACGAGGAAGTGGAAATCTTTGTCAACTGTAAGGTAGAGATGTACAGACATATTTTCCCAGACAGAGATGAAGAAAGTTGTGGGCGGCAGGTAACTTGCCTGTTACTACCCAAACAGTGGAATAAATGATCGGCAGGATACATGAAATAGAGAGGAATTTCCGCAATCAAGATGAGCTTGACTGTCGACAGGGGGAAAGAGGGAGGAAGAAGTGAGAGTGACAGACCGCGCACCCTTCCCTACTCCCCCAGCACACTCATTCATGATCTCCTTGCCACGCTTCTCCGCTACGCCAGTCAACAGGGACTGGAGAGAAGAGAAGCCGACAAGGTTGCACCTGCCACTTCCCAGCGCCACATAACTGCTACCTAAATGCTGGTTCTGCCCCACGTGACATTACATCCATTACTGCCCCGAAAAACCAGCTAGTTATAAGAAGACAACAGCGAAAGTTGAACCCAACATGAAACTACGAACCTTGACAGTGCAGTCTCAAGCCCCACCCTGGAGATCAATGAAACCTATGCAGCTACTGCAAATACAGATCATGAATAACCAACCGGCCACAAAACTACCAATCAAGAAGACCCAAAGCAAAGTCTGATGCACCAGATGCCGTAGGAGGCGGCTTCACAAACTACAGATACACACCACTGCACCCATAACCTCAGAAACGCCGGACGACGTTGAAGAGCCCGCTATCTCCACCACTCTGAGGGAAGAACGGTTACTGTAGCCAAGGAGCGAGCCATCGAGAAGCACACTAGTCAGGAAACCACTAACTCCATGCCAATGCAGGTGGAGTTCCCTAAGCCGCAAGCCAAACATATGAACGGACGCTACCCTAGACATTGTCAGATTTTAAGAGAAAGTTCGCCAACTGACCCGTAAAGTGGACTCCAAGCACTAGCGAGTTATCTTGGCGAAGTTCGTTGGATAGAGAACTGAACCTTCGACGATCTCATCCAAGCTCCATCACCAAGACAATGCTAGCCTCAAGTTCCTATGAGCTGAAAGCGTTCCAGAAGCTATCACCTAGATGAACTACGCCTATACCCACAGCTCCTAGGAGCAAGCTCAGCGAGAAGCCTGCAATGCTGGACGTCGTAGCAGCCGCTGCTGACACACAGCTTTCCACGAGCGAGGCACCAGTAAAACTTCCAGCCCACACGGGGCCTCTTTCAAGGCCATCACCCAGCTGGTACCGACAGCCACAATTTCTACAGAATGCATGGCCGACCTGCTGGCCCAGTCGTCAATCAACGCAGAGGCCGCCAGCTTCCAGTTCCCGGCACCACTCCACGCCAAGGCCGACTCCCAGATCCTACTTCATGGACATGAAGGAGAACAACCAATTGGCGTTGTTGAGACGGAGGTAATAATCCGACCTCTGACTCAGGCATCTCCAGTCGGAGGAGCAGGTGAAGAGGTCCCTCCACTGCTCTACACAACTGACGTGGTAGAGTCTTTGCCCGATGTCACGGCCATTCTCATGGCCACTCTTCCCAGCAGTGGGGAGGATGACACTAAGGTTCCCATCTCACCTAATCAGTCATTCGTTTTTATGATTATGTCTTAATCTGTTCACAGGTCACCAGTATCGCCCAACACCATACCTTTTTTTCACGGCCGACCCAGATGCTTCACCCGGAGGGCAGCCATAGCTGACCAGATGTCGAGTCAGCCCCGAACGGTCGATGGACAAAAACAGAAGAGGAGCCATAGAGTACCAGCCATCAAGCCCGAGGCCCAGTCGCTGGCCTCAGCTCCGGCCAGTGCATCAGAGGTGGTTGCGACACCAACAGAACCAACACTCCCGCCAACAATGCAGTCAGCTACCCAGGCTCCTTACCTTGGACAATGAGAGAAGCTGCCCAGCAGAGCTGTTGAGCCGGAAGTTGCTGTCAAAAGCTCAATTCCAGCCCCAGTTTCCAAGAACCAAGAGACCGAGGGGGTAGGCCACGTAATCTCCAGACTCCCCCTGAAAATGGCTATGGTGCACCAGGCACTGGGAAAACCAGGACCGAGGGGGTAGGCAATGCAGTCTCCAAACTACCCCTGACGGCAACGGAGAGCTTCACGCAGAACGACAGCCACTCCATGAAGCTGACCTTCCACATTAAGTGCAGCCACCCCGCGCCCTCAGGCCAGCTCTGTAGCGGACAGTTATCGAAAGACACACTGGAGGCACCTGTACACTTCACCCAGCCGAACCTGCACTATTCACCATTAGGTAAGTGAGAGTGACCACTGAAGGCAAGGAAGACGCCAAAAACAGTGAGTGATAGTGCCACGCACTAACACTTAAAAACTGCCAGTCGTTAGTGTGCTGTCATTCTGGTTGTCAACATAGTAACTAGTACCCCTTCAAGATTGGGTGCATAAATAAACAGTGCAGGTACATAATTACATACATTATTATGGATGCTTAACTAGTGCAATGCTTACATCAAACAAATCTTTCTCAAAGCAAATTGCCTTTTATAGCCATATCAGCTAATTACATAACTTGACAATGAATTACAGCTGTTAATTGCAGTAACTTGTAAATATTATTTGCACACATTGGATATGTTAGTAACAGTGCCACAATTTGTGGAATAAGTGATACGAAGAAGTCACGTGTGTAGAAAATTGGAAGATGCCTCATAAATTCCTGCTGAGAAGAATATGTACCGAAACGTAACAATTTCTGAGTATGATGACAATATTTTGAGAGATAATAAATACTTCAACATACTTTCCTTTCAATAGAGGGGCATTGAAAAGAATTAAATGAATTTTCTCTATAGAATCAAGCTTTGACTATATAAATTTTTTTAATGCAAACATTAAATAAGTTAAAAATTTTTAAAAGATTATTGCATTTTTTTGAAAATTTATTCTTTAATTGTGTAGAAGCACTTCAAGAAACTTCAAGCCAAAACTGATCATGTAAAATTAATCAAAGTTTTTGTAATCACATCTTGAATTGTGTTGAGTCTCATCAAGAAAAACAATCTTACAGACTTTCCAAAATTAAAAAAAATAATAATAATACGGTTGTGATTAAAGTCTGTATATTGTAAATAATTGCAGTAATTATGTTTGTTTCAAAAGCGTTTTCTTCATGTTCTCTTTTCTATACTTTATAAGTGCTGATTGTACGCACTTGTTGATAGTTAACTTCACTGCCACTACACTCGTTTAGCCAAGCTTAGCAGTAGGCTGAGTCTGGAAGCGTTCAGCTTGACTAAACCCCTAAGCTTTTTTATTGCAGAAGTAGTTTGCCTGCAGTGCGACACGTAGGAGACTTGGATAGAAGTTGGTCTTTTACTTCTGTGCAGGCGGCCACAGCAGGATAGAAAGCTGACACTGCCTAACGAGTGGGGCATTATTGGGCAATTTATACTAGTTATTTAATATTAATTGTGATTCTATCAATTATCATATTTTTATTCCTCAAGGGTCAAATGATACTCTACATTCCGTCCAATATGTAATTGCATTTTCTTTCCACAAGTTCGCCTGCGCTAATATCTTTATTGTATACACCCAAGCCATAACACTATTTTGTAGGGCGGCACGCTTTAATGAAAGATGCTCGCAACACACCGTCTTGGGTTCCCTTCTGTGAAACAACCATACACAAAATCCTACACGAAGAGCTCATGCAAAAAAGACGACATGAACTCAAATCAGCCTTGGCAGAGCTATGCACCCATGAAGAAAGAAGGAACGCCAGTTTGCACGCATCAGAGAGAGACAACGATGCCTAGCCAGTCCAGCGCTTGAAGAAACAAAATAAAAGAGTGTCACTGCATGTGAGGATGCCTGCCCATCAACCTCCATACCCAGCTGAATTTTATACACGCTCAAGGTCAAGTGCAGAACAGAGAGAAATGCACAATATATAGGCAGTTACAGAAGCAAACCACGAGGGAAAATAATCACTCTTGAGAAGACAGTATGACGTTCGTTCAAAGAAATTTCTTCATCATCCTATCCTGACATTAGAGGAGCCTTCACTAACCACAGTGGAAAAGAAATTGTTGATGAAGGGACAGTACTACATTCCATCAAAAGAATTTATTTTTCGACTCTCTCCTCCAGGATGAGCCTCCATCTGATGCATGTAACAAAATCCCTACAAGACACAACCACAGCCTCTGCTACCAACTATTTAAGCACCTCCCTCAGCATTACAAATAATGTCGGTGGTCGAGAAGACCTCAACAACACGTAACCTGCAAGACAGAGGAGGGTCATATCAAGGAGTGGATCTAGTTGTGTTTGTCTGTGTTATGTTAAAGAAGAAGTTCAACAGCTTAGGGCCAAGGAAGAAGAAGAAGAAAAAATGCTGCTCACATGTATTATATTTATATACAACTATGATAACTCATCTGACTCAAATATTTCTACTTCACCAGAGAGAGAATGAACCCATTAACTTATTACACGGGTGTCTTGGATCGCCACAATCCTGGACGGCAATACCAAACACGTAGAAATATAACTGTGCAAGCAAACGAGCATGCCACCCCAACCCCACCACACCCCTGCACAGAGACCCAACAAGCTGTCAACCGTCTTGGGGCAAAAACGAGTGCCGCAGACTATGCACAAAGCTAAGAGGCCGGTCAGAGGTTAGCTGCCCCCCCCCCCCCCAGCCTCGCACAAGAGGGATGTCTCGAGACGACATCACACCAGCCACCACGGCCCACCACTGCACCTGTCCTTTGGTCTATAAAAGTCAGTGCACGACCGGACTCACCACATATTCTTCCTTATACAGTAGCTCGCTCCTTCATTTTGTGTGCTGGGGCCTCCTACGGCTCAACAGTCTTCAGTGGACACCAGAGGCTTCTACCACTGCCATCACCAGAAGCTCTTCTTCAGTCTGCAGATACGAGAGGCTTCATTGTCGACAAACACCATCAGCTACCAGAAGCTACCATTGTCGACAAACACCATCAGATACCAGAAGCAACCATTGTCGACAACCACCACGAGATACCAGAAGCTACCATTGTCAACAACTACCATATACAAGAAGCTCTTCTTCTTCTTCACCACTCCACAACTTCCGCTGCTGCTCCTCCTGGACCAGCAGCCGCCTCTACTTGCTGGTAGAGGCAACTACACCCACTACTATTAGAGTAGTGGTCCCTTTTTATTATATTTGTCTCTTCTAGACATACCTTTAAATAGTTAGCTGCGACTGAGTTCTTTTAATAGCCCTCACTGCTGCTAGCCTTCCTAGATAGCTAGGAGATAGGCAAGGAATAACTTCAGGAGCCTCTGGTATAGTGAGGTCTCCCAGAATCTCAGGATCTGCGGTGGCTGCAGAGATGGGTCAGCAGCTGTTGAAAGTGTTCAGCTTCTGTGGTCTACTGGTGTCTTTGGATGGGTTGAGACCATGCCTTTTTGCGAGCGGTGGGATATCAGGATACACCAGTGGTCATACACCTTGATGGCTGCCTCTGGCCTTGTGACTGCTGGAGGAGCAGAGACTCAAAAGCCAAGGGGTACTAGCCCTTTTATACTGATAACGATACGGAGCTTGGAGGCTGTAGGGTACAGGATATGCTAGCATCGTTCTTACAGGCTGAAACTTCTGCTTCTGAGGTAGCACTATACATTTCTTATCTCCTCTGTGGGAGGTGTGATCCTTTCTTATTGCATGCAGTGGAGGAACTTAGAGGCTGGATCTGTTGGAGTAGACTGAGCGCTTCCCTCCAGTGGTAGGCTGTGGAAATAGCTTGACCTTTGCTGGAGGGTGCCAATGTCTCAGCGAACAGTACAATTTTAGGTCAGGGTTTGGGCACTGGCATGACAGCTGCCCTGTATGAGCATTGCACTCAAAGATGGAGTGAAGTGGGCAATTAGAATGTGCATAGCAAATGCGCAGGAGTGCATCATGCACCAGTACATTTCAAGTAGCTCAAGGTACATAACACCAATAATGGTGGCTTCTCTAAAGAAGAAAGGACAAACAACACAATAGTACTGCAGCCCACACCAGACATTCACCTTTGGTGACCCGGAAAAGTCCTCATGAATCTCAAATCATTGGTTGTGAACTCCAAGTGTTACAGTAACGTTAATTCACATTACATGTCACTTCAACAGTAAAATAAACATGCTGTAGGAAGGTTTCATCATCATCAATAGTGTTGAGCAAAAGAATTAAAACTTCAATGCATTTTTCTCTGTCGTCCAATTTAATTTCATACATGAACTGAATTTTTTAAGCATTGACACTAAGGTGTTTGTGCAGAACATTTTGAATGGTAGTTTTCGGAATCTCTAATGCTTCTATAAGCAATTCATTTCTTTCTAATTCAATTCATTTCCTTCTAACGCAGGATTGCCTTATGCGTTCCACTTTTTCCTCTGATGTTCTTGGTTGGCCAGACATTACTGGTCTCTATGAACTGATTCAGACACAGTTTCAAAGCTTTGTCCTTGAAGTTTTTCTCATGTGTGTATTTAAAATTGCCACTTACATTGCACTGCCACTACCAATTTCAGTTCAGCATACCACAACATAAACTGTGCCTTCTGATGAACGGTTTACATCCTGTCATGCACCACCACACACTGACAACTGTGTGAACAGTACCCCCACTCCCACTTGAGCACACCTTTGCTAGTCTCAATGTCAAAAAAAATTTACTTTGAACATTACTGAACATTTTGAGTTGCCACATGTGCATGTATATCCATTAGAAACTTTTTTGAAATAATGGTTTGTAATTCCAGTATTCTGTTTCGATGACTCTTTAATTGTGAAGTACACGATTATTATTGTTTTAAATCTGAGTGTGAGTAAAATTTAAATAGAACAGTTATGTTCTCAACTATCAAAGGAACAGACACTCAAAGCTAAAAAATGAAAACTGTGCAATATTTTGGAAAGATATATATATATATATATATATATATATATATATATATTTGGGGGGGGGGGGGGGGGCAACCCTCAAGACATTTAAAAATTGGAAGCCATTATTCTAAATTGGATTTCCATATGTCCTATTTAAATATTACTGCCAGTACACAGTGGTCTCTAGCTGCAAAAAAACTGTGCTATCATCACGGTAAACTTCATTGAAATTCCCAAAATGTTATAACAGGATTTCACTGTCATTGAAACATGCTGTAAAAACCAATCTTTATTCTGAGTTATGGTAAATATTAGGCTTGAATTCTGTCTCGAATAATCGGATCTTCGAATTCCTTAGGTTCGAGAGATTTGAGTAATTTTGGATACAACCATCCCATCCTAGTACCAATAATTCGCTGTAGCAATATTTTATCTCGCCATTGTCAGTTGTTCTTATAGTACTGTCTCACTGTACTCTGAACCAGAATTAAACTGTTTGCCGACTGTAAATCATTGATAAAACCACAGTAGTTCATAGTTACCACAATCATAAGTCAACAAGGGCACTCAGAATAACCTGCACTGTTGTGGTGGAGAACAGAGGGAAAACTCCATACCTGGTGTGAGGAGTCCCAAGTACTGCGCTGTAGGCTAAGTGCCCCATGGTGAGTGCCTCCGGCCGCACGCTGCAGCCACACCAGAGTCTGACCGTCGGGGCTGAACCTGGGTGATCGCACTGCTAGTCCTTCCCCGGTCCCGCGTCGCTGCAACCACACTACTACTCAGTGCAATGGAAAACTTGCCAAACACAACTACCAATAGAGTAGAAGACTTTGATAATGTTCTTCAGGGGACCAAGGGAAAGTAGCATAAACAGGACAACATTATAAGGAGAGACAACTCAGGATGGCAAACCAACATATATATGTAAAATTTGTATGTAAACAAAACAAACACAGAAACACACACAGATATTTATCAAAATAATCCTTCATGGAAGTTTTTCTACTGGTTACATTTCTTTGCATCAATAAATAACTATCCAAATAAGTAAGTGACCAGTTTACAAAGGACTTGGAGGCAACAACATTATTTCTCTGAATAACCAATGATTCACAAGCTGTCAAATTAGTCACTTTTATTCAGTTTCATTTCATTCACTTACTGTGATGGTTGTGGTTTAATGCTAATTTTAATTAACATTGTCCATGTCAATTTTTACAGAAACTCTTTTGAGGATGAACTTATCTGCAATTTCACATAAGATGCAGATTTTATTTACTGAAAACTTCTAGGTGTGGGTAGAATACACCTAAAAATTGACCATAAGGATTCTGCAAATGACTGTACAAAACATGTGCAAATTGTAAATATAAGTAAATCATTCGAAAAACAATAAATTTTATTATTAATAGGAAACAATTTACATTATAGAAGAGAAAGTGAGAACATTATTTCAGAGAATATTTAACAATGTGTTTTATGGCGAAAATGTTTGGACCACAAAAATGTTGCACTATACATAGCAAAATATTATAAATGGGAACACTATAGAAGGATTCTACTATAGTAGCAAGTGACTAAAGAAAGACAGACACAAACCATTATTTGAAACTCATTACTTTGCCTGTAAACCACTAGCATTTAACAAGATATACAGACCATAATAATGCAACCCTTTGATGCTGACATCATCATCCTCCTTATAGACAGTTTGCCCACCGCACCCAGTTTCTCAGCGCAGCCAACACCCTCACTCTACTGGCGTGCGCTAACGCACCAACATGTCAATGAAGCAGGTGATGCATGCAACAAGTGTAATAAGTGTGGTGTAGGCCAGTGCAGCCAAGTAAGTGTATAAATAGGGCATGGTTTACTCTAAAGGGCTTAAAGGCAAATGCCGGACGAACACTAAATAAGGGAACACTTTTGGAAGTCCTGCGAAGAAGCCCTCTTGAGTGTGATATTTTTTGTAATTAAATATTCATTGCAGGTTCAGTGATTTCATCTCATGTGTTTCATCCCCACATCATTCATCCTGTATTGTGTGTGTTCTATGTTAAATAATGAAATATAATTTATGTATGTGTTCATTTGCAAGCAGTGTAGTTTTTGAAGATTTTATATGTTTATTTTCAAAGTGGACCAGGAAATAGACCCACATGACGTGCCTGCCCGTCAACGCCGGCCAGCACATCGTGTGGGAGAGTTAGGTATCGTACAGAGCTCTGAGGGACAGTCATGTGTCGCATCGCACACCTGGTGGCCAGCAACATCTGTTTTCACCAGTCATTTTAGTATTTAATAGCAATTAGTTTACAGGAATTTCGTTTTGTTTAACTGCCTGGGAAACTGCCCTTCGCCTTCCCCAGTGCTTGCATCACCTGGGGAAGTGTAATTTCTGATGTAATTATTCTTACAGCTTTTGCGCCTTTTTGTAGTCACCCTGTCGGCAGATTAAGCCCAACATGCAAGTGTAAGTTACTTCCTAGAGGAGCGTATTTCATCACAACGAGTAAATTCCACACTGAATGAGATTCATTTGTTTTCATTTGGTTTTCCCACTGGCACTTACCGGTGAGAGCCCTCACCATATCCCGCTACAATTCGCAAGGTTTAATGTCAGTGTTCCAGTGTGTGTTTTTAGTATTTTTATGATGTCATTGCATTGTTATTCTAATTGTTTGGGGCATGTAGTCAGCCCGAATAGGCGATTGCACAGTACGTATGTGAAATATTAAATCCAGCCAAGGAGGTACTTCAGCATTAGAGAATTACAACATAGTCTTCGGCAAAACGACCCTGAGGACAACGAGGATTTACTCTACCAAACTTCATGGCATCGCAGAGGTAATACTTGGCACCCTGGGTAAAACACCAACATATTCTCGAAATCCTATAACCTCAAACCTCACTGCACTTAAAATCTTCACTTTACTCATCCTCACAACACTAGATGCCATAAATATTGACGTGTGCCGCTTTATCCAACTCTATGATGGCAGTAAAACATACAAGTGAAAGACTCCCATGGAAGGAGGAATAAGGAATACTGTCTAACTCAAGTACGAATAAATGTGCAAGGCACAATTAACATATATTAAAATCTTAAGCTTAAACTTATAGTAATAAACTTGTGTTTTTTTGCTCCTTTTTTTGGTTTGAAGTTGTGTGTTGAATGGACTGCTATACTTAATAAAAGACTAATCCTCACTGGCGATTACCATAATTAACATTCGTAGTACTTTACTAGAAAAGGTTAAACAATGTTTGCTGCAGCAACAGAACATCTGAGCTACAATGCTTTGAGGTAAGAAAACAATAGTTTGACGTGTGTCATTCGCCACCTTAGGCGGTTTGTCATGCCGGTCGCTCCCCAGCGCAGCACGCATGCGCACTCAATGATTGATCGCCGGCGAGTAGTGTCAGTGTCGTGTGAATGCAGGAGTGGTACACGCAAGTGCAGGATAGGACAAGCGCAGTTCAGTGCAAAGTAGGGTGACGCCACGTGCGTTTATCAGCCCGAGAGAGTGGGCGGAGTGATACACAAACACGTGCTATTGCATCCAAAGGGTTGTAAACATTTTTGCAGGAATATTTCACGACCCAAAATGAGGACACGTGACTAGCAAATAAAGTAAAGATGCCTAGAAACCCTTATGCTCTAGTGTTATTGTTTTTTGCAAAGCTGTTGTGTTTCATAAATGTTTTTTTTCACAGCCACCAGTTTTTTGTCCATTCCATTTTACCCTATTTGCAAGGTATGCCTCAGAGATAATTATTTGATTTACATTTGCAGTGTTTAATTTTGTTTGTAGCATGTAACTGTAAATATGTTCTTCCGCGTATGCAAGTAGATCCCTCTGCGGCGCGTGGTCCCCACGTCCGCCAGCCCTCGTGCCACGGTGGGAAGTAGGTCAGCAAGCCGCACCCAGGGGAGGAGGACCATGTGAAATCGCACTCGCCCTTTTCCAGCCCGGATGGCCTCAATTCTTCATTACCGGTAACTTCTCTGTAATAGTTTATTTTCTCAAGAACCTTATTGTTTCTGCCGTCTGGGATACTCCCCCTCCCCTCCCCAAGAATTGCATCGGCTGAGGAGTTCGTAAATTTATCAGCAAACTTAATTTCATACCAGCCTAGTGCTTTTATACAGTATGGCCTCCGCAGCCAGCTGAAAGCGTGCAACTGCGTAAGCTATTCTTCTGGAGGGAATGTTAGAATCTCTAATAAAGAGCATGAACTGACGAGTGCTTTTTATTCGGTCGCCAAAAGGCATTTCAGGGCAGGGCTCCTTAAATCCCATAATTTTCTTATGCAAGTGTTGTGTGATTTTTAGAAGGGTAAATATTAATTTTATGTGTGCTGCAACGTAAACAAAGTCTGCGAATAGTATTTATGGGTGTGTGGTTTGGCCCTAACAATCCATGCAAAGGGAGTCTGACTAAGCCGATTCAATATGTTTATAATTTGCAATACCCCGCGGTGATTGGGCCGCCCAAAGAGCCCCTCGTTTAGCAAACAACAAGGCCTTCATATCAGGTGAACAGCAAGAATATTGTAGGAAAGTTTGGCCGGGTGATCGGCCCACAGCACCACAAAGTAACGAGGACTCAGCTCTTCTACCGCAACAGCATCTGTAATGCCGCCATGGTGACGTCTGGCGCCTACCGGTATATAATTCGAAACATCTCTTTCTAAATTTTGTTCGCCGCCTTTGTCAATTCCCAATCAACCCCTTTCCAAACCATGACAGCCGTCAAATTGACTGGCCCAAGTGTGGCCAAGTCGTTACAGCTCCTTTTCCATATTTTACTCCATCTCGTGCAGTCAACCCGTGTCAAGTTAGGGGAGTAAACAACAACAATAGCAATATAGGCCTAAGTGCCAAGCACTATAAAGAAAACTGGAGTATGCATAGTATAACAATATTGAATAGTCAAGGTCGCCAAAATTACCATTACCCTATAGGCACTGCAGCGAAGGCAGGGAAATATTAAATTCTTGTAGGAAATAGAAATTCCTTATCCAGAACTTTAATACTAGGGTACGGTAAAATTGTATTTACTATCTGGTAAGGCATTGAGCATTTTACTAATATATACATAGTTGACTGTTGACATATATCTATTCGTAGAAGTGACAAGACCTTGAAAATATATAGCATGTATGTTGACTGATAACAGATATTAATGGGAGGGACCTGTAGGCCCAATCAAAGCACTGTTAATATAACACTGATACTCCTCTGTAGGAAGTAAACATAGTTCAAATTCAATCCTAAAATAAGGACGGACACTTAATATAAGTGCCGTACAAGAAATAAGCACTGCTCTAAACCAGGAATAATATATCAATTCGTGACACTTCATTAATATATCAAAGAAAACTGAAATAATTGTGAGCCTGTTGTCTTAACATTTATATGCCCTAGGCATATGATTACAATACACAAATCATTAACATTACTAGGACCACTGAGGTCGAAGTATTTAGTAGTAAAAGTTATGCAATGAGGCCTCTATGTCATACCACAATTAATAACATTAATCAAAAACCTATGGTCTAGCCTGTAATACTGGAAATCTATTTGTCGTAAAAATACACAAACAGCAGAAGCTCGTTTCTCAATTCTCACCTAAATACTCATCAAGTACCATATATTGAAGCAATCGTGAAGAGTGTGTTGAGTGCCACAAAGGCTGATATACATTCAAAGAACGGCACTTTGTGCAAAAATATACATAAATGTTTCTATAACTGGAAAGACCTTCAGGCTAAGCCGGAACACTAACATAGTGTACATAATAAAATAATTTGACACTGGCTGTGTAATGAAAACGTAGTGTTGAACAGTATTCAGAAGGGATACGTGGCCAAGCTCAATTATACAAATTCATACACTGGACAGCATAGCAAGGGACAGGGGGACTACTGAGAATACAATGCACAACAATAGTACCCAAGGGGAAGAAAATACAAAAATAATATGACTGAATATATTATAGCATTAAAAGTAACAGTACACACAAAAGGGCCTTAAGTGATTTTCAAAACCAAAATGTATGATTCAATAAAATTCCGTTAGAATACAAATACACAATAAGGTAATGAACTTGTTGGAAGGCTTGATCATATGTAACAAAATTTATGTAATGTTAAGAACAGATGCTGAAGTTTAAGTGGAGATATTAAATAATATTAATTAAGGTAAAATCACATAACTTAATGGGGACGGGACATTGGTCTAAAAGTAACGTCTTATTAGGCAATAAAATACAAGTTAAGTAAGCGAACACAATACTGAGATTATTGAGTAAGGGAGCTGGAATGAGTGTGTTTGGGGCGGAGTAGTGACAATCTCATGATGAATGGCAAACCACTCCATGACGTAGTGATAGCCAACACGTGTGAAAGCCGTGGGCCGGAAGACTCCAGCTGTAAAAAAAAACACAAAGGGAAAGAGACACAAGGTCGCCACGGGCAAGTGGGCAGAGCGATTTCCCCAACCCTCTCTGGGTGGTGCAGTGTGGCCACGTCCATTGTCAGTGAAGCCAACCTTGATGGCTGGCATGACGGACATCACCGCAGGCGTGAGAGTAGCGAAGGCAGCGAAAAGGTGTGGCACCCCTGGAGTGTGGCTATCTGCAGTGGGTGAGAGACAGTGGGACGGCTGCAGAAGGGAAGCAGGAGCAAGGCGAGCACTGCACGCTGTGGCTTCGCTGGCCGCGTACTACATGAGTTGAGTGGGTGATGATTCAGCACGGCCCAGTTGCAGTATACCTTGGCTCATATGTAGCAATGTGGACACAAGTACAGCCTAGAACGGTGTGCAGGGAAGGGACAAAATACACTGTAATACATTTTCAAACATATATTAGACATAGAACAGGCAACTTAAACACATTCATGTAGGTAGCATTTTAAAGCGTACAGGCAAGTTTTGTATGTCTGGTTGACACGGAGTCATACTTAGGCACACCCGACTTAATTAACTTGAATTCGGACAGTAGATTCCCCTAAAATATTGGTTACACGATAAGGTCTGCTGTAGCGTTGGGTGAGGGCCTTGTGTCTACCGTGGTTACGCACCCACACATAGTCATTAACCTTTAAAGTGTTCTTCCTGTGAGTTTGGTCAAAATAATATTTCTGAAGGCTCTGAGAATGAATTAAATTTTGTTTCGCCGCTTGGCGTACAACAAGGAATTCTCACACCAATTATGACCGTGTTCAGAAAACTTGGTAGCAATGACTTGGACAGGGAGGGCAGCTTCTATACCGTGGAGGAGATAAAAAGGGCGTAAAATTTGTTGAACTATTAATACTGGTGTTTATGTAGAACTGAATAAACGGGACGTATATATCCCAATTTACGTAGTCCGCACTCGCACAAGCAGTAAGTTTTTCTCCAATCACACGGTTACTACGTTCCACTAAACCATTACAACGAGGGTTGTATGCGGTGGTTGTGAGCTTATTGACACCTAATAACTTGAGGAGATTGCTAATAAGCTCATCCTGGAAACTGGTTCCCCTATCCGTGAGTATTTGCTCAGGGCAGCCGAATTGTAATATTACTTCCTTAATAAAGTCATCACATGTGGATGCATCAACAGCGTGAAGAGGTTTGGCAACGACATAACGTGTGGCGTATTCAGTCATCACTAAAATATATCTGTTATTACGAGCTGTATAGAAGTGCACGAGCTGTGACAGGCCTTCTGGAGCACCGAGCTCCTGCCAACCAGCTGCTACTGGCGCCGTACACTAACAAAGGGAATTGTTTTGTGTATGTGGTGCACAACATATACCGTTCAGCGATGAACCACACTCTATGCCTTTCAAGGTGAGGCATGGCTCACTGAGAGAAGAGCAAAGGACAGCTCACCTCGCTGCCAAGCAGTGAGCCGTATTGGCTCTACCTACTTTGGACAGACAGGCAGAACGAGACCGCACTCCCTTAGTCATTTTTGGAGAAACCGACATCTCCCGTATTTGAATATATTGTCTTTCCTTCGCACACCCATACACACCAAGACTACCATCCCATCCTAAGTGGTCTGATGCAAGGGACCAAGGTGAGATACGGAATCTCCAACCCCAGGTTCTGGAGTACAGAAGGAGCAACCTAGAATCTACCAACACAGTATCACCGACCTGAAGCCAGCGGACTGCACCACCAATTCCTACCAGCAGCCAGCCACAGTTCTATAGTCAGCCTAAGCAACGTCAAGTAAGCTAAGTAAACCTGACACCTCCCGCCAGTTAACTACCTCAACAAGTAAACCCATAATGGGAAATAAGGTAGCTATCCGTAAGTCACTATCAGCCAGGCTATCGATAACTTCGTACCAACCCTCAAACCAATGTTCCCAGTTAAAGTAACGGGCCGTAAACACCAACTGACTAGTAAATCCCTAATTCCACGTGCTGGCTCTAGCGCACTCAAAGCCACGACGACCGTGCTGACTAGTAATTATCTGGGCATGCATCAAGTTAAATGACATGGTCTGGCAGTGAGAGTAAGGTTGCTTTCCAACCCCATAGATGGCCACGCAGTTATCCTGTAAAGATGCTGCAGCGAGGTAGAAATGAGCCATGGGATGCATTCACTGCCCCCTTTGGTGAATCAGGAAACTAGGCAGGCAATATAAACTGTCACACCCCGTCATAAGAGAGTTGATGTCCCGTCCAGCTATTGGACAGTCACAAGAGATAATTGAGAGTTTCAGAGACACGAGATGCCAAAGTTAGCAGCCTGCTAAACAATTACACAGATGAGACTCAGCTCCATGCCTAGGAAGGCAGCAACATCCAACCTAACCTCAACACTGAGGCCTACTAGACATCTGCAGGTTCCCATCCTCTTGTTCAGACAGGAGACACACCTAAAACTAAGAGTTCGCTCAATCACTAAAGGGCTGTAAAGTGTATGTATGGATGTCTGATGCCTAACATCATAGCAGATGCCATTGGGGCAGAATTCAGATCAGATCCCTGTTAAGTGACAATAAAAAGGGGAAGAGAATGTTACAAGTACACCTGGAGCTACATTGTTATGACCATAGTTTCCACTCTCAATGTGCCAGACCTTCTGACTACAGATGCAAGTAATCAAATGATTTTTTTTGCAAACAATAAATTTTCTTGTGTGATTTCAACCCAACTTACATGTTAACTACTAGGAGTCACCTATCCTAGTTAAATACCAGTTGTTGATTCTCTTTGACTTATTCTATCAGTCAAACGAAGAGCAGGCTCAATGAAAAGAAAATAGTATGATAAGGAACACTAATAAGGTAGACCTAGCACATCGACTTGTGGCGGAGACGATTTCATTGTAAGTGGTGCGTTGTCATCGCTTCAGAAGCCCATTGCAGTAGCATTTAGACTGTGTTGCTTGACCCTGTGTGTCTTTCACACAGTAGCACCATACATTGGCACCCAGACTCTACATTCAGTACACCCGATCAAGTTAGAAAGATAGGATCTGGGGCCATCCACATAAGGATGACCTTTTATGCACATATATGCCTGGACATTTGGACTGGGATTACATTAGCTGTATTAAAAACTATTCACGTTAAACAAAAGGGAACAGGATGTCATAATCATAAACCATGAGAATGCTCACCTAAACCATTATAACCTCTGAATTAGCCCTTAGCGCCATGACATACTCCTCCCATAACGATGTGAAGAAGGCTACAGTCACAGAGCATACGCAAGCTTGTTTAGCTTTAAGTGGGGGACTGGACAATTCTGTCAGATGGCTTGCAAGTGATCTAGTCCAGCTGGCCAGATGCCTAGCAACAGCCGAAGAGCTCAAATTACCAGAGGACCTATTTGGGCATACATCAAGAATTCCTAGGAGATTCCCTCTCCAGGTATAAGACATCAGAGGAAGAGAACCAGAATCAGCCAGAAACCTCCATTGCCACCAGTCATCTCTTCTGTAGTAGACCCAGTGACAATGACTACACCTACCTCTCTCCTTTTGTAGAGAACAACCACCACCATCCTGGTAAACCATCTCAGCACCCTCTCCCCAAACAGGACCAAGTTTGACAGCGTGCTCTGCATACCTACCCGCCCATGCCCAATGACCACCAGGGTCAACAAATTAAGGTCCATCACCACTGATACTATAGAACATTTTTTAAACAACTCCTCACAGTTTCCACAAATAAGGTCATTATGGAAAGAAAGTCATTATTTCTGGACTTACTCTTACCCACCCCCTATTAGTAAAAATTAGCAATTTTTTGCATGAAGTCCATGTTCAAGTCTCTAGTGTGAAAATGAAATGTTTTCAAAATTAAATATTAATTTATTTTATAAGTAGATATCTTCTCAAAAAAATTATACCAGAGTGACACATATACCTACACTATCTTGTCTCCCAAATTCTCAAAAACATTGAGCAACACAAAGTTTTACCAGCCATTGTAAGTCAATGTTCAATTGCTTCTGGTATATAATTAACATAACTTTTGCTGAAATATTAATTTTATTCAATAGTCTGAATAAATTGATATATAATACATGTATATTTGACCTCTCCTTGTGGATACAAATGTTAAAATATTGTAACTATGCTAACTAATTTTGCACGATGCAATTGATTGGATGTTTAGTTATTTTTGTCTTCGCTTTGTTGCTGGCTTGCAGAACTGCCTACTCATTAGCTGACCTATGGCGGTAGACACGTGAACAAATTTTCTGCTGTGTTCGCTGAGGAGGAAGGGGGATTCGCCACTACATGTCTCGTCTTCTACATACCTTACCAGGTTTGACGGGTAAAAGGAGCAGATAAATTTGTGGGAAGCCGCAAGACGTTGTGCTAACTGTGGCGTCATAGTAGCTAGGCTGTGCTCACAGGAAGACATGTTTTTGTTAAGTATGCAGAAACATAGACATTATTCATGCGGAAGACATGTAGTTGATGGTGAAAATCTAGCTTACACTACTGGGAGGATTTCCTTCCCAGTGTGGGTGATGTGGTGTGCCCAGAGTTGGTGTTCAACAGGTCTCCCAGATGGAAGGAGGGCTTATCCAGTAGTCCCCAGGCTGCAACATAGGGGTCATATGTGTACGTAATGGCCATTTTGACTATATGGCATACCAATTAGAACTACCCATTAATTATGTAGAGTAATAAGTAGTCCGGTTGTAACTAATATTAATTTTTTTTTAATTATAGGCAAAACGTGCCTAATTTATAATTCAGAATTGTGCTTAAGCTGGAAACTTTAAGTTTGATCAAGTATGTAGCTGAGCAGCTGTCTGACTAGCACTAAGAGTGACACTTAAATTGTACAGATCTCCAAACACCAAGTTTGGGTTAAAAAGAAAAAAAAAAGTAATACGGTTACAGTATGAGTTTATTCACATTTAAATTAATTTTAAAAAATTTATCATTATTATAAGTTTATCACTAGTCACAAAATACTTGAGAAAGGGAAAGAGAGCTAGTTTTTGAGTCCTGTAAACTCATTTTAAGACCATATTTCACTATAGTTTGTTACTTAATTATCATAAAAGATATTTATACAAGGACCACACAAATGTCAATATTTATAGTTTTCAAAATATACCACCAAAAAGGGAAAATTTTGGAATATGAGAGCCCAAGTATCTATGCTTCTAAGTAACTTTGTCAACTAAATCACATGTCATGTGATATATATATATATACACACACACACACACACACACACATCATATGCACAACATATTAATTAATAATAATTACCAAGGATATTTAACAATTAGTCCATAGTCCAGACAGTTTTTGGGTACCAAATGGAGGTACCAATAATTTTTTACCTCAGTGATTCCCTATAATCTAGGGATGCCAAAAAGGAAATCTGGACATCCCTACTGAGTAGCTTTTAAAAATGGTGCCTATTTCAAAATGGCGGTTCGAGGGATTATGGAATCTACTGTATCTCTGCTGCCATTAGTCCAATTTTGACTTTTTTTTTTTTTTACATTAAAGATCTCAAGTTGTTCTACATTATTTGCCATGAGGTCCATGTTCATAACTTTAACCTTTTCAAAGTTAAATACAAAAATATAGTATTTTAAGTGTTTCGGAACATATTTCATCTCATAAATCAGGAATAATGTTTTGTAATATAGCAAGAAAGATAATTTTGTAAGCTGTAAATGTAATATATTACTATACAAGAGGCACTTCCATCCAAAGACTGGCTGACCACGATGCTGAATTAAACAATGTAGCATTTTATGAACAATGACACTGAAGCATGTCAACGAGTGTATGGCTGTTACTAAAATGTTAGAAGTAATTCTTAAATTTGAAACATATATTTTCATTTTAATATGATTTATTAATGAATGCACACTGTTTTATTATTTACACAGCCAGATTGAACTGTCCCCAGAATTCAAATATCTAAGAACTGCATATAATGTTGAAATGTACCGTATTAAACATATTAACAACACATTTATAATGTGAAAATTGCAAACAGAAAAGTTAACAATAAATACTAATGCAAACTTTTAACTGCTTGAGTGTGTCTACCCAGATCACAATCCCTAGCAAAGTATTCAGATACAGCTTTTATAACTGTAGCTGAAATTAATACCAACATCACACAAGTTTTGAACATATGAAATTCATCAGTTGTAAGTGTATATCACAGTCAACTTAATATTCAACTATTTCTTCCTCACCTCTTCCATATTCATTACTGTTGATATTGCTAACACCATGAACTATTGCACTTGCAAGCACCTGTGCAATTATTACTATTACAGTACTAACACACTCGCAACACAATAAACATGCCTTCCTGCATTTGCATGTATGTACATAACTGTTTGGGAGGCAGACAATCCTGTCGTCCACTGAACTTCAAGCACTCAGTCTTTTTTAAGAGTCCACCCTAGATTTTGTGGCGGAGTGATCAGTTTACATTCCAGGTTTTTTTCCAAATGGCATACTGGTAGATCGATCATGAGGCACATTGGTGTAACATGTCTCTGCAAAGAGGAAGAGAATATGATCGAACTAATCCTCTTTTTGCTCTCCACAGATCATAGTGTGAATCATTCACATCTACTCTCTCTGTACAGTAAGCATACAAATGCCTCTCATCACCCAAACGAGCAAAACATTTCTTGAACTCTTCAGACTCAGTCAGCAGTTTCAAACCTTTATTCTTACTTTGACCTGATAATGAACTGACAGTATCACATCATGTAAAGGTGTGCATTCCTGGTAACCCCAAAGTTATTGATAAACCCAAATCACTAGTTATCCTGTTAATCAATATTAATCTTGTAAGATTCTTTATTCCTAACCACATGTATATGTCACGTTCAATTCTGCAATACAAAGTCTGAGAAAGGATGAAAATATCAGTGTCTTCTGATACAATAATCACTGATAAATATTGTGAATGGGCAGCATGTTGAGCATGCAGAAATATTTGTGTATCTGCCTCTTCTTGGCTGCACTAAAGGGATTGTACTTCTTCCACTAACCTTCAGTTACAAAGAAACATTTATTCTTTTTGTTACAAACAACTTTTTTGACCCAATACTCGCTGCTTGTTCGTCTTCCAGTCATCAAAAAAATAATGAATTAGCACATTTTTGCTAGATTGCATGACAGCTACCACGTCAAATTATTAACTTAACAACCAAGTATTACTTTCAAAATAAGGGTTTCAGGAGAAGATGTTCTCCTCTGTCTCTCTAACTGCTTGATGGAGTTTTTTTGGTATAGATCAAAAACCACATCTACACTGCCACTTTCTGTACCATGTTGCAAAGCAGTCTTCAGAAGTATAGCGGAGATCTACGAAAATGTGTTATTTTCTCCATTATAGTTGAAGGGTATTCATCAACTTGAGGTATTGTTTGCTGCTCTATATGTCGTTCAAGAGCACATTTGTTAGTCCTTTTCAGGGATCCATCACAGTTTGCTAGAGCCCGTGGAAGGGCCCAAGTGGATGCTTCAGCAGTTCTTTCATATCAAGTTTCCTTGAACTAGCAAGAAGAAGCATTCTTGCAAACAACTGGTGGTGAGCCATAAGTACAGTTTCCACATTACCTCGTGTGGTCTTCATCCCTTTCATGTTGCTGAAAGTTTTAAGTTTCATTTTTTTTTTAAAGGTTCATGAAAGTCATTGCCTTTTTTCAACATGTTTTCCACAAATTCATTGTAAGCTGCTAGTCCCAATTCTTGCCCATGAAGCAGATCTTTGTGACGTCTTGTGATACCACAAACTCCAATGATAAGCTGATCATATATTTTGTATTGTTTTCAAATGGGTTTATCCAATCATTATCAAGCAACTCAACCACAGCTTCCACACCAGCTTCATCTTTTGTTTTGCAGACACATCCAAAGTCATGATGGTATCTTTGCTTATGTGTAGTGCCACTTAGTTGGTATAATTGCATGATACACACACTACAATGTTCAGCTGTCAAATAGCATTTTGATACTGTGCTTGATTTCAGGCTAAAGGCTGTTGTTCCACCAGAAGTTTGAATGTCACAGTTGGCAGTTTCTTCTATTGCCTGATCAAATGGAATTAAAAAAAAAAAGAATTGTGTTCACTAAGCTGTACTGAAAAATTAACAGAAAAAAATTGTTTCTGAACAAATTGGTAATTTGTTTCACGCCGAATCGTTTGTGCGTGGTATAATGCAGTAAATCTGCTTATCATACGCAAAACACCAAGAAATTATTGTCCTAATACCACTAATGTGCTGATTCCAGTTTCCTTCATGTGAAGCTTGAATCAAGTTAATATTCTCAAATATATCACTGTACGACATCCACAGAGATGTAGTGGGCCCAGCATTCTCTCTTATTTCCTTCTGAAATTTCTCGTATAATACTGCAGTTTCTTCAAACTTAGAGAATCACAGCACACTGGATTGATTTTCGTCACTTGGATTCTGAGAGAAGTCTTATATTTCTCTCATTGTGTCTTCTATGAGAGACTTCTTATCTTGATAGTACTCATCTACCTATATCATAAACTTACTCCACAACATGAGCTGGAAATCCTTATATACTATCTTGTGTAATCTTATGACACAATTATAATGTCGTCCTTCAAGAACAGGTCCTTCTGCCACAATTTCTAATTCTACAGCAACATTGCATAGTCCTGCATTCTCAAACTGTTTTCTAACAATCGCTAACATATTGCATATTGTATGAAAAGTATCTATCTTGATGTATTACAGAACATTCTGCCTGATTTATGAGATGAAATATGTTCCAAAGCACTTATATTAAATTTATATTTTGCATTAACTTTGAACAGATAAAAGTTATGAACATGGACCTCATGACAAATAATGTAGAACAACCCGAGATCTCTATTTAAAAAAAAAGTTATCAAAATCGGACTAATAGGAGCATAGATACAGTAGATTCTATAATCTCTCTAGTTGCCATATTGAAATGGCAGTCATGTTTAAATGGCCACCATTTTTAAAGCTTCTCAGTTGAGCCGTCCAGTTTAGCTTTTCTGATTCTCTAGGTTATAGGGAATCACTGATGTAAAGGATTTTTGGTACCTCCATTTGGTACCAAACAGCCAAATTTAGGGTCTGGCCCATGGACTAAATTGGTAATCGGGTACCGGGATCTTGAATATTTAAAAAAATAGGTGTTGATGTTTTTTCCACCACAGTTTCATTCGTCCAAGATAAAATAATGTTAATATTTAATAGTTTCTCTTTAAGAAATAAAAAATGTTGTGGAAAAAATCTGACGTGTGTCACATGTCACGTCCGAAGCCCGTTTGACAGCCGTGGCCCCACGAAGCTGCGCAGTTGGGAAGCACATTTGACGAGCGGAGCAGCAAGCGCAGTGCAGTGCAAGTGTGGATGAAACACAACGTAACACAAACTTCAGCATGTGACGTCAGAGCATCTGCTGTAGCGTAGTAACATAAAATAGATCTTGTTTTTCAGTGATATCTTTTATGTAGGGTTTGTGTGTTAATATGTAAACATGGGCATTCACGTGTTTACATTATATAGGCAAGGAAAAAATACCAGTGCATTTTGGAGTAATTCACCCAAATGTAAATAGTGTTCCATATGAAATGTTATTTTTAAGAATCATTTATCCATGTTCCAGTGCAAGGTAAGGAAAACAAAGGGTTATTATGCATTTTGCAATGTTAAGAAAGTAGATCCACGTGGCCCACTGGCCTGCCAAACTGGGCCGGCGTGCCACGGCGTGCAGGCAGTCAGCTACGAGCATCTCGAGGGTGTGGTTGCGTGTTACCGTGGATCGGGTTTCGCGTGCTCGGGCAGCCTTCAACTTTTATTTTTCGACCATTCAATCTCCCTAGTTTTAGTTCAATGGAACCATGTTGTTCTTTAGATGCCCGAGACACCACCTCTCTCTTCCCCAGTGCTTGCATCGCCTGGGGAAACTTATAACCTTGCACATAATTTTTATCGACTTCAAGCCATTTTTACAGCGTTACATCACCGGCAGGTTAAAGTCGTGAAGTGTGATTATATATGTAAAGTGTAGGCCTGAGAGCCTTGGTAAATAAACTGCATAATTTACACATTGAAAACTGTTCATGTGGACATTATTTCATGGCCTTCGGGCTCTTCAGGGCACGGGCCCTTAGAATACCTGCACCTTTTCCAACCAGTGTCTTAATATGTATTTTCTTTATTCGTTAATGTGCAAGTTCGTGTGTGTAAACGTAGGCATGTAACTAGCAGATAAGTCACTGCCTTAACTTAATCAGCGAGCTTTTGTATGCCACAATATTACGTAACGTGGGTGTGTGAGCTGACCCAAACAGGCCACTACACACCACGCATTTGGAATAATTGTACAGCACATTTATAAGGAGCAGCAGTCCAGGATAGAATTGGTCGTCGGCCGAACAACCTTGGAGGAAACCTCGTCTCTACCGACTCACACGACATCATCCACAATGTCTGGCGCCCCGGGTAAAATAACCTTCAAAATTTCACTGCTCCTTAAATCCTGCCTCTACCCACTGAGGCACCATGGCACCACATCAAATCAATAATTGTTTTTAAAAAGATTGAGGATACCAATACCTGAGTAAGCATTGTTAAATTACCCTAATTAACCTGTTGTGTATATGATAAAAGATCACTATCAGTTATTTATTTGGCAAAGATAATTAGGAGCACAGAAACTTAGGCTCCCATATTCTGAAATTTTAGAGTTTTTGGTGCTATAATTTGAAAAGTTTAATCATTTGACTACAAATATTTACATTTATGTGGTCCTTAAATAAATCTCTTTAAGAAAATTTTTAAAAAATTGATCACGAGGTGTGGCCTTAAGTTATAATTAAAGCACTACTTTCAAGAGAACTGTTTCAAAAAAATGTATTATTGATTTTTTTTTATTGAAGCCAAGTTCCAACTAATTTCTTACATAAAATATAACTAAACAGTAGAAATTCTTTCATCTAGATTAATTCTCTCTTTTTTCTTTTCTTTTAGTTGGTCAGTATGTATTCTCGTGCTTGCCAGACAAGGGTTATAAGCAATGTTTCACTTGTAAAATGTTTTGGTACAAGTTTATTTTTAGAAAATAAACAACCATTTAAGTCTTAATGGATACGCTAGTAAATAACTGAATGATGAACTGCTGTCATGCCACCCCTACTTGCCAAGGTGTCTATTCCTAACCCTAGCCTGTAGAAGCCGATACGACTGAGCAAATGTAGCACTTATATTTTTTTTTGTTATATTTTTTATTAGCAACTGAATCAAAAATAAGGATACTGGACCCTAGTACCTCAAACCAATCCCCCTCCCCTAGTTAATTTTCCTTACCTTCTGTGACTCATGAGTGAAGTGGGGATCTACTGCATTTCATTTTTGACAAGCTCATGGCGCGGTGTGGCTCGCAACAATTGGTGTTTGCTTAACTCTATGAATTACATTGTTATCCTGTCTAAAGTATAACTAAATAGGCTGTGAAACAGCAATGAAATAATTTTCGGTTACAAGTTTTCCACAGTGTAAAAGTAAATAATTAGTTTTATGTTGTACCCATAAAATTGATTTTCTAAGTAATTTTTACCAGTTTATCTGGTTATTAATAACAGTAATACTTCATACAACCATTTTTGATGGTACTTTTAGTGGTATGCTGTGGGGATTATTAAGTTAATTTTACAGTAGGCTGAATAATGCCATTATATATGAGAACAGAACTAAAATACAGTAATTGTGTGAAGTGATAATTAACTTTGATAGGGATGTAAATAGGAGTGTAATTTGAAGTGCTTAGTAGTGTTATAGGTTAAAAGCACGATGCGCTAACTGAATGAAATGTGATTAACGGCACATGCAGCACGTGTTGTAGTAAACTGTGGCATAGTGACCTGAATCCCTTTGTTTCACGACTGGCAGTACAGCTATCAATGTACAACACTTTAAATTTTCCAAGTGTTAATGAAAATAAATTTGGAGCGAGTAGGATACAGTAAATGACATTATTAATTGTTACATTGTTTTGTTAGATTTAAGTAGATTAAGAGATAAAAATTAATCATTTTAAAAGCTTTTATTTAACTTCACTTGTACATATGTACGGTAGGTGTCTGTGAGGTGTATATCTGGCACATGTGCTGCTGGTTGGGGTGCTGATTCTTTGTTATTCTCCCAACACCCAGTGGGCTTGGCAGCTGTGAACACGTGCATTCCATGTAACAGTGCGCAGCGTTGACATAGTTCAGTGGCGTCTCGGGGAAACGCCTGCAGCAGTTCGCGGACAAAGGTCTCAATGCCATGGTGAATAGCACGCCATAAAGCGGCCCTAAATTCTGGCAGCACTGTTTGTATTGTAACAAGGATGACAAATACGGTAAAATAGGTAGGACGGTAAAGAAAAAGAGAACAGACAATAGAAGTGAAGTGTACGGGAAAATAGATGGCAAACTATCAACATCATCATTACAAATCTAAAATAAAATAAATAACCTTCAAAATTTACCTAAATAAATATCAATAATTCTCAACTCAACATTTAAACATCAGAAATACTCATCATTCTCATTCTCACTTACAAATAATAACACCTATCAACTAACTCGGCCAATTTATAAAAGGGGGCGGAGGGGGGATGTAACTTCACCAGAGAACCTTTATAGAAGTGCAATTCCTGAAACCCTTTCCTAACAGACTTTAGCTGATTTAAAAACAAATAAGTCAGGGAACTCAGATAGGTTCACTCACTTGCTTTTGCAAACTTGAGAGGTAGAAAAAAAAAAGAGAAATTTTTTGGCAAGCAACACAGACACAAAGTGTCGAAATTTATTTAAAGGAATAAATCAAATAAATAATTAGAATTTCTCTGAAACGTGAAAGACCCAGCTGATTGGCTGCCTACACCCCTGAGTGACTTGTTCAATTCTAGGTGAGTCATGTCTTTAGCAGTCTAGTTGTCTCTTGGCACTGGTGCCCGACCGGAATATAATACTGGCCCCGTAGGCCGCGGCTTGGTACGAAGTCCGGTTCAGGCAATACCACTCTGCGTAGTACAGGATTTGGGTGTGGGACTGAGTTTAAGCTAGTGGGAGAGTGTGACTGGCCCGTATGGGGTTTCGCTACTGTAGGTCCCTCAACCCTGGTTATACTTGACTGGAGTTTGGGATGAGTGTTTGAGGTGTTGGGGTTTTCTATTGTCGTGGTGCCGCTAGGCACTGCCAGAGTGTAGGTGGACCCCTTGCCAAACAGGATCTCCTGTTCCACTGTATGGTATCTTTCACGTTACGGGTGGGTGGCTCAAACAGTGCTGTAGGAGTGACGGGTGGTACTGCAATGGTGAATCGTCACAGTAAAGCAGCTTATTCACAAGGACTCAGTAGGCCAAATCCGCTGGGAAGGATGCTAGGCTCTTGTGGATCTTTAGCAAAAGTCCTCGCCTTCTTTGCCTTCTTCTGAACACAACCCCTGCGGGTGTAAGGCATCTGGCTGTAGACTAGGATCGGGCCTGCAGGAGTTAGGAAATATACGCATTGGAGTGCAAGTATAGGTGCAAATTGCTACTGCCAACATCGCACCTCACCTCACGCTTGACTTCCCCCCTCCCTCCCCCTCATAGTGTGAAAGCCTTGAGCTGCGAAACCTTGGTTGCAGGAACGGCATGTTGTTGTGCCAATGGGGTTGGTCTTTCCTGCACCAGAGTGTAACCCCACTTAGCACCGCTAAGTGTGCGATGAGAGAAGTTCACCCTAGCCAGCAAGCCGATCCCATTGGGAGCATACCTAATGTTGTGGCTCTACCGTTCCTTCCCCCTGGGTGCAAGGAATGGGTGGTCTTCCAATAGTGGTAAGGTGAGTCTTCCGAGGTCACTGGTCTCTCCCGACCCAAAGAAGTTCCTCTCCTTGGCACAGCTGAATAAGCAGTGAGGTGGGGGCGACTTCAAGCTGGCAAGCCACATTCCAGGGGAATGTGGCTTACTTAAACGGTTGTTTAAGTAAGTTTAAGTTGTTTAACTAACTCCATTACAGTATACATTATTTCACACTGTGCTACAGGTACGTCGGCATGCAACACACACACAATACATGGCTGCGACACTCTCACACAGTAACAGTACATACATAGAGCAAGTATGACTAACCTAACAACTAACTCCAAGAATGGTAACCTAGTGTCCTGGCTCTACAGTTCACTGCATGGGACAGAGAATGGGTGACCTTCCAAGGAGTTGTCCTGTTGTCAGTGTGGATTCGGAAAGAGCAAACCCGTCAGATCCGATGAGGGTGAAGGGTAGGACGCTGGAATGATACTCAAGAAGCTAGGCAAGATCAATGTTTACTTTGACATTAGGGAAAATAAAGATGGTGGAAGTACTACCTCCTATCCACTCCGGCTTGGCGGAAGGTAAACACGCTAGCGTAAAACAGAGAGCTAAAGGGAGTAGGCAATACTGGTGCTTGTGAACATAGCTATTTCCTCTGGGCTACCGTACTCTCTGTTTTCCATAAGGGACTGAATGTGTATCAGTGTGCGGAGCTGATGACACCGCTGGTACTTCCTTGGTAGATGGTTGGAGAGGATCTTCGGCCCCGTCAGGTAGTGGTCAAGTGTTCTGGAATGGTGTGGGCCTCTGCACTAATTGCATGTGTGAAGAGAGCCCAGGAGAGCAGTTGGAAGACTGATCAAGAACTTTAGCAGAACAGACAATCCAGAGGACGGGCGCATTGCCTTATATACTCCTTCCCCATCCATTCCTTTACTGGCGTAGGGTGTCTAGAGAGGTGGTTAGCAGGTGACAGCCCAGCGCCTAGATACCCAGTAGGAACAGCATACTGGAGAGTTGTGGGATCTAGGCATCATATTTGTGGCAGCATCCCGCAGCACGCTGCTGTACTAGCCTCCAACTTCTTGCATGGTCGCGGTGGCTCATCGGGCGAAAATTATTTCCATTATTGGGACATCTATCCTAGCCTGGTAAATACAACAATCTTGTAGGCGGTGGTGGTGAATCAACTCCGTTGACAACTGTGAGTGGTGTAGTTGCACTGATGAGTAGCAGTCGTTTATTAATAAAAATAATAAGACGTGGACGCCGTCGGGTGGGACAAGAGATGAACGATGACACCAATTACTTATTGATTATATGGGCGCGAGCGGTACTTCCCAATCACCACACTGTTGAGACTCAGGGTTCTCAGGGATGCTGTGGAATCTGTGTGTCCACCTCACCTGAGCATACTTACAATACATGTTTGGAATACTAAACTTTAATAAAAAACATTTTTAACACTTGAAAAACACAGGTGGCAAATTCACTGTCACTACAAAATAAAAGAATGAGTCACTGTGAGACTTGTTTTATTTATAACGTATGTACAAATCACGTACCTTGAAATTTAATGATACAACTCGGACATGTCTAGCTAACTCTGCTTGGGTGCTCCCCAGCCTGCAATTACTTTAGAGCACGCCTAGATGAATGAACTCACCGTGGTGTATGAAAACACAATCTTCACAAGGAAAGAGAGTCAACAGCCGCTAGGGTGGACTGACGAATTTTCCCTGAAGACAGGACACTGTGAGTTACACAATGAACCAACTGATAATACATTAACACGTGTGATTACTTGGCATAACTAGCGCAAACTTGTCGGGGCTCGCCCTCTAGAACATGGGTAGTATAGTGAGCGCCTATACACATAACCAGCTAGGACGGAAGTAATATCACTGTACACAAATACAAAATTACATAAATACCCTTAGAAGATAACAGGGAACGAGATGAGTATTCACAATAAACACATACGTGCGTGAAAACAAGTTTAGATGGCACGGATGTCACTGGATAAAGTTCGTAGCAGACCACATGGTGCAGGTGGAATTTTAACATTTCTTCGTGGAAACGACAAATTAAACTCTGACAAATTGTTATTCTTGTTGAGAAAATTATACTCTGTACAAGTAAAGCAGTTATAGTCTTGTAGTAGGCCTGATAGCAACAAACGCAAACACTGAAGTGACGGCGTGGTCAAACACAAAAGCATCAGTTTACGTGAAAATTACACAGAACCCTGAATGACAATACATAGAACCCAGAAATAAATTATTGCACACATGATATTACACAAGTAAGCTTTCAAAGCGCAAGGATGGCATGGATATAGATTTGACGGTAGTTAACCATGTGGTTGTACATGATATGGCCGTAAAATACTCAAACATGAAAAATACCCTTAAATACATACCTGAAAACAAAGCCCTTGAAATTACACACTCAGTGCTCAAAAGTTGTAGTGCGTACATGACAGCGTCTTACCTTGCCAGCTCTCTTAGACAGACTGCCCAGAGACAAGTGTCGCATGGACCTACCATGGCTGCCTACGGGGTTCACATAAACGGAAGAGCTATGCACTCCAAGTAAAACGTTTATATATTGAAAATAAAAGTGTCACAAATAATTTAAATATTGTTTTACATTTTAGAATTTTCTTGTTAACTTTCTCTATATTTTAGTGTCTCTCTAAGATGGCGTTCATGCCGGAATATTACTGTTCTTAATCTCCATGTAGCATGCACTTTGAATTCATAACCAAACATTTTCAAATTGACAACAAACACTTTAAATTTTTTCAAGACATTTCAGACCATCAAAATAAAATAACAAGACACATTTTATACTGCAAAAATAATATTCAATTAGGAAAGTTCAGATTTGAGCTTCTTTGTGCACGGGCATGTACACATGACATGTGCATGGTGAGAGCCATCATGGGCTCTAGCGCTGCTGACTGTTAGCTGGCATCAAATGACCCCTCCCTCGAAGGCCAAGACGGTGCGAGCAACTCAACATTACTCTGGCGGGCTCTGCCCGGGTGTGAACCGGGACCACTGGTCGAGGGCAAAGAAAACATGGCCTCGGAGGTCTTCTGTTTCTGTGGCGTTTGCAAGGGGGGGGGGGGGTGCAGGCAGGAACAACATTGTGGGTACATGATGGTGACTCGCCTCGCCTCTTGCGAGTGCTGCGTTGTGGTATGTTGGCACTTGCTGTCACACTCACTGCCGTACTAAGCTCCCCAAACCCTTAAAAACTCTCTTGCCCTACTAGGCTCCCCTCGGCGGGAGTTGAAAAGCCTCTGAACGGCCTTCACTTGTGGTTTCTAAATTTATGTTTTCACTATTGTTACAACCAAATTCAGCTGTACCTGGGTGAAACCCCTTAAAACTTACTTCACTGGCACTCGTTGTGTTTACATTTACGTGTGCACTTTTGTTACCACTGTCTTTGCGTACACATGAAAATCCCTTGAAAATACTCTGATCTGTTGTGTTATGATTGGCATTATCGTAAGAACCCAGAAATGATGTTTCATTACCACTTGCTTCGCCTACTTCCTCACTACTAGGCGTGGAGTGTTCTGTTGGTACAAAACCCCTAAATAACATTTAATTTCCCGTGCTTGACGTTCCCGTGTTAGTGTTGTTGACAGTGGTGCACGTGTTGACATTTCCCTGTGTACTCCCTAGTTTACTGCACCGCGCTCGCCTAGGTACTGGGCGTAATGTCGTCTCCTTGCCTCTCTACCCTAAAGGTGGTAGGGCTATACACATGTCATCACGGTGCCGTTTCGTGATATGTCTTGTTCCCAACTTCCCTAAATACGTGGAATTCCTCATCTTCTCTACCATTCTTACTGGGCCTGTCCATCTAGGTGCCAGGCCAGCACAGTACTTTTTCATCCCGGCCGATAGCGGGTTCTCCGTCACGTATACATACATTCCGGGTACGAGTTCGGGTTGCGGCCTCTTGCTCTCCGGTACCCACACATTGAAATTACTTACTTGATTCGCTCTCGCTTCCTCGTGGATTTGTGCCTGATGTTCTTCAATTTGCTCAGGTGGTATTGGCGGGTTTTCACGGGGTGCTCCGAGGGCACGGAGTTCACAACCTTGTACCATCTCCGCGGGTGTCTTCCCGGTTGCTGCATTTACTCTGTTTCTTACGCAAAACATTACCTCCGGAATTAACTCTGCCCACCTGGTATGGTCTTCTCCCAACCGGACGCGTAACTAGATTTTGACATCTTGGTTACGTCATTCGGTTGAGTTTGCCCTGGGATGGTAGGCTGCGGTGGTACGGTGTTCTGTTCCCCACCTGGTACAGTATTCTTTCCCCTTTTGCCCTACAAATTGTGTGCCATTATCGGTTAGTAAATACTCGGGATGTCCCCATCTTGGAAAGAACTCTTTTGCATCACCTGTGCAGTCATGTGCGCACGAACATTGTTGATGGGAAATGCCTCTGTCAAACAGGTAAACAAATCCGTGGAGACAATGAAAAACCTTTTGCTAGTTTTGATGTGCAGGTATGGGCCCATGATGTCCATCACTACCATCTTAAATGGCTCAGTTGACAGCCTCGGTTGCTGTGGAGCATCGCCGTCTGTTCTCCCCGGGTTCTGGGTATTGCACGTGATACAGCTCTGCACATGTTTTCTTACATCTCCCTGAACCCCTGGCCAGTGAAAAAATTTCTGCACGTTTCTGCATTTTTGTTCAGATCTTGGGTGTCCATACTCTAAACTGTTGTGTGCATACTTAAGTACAAGTTCCCATTTCTCCTTTGGCACATACGTTCTCCACAGCGCACAATTACAAGATGGTATGGTTTGTATTGCCCGGTTCACTACCCTCCGGTGTTCTGCATACCGCGTGGCACAATGTTGGCGGCGTTGCGCAGCATCTGGACAATTTTCTTGCCCAGTGTGTACCTCTCTTAACACGTCACATACATTCAATGAAACAATTTCGCTGGGTGGTGTGGCAACAATGTTTTGTACAACGAGAGTTTGTGTGTGTCTGCAGTTGGTATTGCACGGTAAGGTGGTAGTGCCTCTTCCCACTCCACATCGTCAATTACCGTTAGATTCGGGCAAGGATTCCTGGAATAAGCGTCCACGAGCTCGTTGGTTTTTCCCGTCATGTGCTCTACCTTGAAGTCGAACTCCTGGAGTAAGAGCGCCCAGCGGGCAAGTTTGCTCTTTCGATTATGCATGCCCTCTAACCACACAAGACAACTGTTGTCAGTTTTAAGAGTAAACTGTTTTCCTAAAAGGTATGGCAGATACTTCCGCAATGCATGTACAATTGCTAAACATTCCTGCTCACTGACATGGCGATCCGTCTCCCCAAACTTCACACTGTGGTAACTGATTATGTGTTTTTCCCCGTGTGTGCCTTCTGGATACAACATTGCCCCAATACCTTCCTGACTGACATCTGTTTGCAGGACAATGGGTAACTCTGGGTTGAACCTGGATAGTGGATTATAGTTTTGAAATGCAAGTTTGATTTCTTTAAAGCCTTGATCGGCTTGAAGTTCCCATACAAATTCATGTTTCTCACACAAGAAAACAAGTTAATGGTGCGGTAATCACAGAAAAGTTGGGGACGAACTCCCTTAACCAAAAAAACTTCCTCACTTGTTTACGTGATCTGGGTGTGGATTTGTTTTGAATGTCCTGTATGTGTTGCTGTTCTGGTTCGTGTCCGTTCCCTGTTACATAGTGTCCCAAAAACCCCATCTTACTCATAACCAACTTACAGTTATGAACTTTGCATGTAAGTTTGTTATGTTCGAGTCGTTCAAACACAAGGCTGAAATGGTGCAAATGCTCTTCTCAGCTGTTAAACCAAAAAAGTACATCATCCAAATACGCCATCGCAAAGTTTCCTTTGTATCCATACAGTACATTAATCAATAAGTTTTTAAACGTTGCAGGTGCACACTTTAAACCAAATGGCATGGCAACAAATTGAAATCTACATCCATTTGGTGTGGTAAAAGCTATTTACTTTCTGTCTTGTGGGCGGATAGGCACTTGCCAATATCCGGACTTTAAATTGAGTGAGGTGAAAACTGTGGTTGGCTCTAATGTTGACAAAGTGTCTTTCATATTAATGAATGGCGGTGACATGTTCACAGGGCGAAAATCAACACAGAATCACCATTCACCATCTTTTTTAGCGGCAAGTGTGATACCTGAATTATAGAGACTCTGCGTATGTTCAATAACATTGTCATGTTACATTTTACATACCTGCTGGTTGATGACGCGGTGAAAGAAAATACAGGGGTCTAGTGGCTTGGAGTACACTGGATCCTCATGTGTTGTGGTGATCGAATGCTCAATGACGTCGGTGCACTGCAGCTTCCCCTCAGTGTGGAACACACTGGCATACTGGTCCAGCAAATGTTGCAGAAGTTGTTGATGTGTAGCGGGCATCTCGTGCTCGAAGTCATCAAGCAGCACAGCACTTTTTGTTGTCGGTGGTGTTGCTCCCACGGCATATACGGTCCACCTGCCACGTGTCCCCCCATGCAGATGATCCTGTTGTGGCTCTATCATGGCATGGTTGTCAATAAGCCATGGCCATCCCAGAATCATTTCCTCATATACGTCCAGCACAATGTAAACATTGCACTTCATACGCAGCTCATGGATCTCTACTGCAACGTGCATGACACTTTTCGCTTCTCCCTGTTGGTGTGTGGTAGCGAATTGCAGATGTCGCGGTGACACTCTAATTGTTACATCTTGTATCAAACCCTTATGCACAAAATTGTGACAGGTGGCAGTGTCAATTACGGCTGTGACATTTTTTCCTCCAAGTTCTACATTCACTTGTAACCCTCTCATGGTACTGCCACTTTCTTGGAACACTTTTGCATCTTCCTTAGGCGAGTTCTTATGCTCTGGCCGGTGAGATTGGTGCAGCTGCTAGTTCGTCAACCTCCCTACTTAGTTTCCTGACCTGTTGCCTTGATAGTAATTTTCGCTGTGATTGTTGCAAAAATTTGTTCCAAGTCTGCTGTTCGCTCTTACTGGTGTGAATGGCAGTGGTGTGGTCACGTGACATCTGGCAACATTGGTAGGTGCTGATGTGCTGTAGTTCTGCCACGGTGACTGATATTCTTGGTTTGCACGTACATCCTTCTCATACAAACACGGTTCTCTCGTAAACTGTTGTATGCTAGCACATGTCTTTCTCCGCAGATACGGCCTAATGTAAGGTGTTGATAATTCCACAATTATCTCCAATACTCCACGGGTTGCCTGTCCCGGGTGTAGCCGCTTATACAAGTCTAACATGCATTGTATGAATTCTTCAATTCCATTGCGCTGCCTCTGTTGTTCGTGATAGAGCTGCACTTTTGCCTGAATAGCATCTCTGTCAGTGTCGAACCGACCTAGCAATCTTCCGCAGAACTCTTCCCATGTAACTCGATAGTCCCTGATCAAGTTCCACCACGTGGCAGCGGTTCCCCTTAACACATTGGCAGTTACTTTGGTCCAATTGCCTCTATGCACACGGTGCCAATGCAAATTTTTCCTTACAAACAGCTAGGAATGTGCCCGGGTCTTCTGAATCATGTCCCACAAAAGTTGACAGTAATACGTTGCGATCTGGTCTGGTTAAGCCCTGTGGCATGTAAGTAACGACAACTGGTGGCGGTGTGGGTTTCACCTCTGATGTTTGCAGTAATGCAATCTCAGCACAGTCAAGGTAGGTGGTAAACTCCGCAGGTCCTATGCATCATAAATGCGAGTCCTCCTTACACTGTTGGGACTGCGCCTACTTCGTTGCCGCCCTGAACACATCTGGTACGCACACAGGCATGTTTTTGATGGTGTAGAAACATTTTCGGATGTGCATTGACACAAGGGTTGTCCCACATACTTCCCTCAAACAACTTAGTCTGCCTCAATATCCCACAATGCATGCATCAATCAATTGGCATGTCCAAGTAACTGGCACTAGCGTTCGCGGGTGCCGCAGGTGTCCAAGTTGTCGGCACGGATGTCTTGAGGTCTTCTTGCGGTTGTTCAGGCATGGTGTCCACCATTTTCTCACGGTAGGCGCGGATGACACAACGCGCATGAACACACTGGCCTCCACTTGGGAACGCCAATTAACGCTGTCTGTGAGATACGAGATGAACGATGACACAAATTACTAACTGATGATATGGGCGCCAGCGGTGCTTCCCAATCACTTCACTGTTGTAACTCAGGGTTCTCAGGGATGCTGTGGGATCTATGTGTCCATCTCACCTGAATGTACTTATGATACACATTTGAAATATTAAACTTCAATACTAAACATTTTTAACACTTGAAAAACACAGGTGGCAAATTCACTGTCACTAGAAAATAAAAGAATGAGCCATTGTGAGACTTTTTTTATTTATACCATGTGTACCAATCACATGACATGAAATTTAATGATATAACTCAGACGTGTCTAGCAAACTCCGCTTCGGTGCTCCCCAGCCCGCAATTACTCTAGCATACGCCAAGATGAATGAACTCATCGTGGTGTATGAAAACACAATCTTCACAAAGGAAGAGAGTCGACAGCCGCTAGCGTGGAGTGACGATTTTTCCCTGATGACAGGACACTGTGAATTACACAGTGAACCAACTGATGATACATAAACATGTGTGATTACTTGGCATCACTAGCAAAAACTAGTCGGGGCTTGCCCTGCAGCACATGGGTAGTGTGGTGACGGCCTATACACAGTTGGCTAGGACGGAAGTAATACCACCGTACACAAATACAAAATTACATATATACCATTAGAAGATAATGGGGGACGAGATGAGTATCAACAATAAACACGTACATGCGTGAAAATAAGTTTAGATGGCAAGAATACCTATGGATAAAGTTCATAGCGGACCACATGGAGAATTTCTTCGTGGGAACGAAAAATTAATTTCTGAAAAATTGTTATTCTTGTTGAGAAAATTATACTCTTTACAAGTAAAGCAGTTACAGTCTTGTTACAGGCCTGATAGCACAAAAGCAAACACTGAAGTGACACCGTGGTCAAACACAAAAGCATCAGTTTACGTGAAAATTACACAGAACCCTGAATGACAATACATAGAACCCAGAAATAAATTATTGCACACATGATATTACAAAAGTAAGCTTTCAAAGTGCAAGGATGGCATGGATACAGATTTGGCAGTGGTTAAAAACGTGGGTGTACGTGATATGGCCGTAAAATACTCAAACATGAAAAATACCCTTAAATACATACATGAAAACAAAGCCCTTAAAATTACACACTGAAATAATACAGAAATTATGATGGAATACCTTTAGCAGATGCGGATGGCGCCAGATTCAAGTTTCGCAGGTCGCACAACCTCTCCGATATTTTTCTCCTCTTTCTCCTCAATTAAGTTAAAAAAATAAGCAGAAGCATAATGCTAGGGAAATGTCTGGCAAAACCTACGCAAGCAAAGGTTAACCAGTATTCTACAATTGCTATTAAAATCTATATCATTGCTCAAAAGTTGTAGTGCGTACATGACAGCGTCTTACCTCATCAGCTCTCTTAGAGCGACTGCCCAGAGGCAAGCGTCGCATGGACCTACCTTAGCTTCCTACGGGGTTCATATAAACAGAAGAGCTATACACTCCAAGTAAAACTTTTATTTATTGAAAATAAAAGTGTCACAAATAATTTAAATATTGTTTTACAGTTTAGAATTTTCTTCTTAACTTTTTGGATTATTTTAGTATGTCTCTATGACAGCATTCATGCCGGAATATTACTGTTCTTAATCTCTGTATAGCGCACACTTTGAATTTATAACCAAACATTTTCAAATGACAACAAACACTTTAAAACATTTCAAGACATTTCAAACCCTCAAAATAAAATAACAAGACACATTTGACACTGCAAAAATAATATTCCGTTAGGAAAGTTCAGACTCGAGCCTATTTCCGTACGTGCATGTATACGTGACGCGTGCACTGTGAGCGCCATCATGGGCTCTAGTGCCGCTGGCTGTTAGCCGGCATCAACGTCATGCATAAATCTGCCTCCTCTCTTCGTGCAACGTAGACTCATCTGGGCAATGATTAGAGAAGAGAAATAAATTATCATGAGGGAATGTAGAACTGTCCCTGCATCAACTATTTATTTCTCTCTCGTTGGGCTTCTGTAAGGTCCCTGGCTCTGTATGCAGTGCAGCTCGCTCTCACTACTCAAATGACATGCTGGCAGATGGGGCTAGGCAAGTGGCTGGCCTGGACGTATTCTTGCAGTAGCAGAGTCAGCTAGACGAAACCACCTCCCTCTGCATCACATACGGGCTTTATCTTCCCCACTCTCTCTCTCCCCAGCTGCTGGTGGGCTGGAAGCAGCATACATCTTCTTGGAGTGTAAGGTGAGTGTCGTGAGTTGTATCCGGTGTCGGTAATAACGAGCGGACTTCTTGATTATAGTGTGCCGACCTACATTAACAGCTGTAAGGTTTGGTTACGCATGCTATTAGTAAACCTAGAGGCCAGTTAGCAAACTAGAATGCGGCAGGAAAATATTAAAATTTGCCGGTATAGCTGATGAGTGCGGCTTGACGCGGTGACTATCTTATGTTTAGCCCTGCCGGCTGCCTGGATTACTTAGAGCTGAGCTACTTAAAATTGGCTTCTGCCTTTGTTGGTATTGATCGAATCGGCGCTTTTGCCATTGTAACAAATGCAGATAATTTTCCACCAATTTGACAAACATGAAAGGTTGCCTTATTCTTCAGTATAAATAATTGATAAATCTTACCTTTGTCAACACTGAAAGTTTTCCAATGTAAGGAAGTGCCCTTTCCCCACCAGAACATGAATTTGGAACCAAATACCTCAGTGAAAAAAATGCTTACTTCCACTGTTAACCAAACCAGGTTTGTAGTTTTTGTCCTAAACTCCACTATGCTGTGAGATAACAATCTACAAGCTTTACATTGACAATAATGCGTGACGCATTTCCGTGCATTGGGCACACATGCTCTACTTGCGACTTCGCCCCATCATCGAGCACCAGTGGTCATATGGGCAAGTCATACTCGCAATAGTACAATAAATCCCGTGCCTACAGGGTCCGTAAATTTCACTTCATGAGTGACTACAGACACATGGGTGGATAAATTGTACTGCCTACTCAAAAGCTGTCACATGGTCGCCCTAACCCCAGCACGGGATTTTACTGTTCGACGAGCTGTCGACAGCGTTACCGAAGGTAAGCAAGTTCCACAGTTTGCTGTAAGAGGGCAGCACTCATTCCACTGGAGCATCACAGTCTCCAGCACCTCATGCCGAGGTGATAAGATATGTCAACGCATCCAACACGGGAGATAAGAAGAAGGTGGCGCTGTCATCAAGCACAAATAACTAACCCCTTCGTAGAGAGGCTAGCCACCCTGAACCACTCTGGAAGTCAACAAATTGAAAAATTTAGTATAAATAGAAGGAACCATCATTGGCTGGGGGGGGCCGCTGTCCCTCCAGTCTGAAAAAGGCAGAAGGCAACAGTAGGGGTAAATGGTCAACAGCCCTCTCTTCCAGTTTGCAAAGGCTAAACAACGAAGAACTTTCTTAAGGGTACGACGACCACTAGGCCAATGGTAAGTGGCCACCGATCCTCTCTTCCAGTCTGAAAATGCTGAAGACATATTTGAAAGACAAAGCTGACCAGTAAACCCCGCTTCGTGTTTGCGATTAAGAAAACATCACAAGAAGTCAACCGCTGTCGGTGACCCTGCAGACTCTGCCACCGTCATGCAACTCCGCCTTCCCGAAGCTACAGAAGACGTCCACCCACCCTCTGGTATTCCTCCAGTGTCTCGGTTGGTAGCAGGTCGTGACGACATCAAATGTAGCTTAGGTTCCTTCACAACACTCCCCATTAAGTTAGTTATAAAACGTTAGAAACTGTTTGCTTATTTCCATTTTTTATTAAGACGGTTAGTTTTTGCCCAGGATGCCTTTGCGTGGTGTAAGCGTAGGACCGAGCTTCCTATTTAGTTTTTCATTATTACGTAAATACATTACTATAGGAGCTAGCGTGGACTCACCCTGCATTTCCCTAAGTACATAATTATATAACGTATTTTAAATTCAATTGGAGAGTATTGCTTACTTTGTCATAGTTTTAAACCAGGATTCTATAAGCATTAAGTTTCTGACTCTATTAATCAGACAAAGGAAGAGCAAGTAAACTGTGTCTATACCACTAAGGCAGATCTGCTGTTTTAACGGATTTTCAATTTTTAACTCCAGAAACCAATATAATTTATTTTTCTTTCTTTTTTCTAAGCACATACGACACTAGCAGGGCCCACAGCGATGTGTGTCATTTTCACTGATGCATTTGTTTAAAAGATTCTTATGACAGAGGTCGACAAATAAACAATGTATTTTGGACATACGCCATTGCTTCAATATGTCCACAATATTTCGCTTAATTATTCACTGGTGCGGGTATACAGGCCATTATTGAAAAGACCCTTTGCAGTTTTGTGTTTGGCATTGATATCACAATGTAGAAGAAACCAAAATTATCGCCAATACGGTGATTGTGTATGAAAAGTATAAGTGTGAGTGGAGAAAATAATTATTATGTTTGTACATTCCAAATGAAAACAACTACATTGAATACGTAAATATCGTTCATATCCACTTTTATTCTGTAATTTGCCATTTTTTTAATTCCACTGATTTTACAGGATTTGATCCAATGATTCCAGGATATTACAGGATTTTTATCCTGGTTCCTGTATATAAAAATTGTGTAAATTCGGATTGCAAAGGTTCTTTTCAATAACGGCCTTGGCCTTTGCATGTGATCATATAGCCAGGAACATAAATATGTACATAACTGTAAGACCCGCACCAGTGAATAATTGAACCTACACTATTGAAGCAATGGCATATGTCCAAAATATTTTGTTTAATTATTCACTTTTGTTGTAAGAATCTTTCCAACACATGCGTCAGTGAAACTGACACATATCAATGTGGCCCTGCTAGTGTCGCATTGTGTTCAGCAAAAATAAAACTTTCTGTAAAAACGGGATAAAATCCATTAAAACTGCAGGCCTGTACTAGTCCTCTTACTCCTACCAACCAGACCCACTGCCCTCACCAACGCAATTGACATCAGATGCTGTTGCAGAGATCAACCACTGCACGAGTCAGCCATCAAAGAGGACAGCCCCAACTCCCCCGTCCAGTACAGTGCCCGCCGAAACGTCGCCTTGCATGTGTGAATGGGAATTTTGTCTCAGTCAGAGGTCCCACGCTGCTAATATTTCACAACGACCAGCTTTTGAAGCGGGACTAAGAACTCGACTGGATCGTTAGTAAATCACCACTAATGCACCCCGCGAATCTGACATCGCAACTGAATTATCTGAGAGTGCACAGAACCAGAACTTCCCGCTCAGAAGAACACCTGGTCCAATTCACTCTAGGGTTCACTCCTCTCTTCTCTTGGTCTAGGGCTGAGAATTCCCAGCATTCTTCCCAACATGGAGAAGCTCGCTCTAGTGAGGCACCAACCCACGTGCCTCAGATGCAACCCAGGATTTCAGAGAGCCATTAGTTTATAAACACCCTGAAGTGCCCTTTAGATAGGCATGCAGTAGTCATGTCAGACTCCAAGCATATCAGGCAAGACGATATTGAAGCCAACATGGCAGAAAATCAATCTTTCGTCGCAATCGAGAAATGTGCCCTGGCACCAGGGAACACATGATCTAATGTGTCCACTGTACATAATCGACATTTTCGCTACACCTGATTAAGGTGGGAAGATGTTCCGAGGTACACGGATGAGTTGGAGTACCGCTGTGATACAATAGGCAAGCCGCATGTTGCAGTTGGCTGGGCACTCACACCATACCATCCGTTGTGTCAGAATTTTTATCACACTTGTATAGGATGGCTGCACAAGAGAAATTCTCGTTCCGGTCTGGTGTACCAGTGTGAGGTGTGTCAAGCCCCGGAGCTATTCAGAGCCCTATAACAGTTACAATCACCACTGAGTTCCAAATGATGGCGTTCAAGAACATGTGAAGACCTTGTCTTGTTATTGAACGAGAGCTCCGCACGCACAATATACCGAGCAAACAATGGGTCAGCCGAACCCACATATGGCTGACCATAAAGGCAAAAGAATGGTGGAAAAGATACTGGGACTTTATTTCTGAGTGGGAGCAGTCGCGAATCCCCCCTCACTGCCCATTTTACAAAGGAGGTGGTAATTGCAAGCCTCATTACGGAATTTCACATCTGAGTGCAAAGCCCCAATCAAGAAGCAGAGATTTATATGTCAATGACCAATATTCAGGTGTATATATCCTCTGGAGGGAGAGAAGGGCTACGTTAGAGACATAACGTGCAGACTCCTCCATCATTCCGAAATTTACTACTCATGCTGATACACTATATCATTGAAGAGCTCGTAGAGCGAGCGTGGGAAATAGAGCAAATCAATAAATAAAGAAATTGATTTAAATGACCGCTGCCAAAGTTGTTACCCCTCCTCCTGCACATCTGGCAGCCCGCAGGCCGCCCCCTCCCCTTGCTACCTCTCCGCACCCTTGCTGGTTCTGTCCGGAGAGGCATTACCACAAGGACTGCCCAACCCTGCAAGGCTGCAGAAGGGAAGCAGGAAACATGAGAGCACAAGACTGTAACCCAAAATTCCCATACATTTCATGTCCACATTTTTCGGAATTCCTGTAAATTGAAGAAAACAAACAACTGTTAGGAAAAATTAATTTTTTTTTTTGCCTGTGGACAAGTTTGGTGTACATCAACTCTTCATTTACCAGAATAACAACGGGTAGAAAAGTCCGTAGTAGGCCCGCAATACTTGGTTCCGGGACTCCCACAGATATGTAAAAATTGTGGATGTTGAAGACATGTAAATGGTATAACATTGTTATATTCCATATTTACACACTAATTTTTATCAGTGTATTAATTTTGTACATTCTGAAATAATATATTTGTGCAAATACAGATCGCAAAGTGTACGGGAAAAAATGCAGTTGTAAGTAATGGGAGCACGTGTTGCGTGAGGTTGACAAAAACAGCTGTCGCCCGACGGAGATGTGGCAATGAAACATAACACTCCGACAGTCTCCCTCCCACACCCTCGTGATCAAGGACATTCAACTCGCACAGTGCGCGATCAATAATCAGTCAGTCACTAGCTGTACCAGCACTATGCTAGCAGCAGAACGTGCGCACTGCATATTTAAAACAGACAAAACTTGAAATGTTTTATATCACATGTGTCCTAGTGTTTATAATGTGAGCATTTTGTCATATGATTATAAGCAAGTTAACACTTTCTTTCATCAACTGCTACGTAATTTAAATCTTCCAAATGAATGAACACTTCAACAACAGTAACATGTGATGCCCGCTAATAGCCAGCGGCGTTAGAGCCCATGACGGCATTTACCACGCACATGTCACGTGTCCATGCACATGCGCAAAGAGGCCAATATTTTTGAACTTTCACATCACTAATATTTAGCAGTGTAGAACGTGTTTTGCATTTGTATTTGCAGGGTTTAATACGTCTTGAAATATTTTAAAGTGTTTGTTGTTGTGCAAAATTTTTGGTTATGAAATTCGAAGTGTCTGCAGCACCAAGATTAAGAACACTTATATTCTGGCGTGAACGCCATAATAAAGACAGACAGAATTAATATAAACATAAATTATGAAATTATTAAAATGACAAACATATTTTATTTAATTTGCGCCAAATTTATTTTTAAAAGTATAAATATTTTACTCAGTGTGGATAGCACTTCCGCTTACGTGAACCCCGTAGGCGGCCATGGTAGGTCCGCGCGACGCTTGCCTCTGGACAACCTGTCGTAGAGATCTGGCGAGGTAAGATACTTTCATGTGTGCACTATAACATTTGTTCACTGATGTAGGTATCCACAGTCAATTTATACCGGTCAACCTTTGCTTGTAAACATTTTGACAAACATTTCCCCAGCATTATGCTTCCGCTTAAATAATTTATTTCGCCTTTGGGTTTTTTTCAAACTTAATCAAGGAGAGAGGAGAAAGATGTCGGACAGGTCACGCGACCCACGAAACTTGAATCAGACGCCATCCGCCTATGTTAGTGGCGTTCCAGAGTAATTTATGTATTATTGCTCTGCACAATTTTAAGGGCTTTGTTTTTATGTATGTATTTTAAGGGTATTTTCATGTTTTAATATTTTACGGCAATTTCATGTACATCCACAAGGCTAACCTATGCCAATTCTATATTTGCGCCATCCATGTAGTCTGAGAGTTTATTTGCGTAAAATCATGAGCGCTATAATTTTTTTTCAGGGTTCTGTATATGTTTCATTCAGGGTTCAATGTATTTTTCGTGTAAATTATGCTTTTTGTACTTGACCACGCGGTCATGTTAATGTTAGAAATTACCGCCGTCAGGCATGCTGCATGGCTGCAATCACTTCAGTCGTAAAGAGGATAATTTTCTCTCTCAGAATAACACTTTGTCTGAACATAATTTGCTGTTTTCAAGAAAAAAATATTGCGATTTTGTCTCCACCACATGGTCCGCTACGAACATTATCCAGCAGCATCTGCGCAAACTAAGCTTGTTTTCACACCTGTGTGTGTTTATTGTAAATATTCATCTCAGGCCCCATCATCTTTTAAGGGTCCTTATGTCTGAGAAGGGCAACAAGGGCAAGTGTCAAACAGTTTATGTGCAAAGCGTGTTTGTATGAACAGGACGTACGAGCAGGGCAGGCATACCAATCCTCGAGATTGAACTTTCACATGTCAACACCTACAGTGCTGCCAGATGTTACACGACTGCCGCCAATGTTTACACCCATGAGGCAGAACTATGGACACAGAAACTTTCACCACAACAACAGAGGAAATAGTTACTAGGGCAAAAGGTTGTAAAACAAGTCGGGAGGTTGGCGAAACCGCACCTGCACCAATCTCACCACCAGGTCGTATCAATCCGCCTAATGAAGGTGCAAAACCGTTTCAAGTAAATGACAGTACCATAAAAGAATTAAGAATATGTGTAGAACTTGAGGGAAAAGATGTCACGGCTGTTATTGAAACTGCCGGCAGTCACAATTTTGTACGCGATGGACTAATACAAGCTAAAACAACTAGAGTGCTGCTGTGACATTTACAATTCGCTACCACAAACCAACATGGAGAAGCAAAACGTGTTATGAACGTAATGCTAAGAATCAGCAAACTGCGTACCAAGTGCGATGTTTACATTATGCCGGACTTGTGCAAAGAAGTGATTTTGGGACTGCCATGGATTGTTGACAATCACGCTGTGATAGAAACGCATCTGAATCATCTGCACATGAGGAAATGTGGCCAATGGACTGTTTACGCCATGAGAGCAACACCACCAACAACAACCGATATGCAGCTTGCTGACTTCGAGCACGAGGTGCCCGCTACACATCAGCAATGTCTGTAACATCTGCTAGACCAGTATGCCAGTGTGTTCCAAACTGAAGCAAAGCTGCAGCGCACTGACGTCATGGAGCATGCGATCATCACAACACACAAGGACCTGGTCAACTCCAAACCACAAGACCCAAGTATTTTCTTTCGCAGTGTCATCAACCAGGAGGTATGCGAGATGCTCAATGATAATGTTATTGAACCTATACAGAGTGTCTATAATTCAGGTATCACCCTTACCCCAAAAATGATGGCGAATGACGATTCTGTGTTGATTTTTGCCCCCTTAATAAATAACAGTAAACATACAGCCACCAGTCATAAACATGAAAGACACTTTATCAACATTAGGACAAGTGTCAGTATTCACATCTCTTGATTTAAAATCTGGTTATTGGCAAGTACCTGTCTGCCCTCAAGACAGAAAAAAAACAGCATTTACTACCCCAGATGGACGTTGGTTCCAATTTGTTGCTATGCCTTTTGGTTTAAAGTGTGCCTCTGCAACGTTTCAGAACATAATGGTAAACGTACTTGATGGATACATAGGAGTCTTTGTGATGGTGGAACTGGATGATGTACTTGTTTGGTCATACAACTGAGAGGTGCATTTGCACCATTTGAGCCTTGTATTTGAACGGCTACAACGTAATAAACTTACGTGCAAAGTGCAAAAGTGTCAGATGGGTATGAACGGGACAGAGTTTCCAGGACACTATGTAACAGCAAACAGACACGAACCAGAACAACAGCATATACAGGACATTCAAAACAAACCCACATCCAGATCACGTAAACAGGTCAGGAAATTTTTTGGTCTGTTTAATTGGTTGAGGGAATTTGTGCCAAACTTTTCTGTAATCACTGCACCATTAACTGCTTTGATGTGTGAGTAAGGTAAATTTGTCTGGACACCTCGAGATGATAAAGCATTTAACGGCATTAAACTTGCATTCCAGAACTGTAATCCACTGTCTAGATTCAACCCAGAGTTGCCCATTGTAGTACAAACGTATGCCAGTCAAGAAGGCATTAGGGCCATGTTGTATCCGGAGGGAACAAACGGGTAAAACATATCATCAGTTATAACAGTGAAAGTTTGGAGATACGGAACATAAATATCATGTTAATGAACAGGAATGTTTGGCCATTGTACATGCATTGAGGAAGTACCGGCCGCACTTGCTAGGATGACAGTTTACGCTCAAAACTGACAACCAATGTCTTGTGTGGGTAGTGAGCATGCATAATGGAAGAGGAAACTTGCCCACTGGGCGTTGTTACTGTAGGAATATGATTTCAAAATAGAACACGTGGCGGAAAAACCAACGAGCTTGCAGACACCTTGTCCAGGAATCCTTGTTCAAATCTGACGGTAACTGACGACGTGGAGTGGGAAGAAGCGCCACCACCTTGCAGTGCAATACCAACTGCAGAAACACAAACCCTTGTTGTACAAAGTATTGTTGCCACACCACCTGGCGAACTTGTGTGTGTGAATGTACCGGACGTGTTAAGGGTGGTACACACTGCGCACGAAAATTTCCCAGATTCTGCGCAAGGCCGGCAACACTGCACCACACGGTACACACAGCACTGGAGGGAAGTGGATAGAGAAATACTAATCAAACCACCTGGTAATTGTGCATGATGGCGGACTAATCTGCCGAAAAAGAAACAGGAATTTGTTTTAAAGTATGCACACAACAGTTTGGAGCATGGACACCGAGATCCGAGCAAACATGAAGAAATGTGCAGAAATTCTTTCACTGGCGAGGGATTCAGGGAGATGTCAGGAAACATGTACAGAGCTGTATCATGTGTAATACCCGGAAGCCATGGAGAGCAGACTGCAACACTCCACAACAGCTAAGGCTGCCAACCGAGCCATTCAAAACATTAGACATCAACATCATGGGTCCGTACCCACAAACTGGTAAAAGATTTCTTATTGTTGCCACAGATTTGTTTACCCGTTGGACAGACACATTCCCAGTTAGTAACGTCCGTGCACACATAATTGCACAAGTAATGCAGAATGAGTTTTTTCTGAGATGGGGACACCCAGAGTATTTGTTGACAGACAATGGTGCACAATTTGTAGGGCGAAAGTGGAGAGAATACTGTACCAGGTGGGGAATAGAACACAGTACCCCCCCAGCATACCATCTCAGTGCTAACCCTACCGAGAGACGTGTAACCAAGACATAAAAATCCAATTACGTCTCCGGCTAGGAGAAGATCACACTAGGTGGGCCAAATTGATCCCAGAGGTAATGTTTTACCTAAGAAATAGTGTAAATGCGGCAACCGAGAAGACACACGCCGAAATGGTACAAGGTCGTGAACTCTGTGCATCCAGAGCACCCTGCAAAAACCCGCCCAGACCACCTGAACAAATTGTCCAACACCAGGTGCAAATACGTGAGGAAGCCAGGGCTAATAAAATCAGCTACAGTAATATGGGGGTACCGGAAAACAAGACGCCGCAACCCGAACCTGTACTTGGAATGTATGTAAGAGAAATCCAGCTATCGGCCGGGGCGAAAAAGTACTGTGCTGGACTGGCACCTAGATGGACAGGGCCAGTGAAAATGGTGGAAAAGATGGGAAATTCCACGAATTTCGTGAAGTTGGGACCAAGACATGTCACGAAATGATATCTTGACGACCTGCGTACAGCCCTACCACATGTAGGGAAAAGAGGCAAGCTCAGAGAATTATACCAGGGAATTCACTGGGATCACAGGGAAATGTCAACTCATACACTGAGGAAAACAACAACAGTGACACGGGAACATCCAGTCAAGGGAATGAACTGTCATTTAGGGGTTTTACATAGACAGAAAACTCAACACCTAGTAGTGAAGAGGTAGAAGCAAGTAGTAGGGAAACCACATTTCTGGGTTTTTCTGTCAACACCTGCAACCACACATCCAATCAAAGTGATTTAAAGAGGTTTTCAAGTGTACATGAAGAGAGTAGTAACCAAAGTGCACACGTAAATATAAACAAAACCAGTGCCAGTGAGTTGAGTTTTAAGGGGTACCCCACGGCACAAGTGAATCCGGTTGTAACAAAAGTGTAAATGTAACTTTTGAAACCACATGTGAAGGCATTCAGAGGCTTTCCAGTTCCTGCAGGGGAGAGCGTAGTAGGACAAGAGAGTTTGAAAGGGTTCTGGGAAACTAGTAGGGCAATTAGTGTGACGTCAAGTGTCAACAAAGCGCAACACAGCACTCGCAAGAGGCAAGCCGAGTAACCACCACGTACCCACATTGTTGTTCCTGCCTACACCCCCACCCCCTGCAAACGCCGAAGAAACCTATGCCCACCGAGGCCATGTTTTCTTTACCTGCCAGAGCAATGTTTCATTGTTCACACCGTCTTGGCTTTAGAGGGAGAGGTTGTTTGATGCTGGCTAACTGGCAGCGGTGCAAGAGCCCATGACGGCGCTCACCACATACGTGTCATGTGTCCATGCACGTGCGCAAAGAGGCCAATATTTTTTAACTCTCACATTAACAATAATTTGCAGTGTAAAACGTGTTTTGTATTTGTATTTTAAAGTTTTTGTTGTTGTTGTGAAAATTTTTGGTTATGAAATTCAAAATGCCCGCGGCACCAAGATTAAGAACACTGATATTCCGGCATGAACGCCGTAATAAAGAGACGCTGTATTAATATGAAAAGTCCATAAGAAAACTATTAAAATGTAAAACATATTTTTATTTTGTTTGTGACACTTTCATTTTTCAAAGTATAAGTATTTCACTCGGCGTGGATAGCACTTCCGCTTATGTGAACACCATAGGCAGCCATAGTAGGTCTGTGCGATGTTTGCATCTGGACAGTCTGTCGTAGGGATCTGGTGAGGTAAGACACTGTCATGTGCGCACTATAACATTTGTTCACTGATGTAGGTTTCCATTGTCAGTTTAGTTTACCGGTCAACATTTGCTTGCTTACATTTTGCCAAACATTTCCCCAGCATTATGCTTCCGCTTAAATAATTTATTTCGCGCTTGTGGTATTTTTCAAACTTAATCGAGAAGAGAAGAGGTCACACAACCCGCAGAACTGGAATCAGGCGCCATAAGCCTATGTTAGTGGCGTTCCAGTGTAATTTCTGTATTATTCCTACATGCCACTTCAAGGGATTGTTTTTATGTATGTTTTTAAAGGGTATTTTCATATTAGAATATATTAGGGCAATTTCATGTACAACCACGTGGCTTACCTATGCCAAGTCTATATCTGTGCCATCCATGCAGTTTGAGAGTTTATTTACATAAAATCATGTGGGTAACAATTTATTTTAGGGTTCTATGTATGTTTAATTCAGGGTTCAATGTATTTTTCATGTAATTGATGCTTTTTGTACTTGACCACGCGGTCATGTTAATGTTAGATATTACCACCATCTGGCATGCTACATGCCTGCAATCACTTAAATCGTAAAGAGGATAGTTTTCTCTCTCAGAATAATAAATTGTCTGAATGTAATAGGCAGTTTTCAAGAAGAAATATTGCAATTTCATCTGTACCATGTGGTCCGCTACGAACATTATCCAGTGGCATCCGCGCCATCTAAGCTTGTTTTCACACATGTGTGTGTTTATTGTAAATACCCATCTCATGGCCAATTATCTTTTAACTGGCTTTATGTATTTTCTGTAACTTTACAATTTGTGTACGGTGGAATTACTTCAGTCCTAGCCGGCTCTGTGTATCGGGGTCACCAAACTACCCACGTGCTGGCAGGCGAGCCTAGACAAGTTTGCGTTAGTGATGCCATGTAGTCACATGTGTTAATATGTTTCATGAAGTGTTCTCATTTGCAATTCACGGTATCCTGTCTTCAGGGAAAAACCATCCGTCCACCCTAGTGGCTGTCGGCCCTCTTCCCTTGTGAAGGCCGTGCTTTCATGCACCTCAGTGAGATCATCCATCTAAGCGTGCGCTAGATTAATTGCGGGCCGGGGTACACCTAAGCGGGATTGGTTACTCATGACTGAGATAATCATAATTTCATCAGCAGATTGATGTGTACGTATAGTAACAATAAAAGCAAGCATCAGTAACCTAACTCTTTTATTCAGTAGTGACAGTGTCCTAGCCCCATGTATTTTATCAAGTGATTATTTTCAAAGTGATGTTTAGTAAAATTGTAGTATTGCCAACGTGTTTGTAAGTATGTGCGGGAGAAATGGACATACTGAACCCACAGTATCCCTAAGAATCCTAAGTCTCAATAGTGCTGTGGTTGGGAAGCACCACTGGAGCCCATATTACCAGTAAGTATTTGTGTCATTGTTCGCCTCGTGTCTCACCTGACGGCATCACATGGGAATAAGATGTTGACTTAGTAAACACATTATAGCAAGTTTACAACCAACAAAGATGTTAGCCATCGTTATATGTGGCACAACACAGTTAAAACTGTTAGCTTCTTTTTTGCATGTTACAATTGTAATTTATTTTTTATAAGTGTCTACCGTTGTAAATCTAAAAATAGTAACACACTGGCAGACTTAATAAAATTTTAAAAAAAGCAATCTTTTTTTATGTCTCTACAGCTGTACACCTACAATTTTAAGGCAATTTAAACAAGATTCTTTTTCCGCATGTAACTTCAAGGCACAGTATACCAGGCCCAGCTGTAATGATGTGTCCCACAGCATGATAAGTACAGTAGCGCACCACTTTAATGAACTTCAAGTTAACGAACACTTCACCATAAAGAACTTATTATTTGGTCCTGCCAAAACACCATACATTTATATGCAAATAACTTTCAGTTATACAAAATTTTCGCTAAATATTTACAGGAGGTTTATTCAATATTCACGTTAACGAACACTTTGTAATCGGAATAAAATGTACAAAACTGCAAAAACACAACATTTTTTTAATTTTTCGATTTTAAAAACAGAAACAAACAAATTACAACTGGTTTTTTTTATGTGGATAACTAAGTCATAGATGGTGCACTACATTGGTGTGGCAATATGAGACAAAAATCGTAAAGCGCAGCGTTACTAGTGTTTATCGCTGCAACTAATGTGCTACATCATTGTGTATGCACAGATAAGAAGCCTCTGACTTCGCCAAGGTTTTATGTAGAACAAAATGCTGTCGCTATATCTCTGGTCTGTTCTTGCATCGGCATATTTGACCATGAATTGCAAATGAGGTTACCTTAACCTCTAAACTTATTTTCACTGAATTGCAAATAAATTTTACCATCTTTTAACAAGTTCATTCTTGATTATTTGCTATAATTAAAGCTGTGGATAATGGAAGGAAAAATAAAAGAAGTCACCACGGAATTCAGCATAATGAAATCTACGTTGTCAACGATAATAGGTCAACGTTCTGAAATAGAGAAAATTTATTTTTTATCACCCGACCAAAAACATGACACGCCTCAAACAAAGTGACAAGTTCAAAGGCAAATATTTAAAAATCCTACCATTGTAGGTAAAGCATACCATATGCATGTTGCTCACAAGTGCCTTTAGTATCAAGATATGCAGAAAAGTCTGGATTCCGAGATTTCATTTTTATGCTGCAAGCCTTTAAATTTCGCAATTTGAATACACACCTTGAACAAAGTGCAAAATTCAAAGACTCATAGTAGAAAAATGGAGGTTCGGAACCCGGACTTATTTGCATATCTTTATACTATAGGCACATAAAAGCAACGTGTTCATTGTTTGTATTGCCTTAAGTAGCTTGATTTATAAATATTCGCCTCTGAACTCGGCACTTTGTTTGAGGTGTATGTTCAAATTGCGAAATTCAAAGGCTCGTAGAATAAAAATGAAATCTTGGAACTCGGACTTTTCTGCATATCTCGATACTAAAGGCACTTGTGAGCAACACGCATATGGTCTGTATTACCTACAGTAGCAGGATTTCTAAATATTTGCCTATGAACTTGGGACTTTGTCTGAGATGTGTTCAAAATGCGAAATTTAAAGGCTCGCAGCATAAAAATTAAATCTCAGAACCCGGACTTTTCTGCATATATTGACACTAAAGGCACTTGTGACCTAAATGTAGTACCGTTTTATTATGTTATTCTGTTTAGTTTTTTTTTTATAAGCTTCTGAATATGCTACTTTCAAGCACCCCTGTGAACATTCCTGATTCAACCCTGTTGCACATGTGCGGTTATTACGCTGAGCGCGACCTGTTATCCTCTTGTATGCATGAGTCACAGTTACTTTCTTGGCCAGAGGTTGGCAATAAAGATTTGAACCTAAATTCACTTCAGTAACATTTTGCCACCTAATTTTTCCTCAAGAAATTTTTTTTTTTTGTGCGGTTCACTATAAAGAACTTTACTATAACAAACTAGCCATATTTTTGGTCCCTTGGGGTTTATTATAGCGAAGCTCTACTGTATATATCATGTTTCGTATTTAGCAGTTTCTTCAACTCGCAGTTTTATTTTATATTTATAACTTCCATTGTTTAACCGTTACATTATGTTTGAACCATTACAGAATACAACAGAAAGTGGGATAACAGGCAAACATATTCATCAAAACAGCGAAGCAGATGATAATAACTACCTACTTATTGATCACGTTATGTAAGATGATAAACCTGATACAAAAGGATTGTGACAAGGGAAGCCACCAAACTGTAGAAAACAGAGGTAATTTTTTAAAATAATAAAAGCAGGCAGGATTTAGATGTATACAATCATAACAGCGACGGCTATCTTGTTATACTTACACACTTAACGAAACTTTCTCTAGTCATAAGTGGAAGCATCTTACCATGTAAAACATTTTACAGAACGATCACAAATGGTCACCCACTGGGAAATTAGGCTTTCATTTGTTTTTGAAATACCAATTTTACAGTATTACTTAAACTGAGTTGTCAAGCATAATTTCTTTCACAAAGCCAATGACGATCCTTTGATTTCTTTCCACGCCTTAAAACTTAGCATTAAAGGTAATTAAAGTACATTACATATATAACACAGTCAACTTAAAAAAAAAAATGCAATATTACCTTTAGTATCAAAACAAAACAAATAGAACTTTACTTACTGTGTTTAATTTTTCCCCTGGTTCAGTTTGTAATTTGTAATACGTCATTTAGAATGTTTCCAACTATTCTATTTACTCCTATACTTTCTTCACGCACTTTACAATGTATCTTCAACAATGTTGTCTAATTAAATTTTAATTATAAACATTCACAGAACTTCAAAATCACACGATAATAAATCAAAATGAAAAATATTTGTTCTAGTTTTGAAACATTTGGGCCACAGTACTTTCTAGCCTCTTATTTTGAAATTTTATCTTAATTTGTTGCCAGTTCTTAGAGTTGCTTTTTAATTATGGATGTAAATTTTTGCTATGCAATTAGACACAGCAACACAAATATAATAGTTAAAAATCACAATACAACTTCTTGAACAAACTCTATAAATGGCAAAAAAATTTACTGTCTTAACACACATTTGCAAGAGGGATGAATTTCACATTCAAATTTCTCTAGATGGCTATTCCAACTCCTTTTTATTTATCTCGATTTCATCTTTGATCTGAGCACGTTCCTCATCTAGTTTAAGTCTCTTTTTTTCCAGTTCTTTAACTATTTGCTCCTTCTTCCTTCTTGCTGCATGTTCCCTTTCTTTTGCTTCTGTCATCATCTTTTGCTCCTGAAGGGCATCATTGTATCTGCTATGAGCATTTGTAACATAATGTATTATCGATTTGCTAACTTCAATATTAGCTATACCACCCTTTGACACTGCATCAAAAATTTGGCGCTGAGCAATCAGGGAAACTTCTTTTTGGTTTTTAACCATTATTTCTTTGTTGATTGAGAAACCTCGCTCCAAGGCAACATTAACATGTGAAATGATCAACAGTGTATGAACAAAGTCCTTCAAACAATCATAATCAGGTCTCCCTTCCAGAAGCATCATCCAGAATTGGTCTAACCTTGTATCCCTGCATGAGTGATTTCTCATTGTGTTCTTCACCCACTCCAAATCACACAATTCAGAATACTGTCCGTCAACATGGTCTGCTTTACTCCCCTCCATCAAATGGGCTTCAACCAATATTTCCAGGGCACTTTTCAAATGTGTCTTTCCATCATGCTCAGATGCTATTGTTGTAGGATATAAGCACAGAAGAGCCTTTGACAGTAGATACATCAGTGGACTATGCTCTAAAAATTTCTAAACAAAAACCTGCAGGCAAGATCAGCAGTCATGCCGAAAAAGGAGCATGTTTTTATCAGAAACTTTACATTTTGTATGTGCCTGTTTGGCCATAAGCAGATTCTCCTTTTTTGTCACATCAATTTGTTCAAGCACTTGAGTGCACAAAAGCTCCTCCTTGACAATATGAACCATATTGTGCATTACCAAAGTTGATAAAGTTGTGAAGAGAAAGGGTACGAGAGGAGAGTAAGACTGAAATTCTCTAATAAAAGACTCTACCTCTATAGCAAGAGCTTCAAAGAATGCCAGCTTTGGTGGTAAAAGATCATCTTTCATGGCATCAGCCGCAATCTTCAAGCTGTTGCACTTTGGCTGCTTATTCATTTCATTGACCGTGTCAAGATATTTTTTACATGTGGAAGTATAGCGGTAGCTCTACTTGCTACTGGTACATTCTCAAGACATCTAGGTGTACAAAATTTCAGTGGGAAGAAACTGGAGCCTGTAATTGCAGTGTAGTTGCCTCTCCGAGAGACAACATTTTTCGAAAGATTGTACAAGGCATGCAAAATCTGAATGAGATCCCAGGCTGTTGTTTTATTCCTGCTTTGAAGGCACAGTGAAGTGTGTGAATACCACAAAAACTTTGGATAGTCTAGTAATGATCTAAGTTCATTCATCAACAACTTCAGAAATTTAAAACTAACTCTAGGACCATCCATAGAAATTTGCAAGATTTTTCTTAAATCAAGTTCTTTAAGTGCTTTTACCCATTCATTCAGGAGATCATTTGCTGTAGCACGCGACAGGAACACAGGGGTTAGATACATAGACTGGACTTTATTTTCCTTGGGGTGCCAAAAATGCACAACGAGATCCATTTGCTCTCGCTGTGCAAATTTGTTGAGGCTTTCATCAAAGCCTACCACAAAGTGATTACATTCTCTAACCACTGTCAAAAGATCATTTGAAAAATATGGACCTAGACCATAGACAATTTCATAGAAAATATTTGATTTCTGTAATTTCATGCATTGTGCAATGTCGCTGTTTGGAAACATACTTTTGAACAATGTGCAGCTACTTGTAGCATTTCTTAAAGAAGAGTCATAACAGTTTCCAGACGCCACAATATTTCAGCTCTAGTCACAGCTTCCTTGGCAAGGAAAGTAGACAGAGTGCCCTTACACAGAACGGTCAGCATCTCTGATGTAGTACTTGATACACAAGCCCCACTGAATGGCGCTGCAACCATCAGCATGGACAATTGTTCCAGTTCCAAAATTGTCCTTGACAATGATGATGGAACCAACTGCGGAACTGCTGACGTTACTGTTGCTGAAGGGGTTTGATGTTTTGCAGAGAAAAAGTGGTGAACAGGTGGACTTTTATCAGCACAACCTACAAGCTCCCTATGTTTTTTCCCTTCACTGACTTTCGAGAGCTTGCTGCCCCATATAAGCAATTGAAATTTCTACACGGCATATCTTGCAAAGTCCTACATAGCGATTTGCTTTATGTGACTGTATCCATTTATATATATATATATATATATATATATATATATATATATATATATATATATATATATATATATATATATATTATATATATATATATATATATATATATATATATATATATATATATATATATATATCTCTCTCTTCCCACTTAGATAAATAAGAAATTTTCCCACACCCTTTCCTTAATGCTACCTATTGATGATAAAAGTGTTACTAAAAGCCAGTGTAATTACAATATTCAATGACCTATAAATGTTTCTTTTGTGAGGAGTTAATTATTTAAGTTATACGATCATAATAGAACACAAAAAAGGTAAGGGCGATAAGGCATTTTGGTTAAAGTGAGCACGAAACACTGGCTCATTGCTCAATTCCAATTCTGAGAGAGATTAAAGCCTAGTCTACACTGCTGAAGTTTCTCGCGGACTCCTAGTTGCTGATTGGTACACGTGACCCTCTGACAACACAGCTCAATGTCCCAAGGTCCCATGTCACAAGATTATTCTCCTACTTTAACTTGTCATCCAAGGACGTGTAAGAATTTTTATGTTTTGTATACATTTGTGTGTGCAAACGGTAAAAGCAAATAATTTTGAAATCTATGCTCCTGATTCAAAAACCAAATTTTATTAAATAAATTTTTTTTTAAATACTGGCACTAACAAAGAGCATTTATATTTCAATAAAAAAACACACAACTGAAATTTAATTAGAACTAAATCTAATAACTCAGCAAGTAATAAATTACTTGACTTGGAAAAAAATTGCCAAAAACGGGAATGTTTTGAATAATCGTCTAAAATATTAAATTAAAACAACATAAAAACAATAAACGAACCGTTGACTACACTCTTTCATACGGAAATATTTAGCTATTGTATTATGATGAGGTTTCAATATTTAGCCGTACAAATTAGGCCTACTTATACAGACCAAGTCTTGTAAGTTAAGTTACAATTATGTAAATTTCTTAGGCCTACTCTAATATTATATAGGCCCCAAATTTTTCAAAACTACACGTCTCTCGCCTATTTTACTATAAGATAGCATTTTAAAAAAAAACATAGATTAAGCCTTTACAGACTGAATTAGCATGTTTATTTCCTATAGGTTTTTAAAGTGTTTTCAGCAGGTCTATAGGCTATGGACTCAAAATGCAAAGCAATTTTGTTAGATATCATTAGTATTTATATGTCGACATGGTAAATTAAAATGTTTCTGTATTTTAATAACAAAGAATAGACTGTTCACTGCACTTTTGAAAGTCCTCTCATTAAGAATAATAGTCTATAATAGCCTTATACGTTAACTTCTGAGTGAAGAGGAATATATACGCTGTGTTTATTACTTACATGGCAATATTTATTTAAAAAGGCAGTTAAAGGAGTTAAAATGGCTGAAATAAAAAAACCAACTAAGGCCTTAAAAGTGCTCACTTTACCGTGAACAGCCTATACAAATAATTTTCGTAATTTTGTTAGGGTCAATGTTATAAATTCTTGTGAAACAAAATTTTGATGAATCATTGTTCATACAGGTGCCGCTTTTAAAACAAACAATGTTGTGAATTATGCGATTGCGACTATAACTGAAAAAAGTACATACATTAATTTAACACAGAAATGAACTTGATTTAAAAAACTACTTTTTTGTCGCTAATTCCTGAGAGCTTTGTGGCTCTCTGCATTCAAACACTCATCGCCAAGCTTTGTTTTTTCACTTAGAACACTTGCACATATTTAATCCGAAAAACACTAGCCCATAACAATTATATTCACAGGATACAAGACAAATGGAAAAAATATCTGACTCACACATTGCCCAGTAAGGTGGTTGCATGTAAACAAACAGTAGTAAGCAGAAAGAAGTAGGAAACATCCCCATCCTCACATGCAAAAACAACTGCTTCGGTTGGGAAAACATTTAAAATGTACAGAGAAGGTATAGTTTCAATAGAATCCTTGTCTTCACTACTTCAATTTGTCGACATGTAGTCCATCACATTAGCAACTGTAATCCTGTGTAATACAATTACTGCGATCAACACGCACAAACACCTTTATTTACTCTAAAAAAGTTCACCGTATACAGCTATGCCAGTGATGGCGGTCAGGCTTGCCGAGGCTTTCTTACCCTGCCTCGCCCCTTCTTCATTTACCATTGCTCTTCCCCCCTCCCTCTTTCAATAGAAATAAACTGACAATTACACCAGCCCCTCTGCTGACCTTACCATAACAGCAGGGGGCTAAACAAAACATGCACATCCTTTTAGTACCTAACTTTCTCTCGACACGACCTTCACTAGACCATCCACCGGCTGCTCAGGTGGCAGATGTATATACTGCACCGTAGGTAACATTCTGTTATGGCAGATTTCATATGTAAAAAACCCCTACCACTTGGAAAAAATCCCGCACATTTCCCATACATTTCTAGCAGCCTTTAAAATCCCGTACATTTTCCGCTTTTCCCATATTTCCTGATTGCTGGACATCATGTACATGTTTTACCCCGACGCAACGAAATTAAGGTCCCGAACCAAATGGGAAACACAGCAGCTGGGAAATTTGCAGGTAAGCTGTCCCAGCCATTTGAAGGGACCCTGGAAGCACGATCCAGATGGATTGTCTCACCCCCTGTCAGACCTTGTACTACAATACCTTGATATGACAACAGTAAGGATTCTGAACCACAAAACACTTTGACTAAACACTTTAGTATTCCCACAAAAAACAGGCGAGGAGGATGAGGCTATTCTGACACCTGCACATGAGGTCGAACTCCGAACTTCACTGAGATTCAAAACTCCAATAACACTCAGGGAGGAGACACCTCCTCCCCTCCCACTAGAACAGCCGTCTACAACCTGGTGGAGGTGGGCCTTTCACTTGGACCCTCCCCTCTACACCTAGCTCTACACCGCAAAAGGATAAGAAACCAAGCCACGCCTCGGAAGCTTCGGGGCGAAGTTCGCACGATAGTGTTTCTCGCGAGAGACAATCAATGCCGAACATAATTACGGAAGTAGAAGTACTTCCGTGTACAACAGAGACGAAACACTACAACAAAGACGAAACACTCAACCACTTTTGTTAAAGCATATATTTTGACTGTCAACATCAACAAAAGATGTAAACAATCTTATAAAAGCTTATTGTTTTCTGTGTTCACCAATAAGAATTTTTGTGAATATCAGCCTCAATATTTTATTTTTATTTTTGTGTTCAACTGAGCTTACATAGTTTGTTGTGTGTTTGTTTTTGGACACTGTATACTGAAAAAAATTAAAAATTGCTTTTAATTGTACTGTGTTTAACAAATACCATTGTTTCAGTATATTAGTTACCTAAATTCAACATGAATATAGGCAAAATGGATTTCATACATCAACAGTATATAGGTAAATTGGAATTACAGAATCGGCACATTGGTCATTCTGCACATAGGCATAGTTTGGTGAATCGGCACAGCTGTTAAATGTGGAAACTTAACTTCATAAGGTGGTTTGTGGGGCACAAGCCTTTGACACCCAGAAGTTGTCCTGCCAATGAATAGATTTATAACACACTAGCAGTACCCTTGCCCACTTCAGTGGGCATCTATTTATATAGTTTACTGTAGGCACAGTGTATCGCCCTCAATGTTGATTTTGTGGTTTATGTTCGGCATGAATTATTAATTTTAAATTATCAAGTTGAAAATTTTCCCACAGCACATACCATTGGATTTGTCGCTCCATTTTTTAACAAAACATTTAGAGCATGTTTCCTTCGTTTGCCCAATTTGCATATTTCTCTATTAAACGTAATCAAAATTTGGATCATAATTGAAAGCCTATCTACTACCATAGGATAAAATTTGATTATGCAATCTCGATGTGGATGTGCGTTGTCTCTGCACAGTAAGCCGCTGCGAACGTTCAGTACTATACTCTCCGTGTTTTAGACGTAAGTGTTTGGTAGACAGCAAGCCACTGGGAAAGTTTGGTGCTACATTCCCTAGTGCGAGCCTGTGAGGTTCTTATGTTTTGGCTGGCCAGCCACTACGAGCGTTCTGTAAAAGACTCTCTAATTCAACGTATTTTAGCCGCCCTTGCGACATGACGTATTTCTAGAAAGTTACAATTTTCTTTTAGACATAATTAGAGATAGGTGAGCCTCAATTTCAGAGCCTCGAGCCAAGCCGAGCCAATTAAAAAAAATTACATTGAGCCTAGTCAAGCCTAAGCTTTATGGAACCTAAATATCAGGTAAAATTTGGTTTGAATCATTTATCAATTCAGTCAAAAAAATCCCAAATTTTATGTTTATATAAAATTTGTCAAATATAATTAAAAGAAATTAGCTTAAGGGCGCTCAATTAAAATGTGTCTCACATAAGGAAACAAATAACTCAGAATTAAAATACATCAAAAACTAAATTACAATAAAATATATTTGTATAAAAATATTAAACATATCCAGCAGTAAAAATTACCACAACTGATTCATTTGCAACAATTTTTGCCAATCAATACCTGCCAAGTTTTTTCAAGTCTTTACAATTCTAACCAAATTGGCAGCAGATAGTTTCTGATAATAATCACGCCCATTACCGTCACAGTTCTAACCTCATTCCAAATCCTGTTTACAATAACAAACAAGGCCATAGAATGTTGGATACAGAGTCGGAGATTGTGAAATTCGTTCTCATTGCTGCCAACCTAAGAATGCTGTAAACATGTAAGAAGAATAAGATTTTGAAATAGTTTCTCTTCGCCAGCCTACGAATGCTGTACAGACAAACTAAAAAGAAGAAAAACTGTCGCGGAATGTAAACAATACTATTGATAGCATCAGTTATTGATATTCCGTGTTCTTTTGTATTCATATAGCGTTCAAAACTGAATGATGCAGAAAATTTTTGGCGAATGTACAGACAAGAAATGCGTAAAATGTAAATAACAGGAATCAATCATCATAAATCTACTGTATTTCATAGGTAAACAATTGTTCTGAATATATTTCAGTATTGGACATAATATCTGATTGATGGTTGCTGGTAAATTAATAATTTAAGGGTCGTAGCATGCAGGTTTACTTTAAACACTGTATATATGAGATATTTGTCAGGAAAGTCCAAAAACAAAAAGTATGATACAGGAAATTGACACAAACGGGATCTCAACAAGGTTTTATGTATTTATCTTTGTTTCAAAATGTGAACAAAGGCAAAGTGTCTTTAGCCTATTTATTTCTGTATAGCCCATTTGTGCATCGAGCGCAACATGATTTTTGCAACAAGTTCCACGGGAAAAATTTTTTTTTAGAAAATTGCACCAAATATTTGTGGCACCTTGTTAGTAAGTATGGAACAAATTATTCTCTTTTACATTAATGCATGGTGATTGTCATATATTTGTAAAATATTTTAATTAAATCACTTGGATGCAAAAAGCAAAATTAAAAAAATCAGATAACCTTACACTCCTACTATACTCAACACTTCCCAGCTTTGTTTTTCATTTTTCTCCTTTCTCCTTTTAGCAGTGACAAGCTCTCTTTTTTTTTTTTTTTGCCATGTTAGAATGTCACACTACCCTTCTCTCAGAAAAAAAGTGTCCCCTTGTCCCTTCTCCACACTTGGTCCCTTCTCCGCCCCTGATAATGGTTGAGCTAGCCTCTGCCACGGAAACAAAGAGGGCTTGGCACAATTATCGACTGGCAACATCTGGGTGTTAAGACGTGGGGGGGGGGGGGGACCGTAAACACACGGCAGCTCTGGTTTGCAGTGTAATAGGATGCCATTAGGAAGGGAGGGGGGGGGGGTTGGGTTACAACCTAAACATAACTGAAGGGTAGCTGAGAGAGAAAGCGTGAGAAGGGAGAGAAGTGATGTAAGAGCAAGAGATGAGACAACAGACAGTTCCGCCAATTCCCTCAACATACCCGGACAATTTATGGCTACTACTCCCCCATCCTTTTTTTTTTCTGTGTGTAGCATGCACCCCAGAATTTTTTTCCTTTATTTTGGGAAAAAGGGTGTGCTATTCACGAGTAAATACGGTACTTCCTACTCATGGGCAGCTGCATTAAAAGTGGCTTAATTATCGAGCAGAGGTTCGATGAGACAGTAATGTTAGCTTGAGTTTCAAGCCGAGTAGAATAGTAAAAGCTTGACTTGCCTTGGCTCGAGTTTTCGAACTTCAACCCATCTCTAGACATGATGTTATCTTTACATACTAGTTGATCCTTAAAAACAACCCCACACATGCAGTAAATAACTGTCTCTTTAAATTGGCTATAACTAAATCAACATTGCTATTATCTATGGTAAAAAAATCAAACACAAAGTAACATAATTAATTTGCAATCTGGACAAATTAAAAAAAATTATTTGTAAATTTCATTATCTTTTTCAGTTAGTATTTTCAAAAAAATAATATACAATATTATTCAGTATGTCTTAATGACAGTTAATCGTTAAGCTAGTGCTCAAACAAACAATAAAATATCTCTTGTTTTCAAAATAAACTCTAAATAATCACACAATTAATTAACAAAACCATTCGCTGGGCATTGATTTAATATTTTGAAAATATTTTTAAATTACAAATTATCAAATTTACATTTAAAATTAAGTGTGAGAAATTAATAATTCTTGCTAAATTAATACAGGTATGACAAAAATATGATTTAGTATAGGCTGTTCACTGTAAAGTGAGCACTTTTGAAATCTACCTAAGAAAATAATCACTGCTCCTGCCTGCATACATTTTAATAGGCGCACTGATTGACACGCACCCAGTTACGCTGGTAATAATAGATGGAAAGTAGTGCCATATCTTAACGTTGAATAAAATATTTCGGGTAAACATTTGTGATAACTTTAATTATTTATTTAGCTTTCTGTTTTTTAATGCATCAAAGTGTAAAAATGGCGAAATTTGTAAATTAATTACATTTCTTATAACTTCACAGATTCACTTGGCCGATGCATGAATAAAGTGATGAGGCCGTTGGCAATACTAATTTTACATAAGACAAAAAAATACACAACGTGCGTACAAATAGATCTTAGGCAGGGCTTTCAAAAGTGCTCATTTTACCATGAACAGTCTATAGCTAACTAATTTCTCTACAAAAAAATGTACGTACAAATTTCGCTGTAATTGTACATTAAAGGAAGAACATTAATTTCAACATTATTTCTAATGAATTTATTTAACATATCTTTTGTAAATCTATAGTTTTGAGTATGAACATACATACAAAAATAGTCACTTAATGGTTTTATGTTTATTTAAATGTTTTGTATTTAAAATTTTCCCTGTGTCATAACATTATCATATTCAGCCTATGTTCAACCAGAAGGACCAGGCTACTTACCATTGAAAGAATTTTTTTATCGGATAAGTAGTTCCAGAGATTACCACTAACAAACTTACAAAATTTACCTTTTTATTATATTAGTGTAGATTTCAAGCATTATTTTTGTATTGATCATGTCGTAAGTACTATTTTTTATTGTTTTGAACACATTTTAAGAGATTTTCCTAGTGAAAAATTAAGCAGGTAGTTCGAAAGAAGTGCTCCGAACATAAGGGCTTAATTTATAGTACAACCGGTTTTTTTTTTTTTTTTTTTTTTTTTTTTTTTTTTTTTTTTTTTTTTTTTTTTTTTTTTTTTTTCACGGAATGAGTTCATACAAGAATATTAGTTTCACTAAGTCTAACACCCTACAACCTTCTATAACTTAAAATACAAGTATTTTCCAATTTTTACTGAATTCCCAAACATTAAATTTGATTTTCAACCACAAAATTTTCCCAATGCTAAATTTTGTTTCTAGCGCATCCCCAGTTTCTAGAACTGTTGCCACAGAACAACAGAAAAAAAAAAATTAGTTACAAACTTAGTTCCCTTTCCAAAGCATTCCATGTGCAGAAGCCAGACATAGTTAATTTCAACAAAAGAAGTTAACATTATTAGTCAGTTAAATACTCACTGGTACAGTAAACATAAAATGGACCTGGTTCTTTTCTCCAATGATGCATTCAGATTTAAGTGCATGTATTCGCAGTAATGTGTTTCAAACTGAAAATCAAGAACTATAACCATAATCCAATTACATATTCACCTTCAATTCAATTATTCACTCATTCAGCGAAAACTTCAACCAGTCCATATTTTACGTAATATGTGAGGAAAAACCTGACCACTTGCTAAAACCTACTCATGAACAATTCAAAAAAAATTACACAAACACATTAGCTGCATGTTGCCTTTACCACCAGTTTACCACCCAGAGCCCAACTGCAGAACATGCAACACACGCAAGCACACAGGCCTTAATTAGTGGCAATACGTACTGAAAACTCCATCGAGAGACAGATGGAAGAGGAACGAATGTCTGTTGGAGCAGTAGATGAGCCCAAGGTGATAGGACATGGAGTCCCAGGCCACACCAAGCAGACCACAGCCCCCCGGGGCCCAGCACACCTGACCAGGGCACAGGTGGGGGGGCAGCCCCTCCAGCACAGTGAGGGGACAGGCCGGGGCAAATGTGTCACACACCACCACCACGGGCCTATGCTTGCCAGTCAGCTGCTCGCCCCAGTCTTGTCGGTACACATGCTCCTCGCCCTGCCACACACAAGTCACACAGCTGCAGGACAACACATTGCTGTCACATGAGTGGTAGGGAAAAATATGTAGCCAGCTAAGGGCGGGGGCACCGTAGCTGGAGCCGGGGGAGCCATCTTGTTACATCACCCGAGTGCCACCTTGGATGTCATTGACCTTTAACCCCTGAACCATGTGATCTTTGACCTTGACTTTGGCCTCGAGGACCTTTGACCACAAAAAACATTTTAAAAACATAAAAACCTCAAAAAATTTCAAAAAGTCCTCAAAAAATTCTAAAAAAATTATTGAGAAAATTATTAATAAAAATTATTGAAAATTGTTAAAAAAAATTATTTTAAAAATTTTAAAAAGATCCTCAGTTATGACCCATTTTTTCCAGAAATGCTGACAGGGATCAGCGAATACGGTGACTGGTATCAGTGACTCTAAGCCATGTGACCGGGATCAGTACCTATGACTTTTGACCTTGATATTAAAAATTTTAAAAAAATTCAAAAAGAAAAAAAAAATTAACAAACACTAGAAAATATATTTTTAATAATATATAAAAAAAATTATTAAAATTTTTTTTTTAATCATTTTCAAATTTTAAAAAATCGTTTAAAAATTTATTCTTGCCAAATTTTAATAAGATAATTTCTTAATTAAAAAGTTTTATCTTGTCCGCTGTTTTTCCCTTTTTTCCCCTTGAAATTTCCTTTTTTCCTTATAAAAATTCCCTTCAAATGCTTTATAAATTAAACCTACATTTCCTGAGGTCTCCCCCACACCTCCAATTACTCATCTCTGTTCGAATCCCGCAGACGACTGACTCCCTCGCACCCACTCCCCTCACCTATACTCATTCCGCCATCTCGATTTTTTTGTTCACCATTTGTTTACATGCTACTTACAGGAGCCATCTTTGTTTACATGCTACTGGAGGCCGCTATATATATATTTTTTTTTTAATTCATAATTTGTTTATACATAACTGGAGGCCACCATCTTGGAAGGCGACCACTATCTTAATAGGTGACGACTATTGCAATTTTCCATCCTATGTTTAAAAAATATTTTTTGAATAAATGGTATAGTTACATGCATGATGTATGACTGACTACATGCTTAATATATTAAATATTTTAAATACATATTGTTATTATTCAAATCTTAAAAGCTAACAGGAAGCTATGAGACAGAAAAATTAAGAAAAACAAATAATTTTATAATAATAATTTTTTATTATTTTGTAAAATACATTTTCAGAAGAAAGCACTTCATCACATCATATGATATAACACCCATCCTTAAGTGCTCTTAGGATCGAAACCAACTCTTTTATGGTCGAGAAATCCCCACGTTGTTGCCTATCAAGCAAATATTTTAGTCAGTCTAAAAGTTTGTTGGGATCTTCGGTAAACATACTGTCAGTATACTCAATGTCTTCTGGTTTCTTCACATCACTTGTCAAAGGAAACTCGTTGGGGAAATGTATGGAACTGTTGAGGGAATAATATTCGTCTTCAACACTATTACCGTCGTCATAGTCATCATCATTCCTGTCTTTATGATCTGCTTCACTTCCTGCTGCATCCTCAATATTTTGTTTACTTTTCTGTATAGCAGGAGTTGTATGTTCATCAGTATTTAGAGCTGCTGACTGTTTATTTTAAATTTTTTCGACTTCACACGAACATCTTGCAAATATAGCTTCCGCACAAAACCACTGGACTGCACTCATTCCGAATTTAGCATTAACTGTGGCATCATTATCGTCTACAGAAACATTACCCATAGATGTAGCAGGAGGTATTGATGACATCACTTACTGGTTCCCAGTAGACGAACCTCTCGACAAACAGCGATGAACCCACGCCTGTACCTTCCCCTTAACAATCATCAAAAATCCATATTCCTCTTTCCAGCACAAGGCACACACATCTTTAAAATTTGATATAGGCATGTCTGTATTAACATGATCATTGTAAACATGACATAAATTCATATCGTCCATGCGAAACAGCAGCAACATGTTTGCATTGTCACAAAGTCAATGTTCGTATGTCAATCCATGCTAAAGTATTCTTGAATGCAAGTTTGTTTCTTGCAGGTAATGTCATCAAATACAAATATAGAGTTTCGCAGTGCTTCGCTCCGAGGTACAATGGCTTCGTTATCGCTGCATGGGAAATAACCCATGCCATCCACAGCATGCAGTCCTTGTGCCAGTCGCCGGTATTTCATTTGCTGAAGTGATTTGGAGTACAGTTACACATTCTCGAACCGAAGGCTGTTCTCTTCTTCTAGCAGGCTCAGTAGGACGCATGTCTTGCCACAACCCGATGCTCCCGCAATGATGCAGCGTACAGTATTTGGAAATAAGCTTCCATGTCGCGATTCTTTGGAGAAAGCTTAGTCTTCAGCATGAATGTGTATGGATAGAGTAACATCTTTCTGGGTGATCTGTATGTTACCATTACGATCTTCTGGAACAGGTGGAGCCGATCGTACTTGCAGAGAACAAGTGCTACTTTCGAACTTTTCATTCCGCAGGTCGTTATTTCATGTTGTCGTAAATTCAGCAAAGCTGTGAATTCTTTACCGCAGAACCGACACAGCTGATGCATCATTAACATTTTACATTTGTACTGTTCCAAGTCTAAAATGATACTGAAACTAAAATGTATAAAAGGATCGTATTTATACATTTTAACCAGCCTCGGCCATGCGCCATACGACAAATGGTTGATACTCAATACTGCATGCAATGAACGTGATGAATTATTTGCATATACAGTAAACTCCCAATCAACCGTGTTAATCGGGGCCAGAGAAAACACAAATAAGGGAATTTGTATTAAAAACTTCGATAGGCAAATTTACACATTTTTACTATTAATGGAACAGTGATATCAGCTTCAAAAATCGTAATAAAACACAGTGCCTATTATACATTTCAAAGCAAACACAAATCAAAGAGTGTATATCCAGGATGTAAAGTGCACGCTACTTTAACTGATATTTATGTGGCACCAAGTGTAGTTAATTCACGGTGCATCGAGTATACACAGCCATTCGCCGGTGCCATGCGAGCGCGTTGTGTGGGCAACCGGGCCGATAGATAAGCAGACCGTAGTAGGTGCATGTCCCTTGTCGCTTTCTCAACATGCATCACTCAGAACTGTCCTTTAGATGGCAGAGTTAGTTGAAAGTTTAGTAAGTGATGTAATAAAGACTAGACTATAACAGGACTTTAAATGAGCAACCTGGCATTTAAACAATACAATTCAATACCCATTAAAAAAAATTAACCCTTACAATACACAAGCTAATTAAAATTTTACAGACATACAAACACAAACAATAATTTAAAATCTCATGAAATGTTTAGTTTTTTGTTAACATTTAAACACTTGATATGGAAAAAAAAAGTAAGAAAGGTAAACCGTGCCTTTCTTGAAAAAAGCTTCAATTTTCTTTTGTTTGGCACCACAATTGATGTTTTTGTTTGTAACACACAATGCTCAAATTGTTTCATTATTTCTAACTTTTCCGCAATAGTTTAATTGTCCTTTGACGTGTTACTGATATTGTGAAAATGAGTGAACAATGACCTGGGTCGGCGTTCGATGAACTGGAAAGACGTGTTTTCTCGAGGAGGTGTGGGGGTTGGGGGATAACTGAGGCAGTGTCCGATACCAAAATGGTGAATTCGTTATTTTCTAATTTGTCATTTCAGAAGTTTCACTTCATGAGTTGTCAACGGTCACTTGTTCAGCACTTGCTGTAACACATTTTTACATTAACCGTGAAAAATATTTCTACAATCATCACTGGAATGCTGTACATACAGTAATAAATAAGAAAAAGTTATGCTATGACAACTTCAAAAAATTGTTGTGACATATATAAACAAAGCACAAGAGTTACCTGCTTTTTAAAACATGTCTGGTGTGATTTATGAACAATTATTTGTTTTATAAAACATTCACGCATGTGTTCATTTGCTATTTTTACTAACATCTGCAGCTAGATTGAAAATACGAAGTAACAAATTACAAAAAAGTCACTATTTTTGTATACAAAATCATTTTGTCAACAAAATCTGCCAATTCGGACAGGATCTGAGATGAGTTAGAGTCCAACGTGCTTCAATGGACAGAAATGGATCTCACGCGGGTCTCTGTAACAGGCTGACAGTTTAAAGAGATAAACATCAGCTCACGCGGCACAGCGATAGACTAACTTACCGCTGCTTGTTAAATGACACACTTTACAGCATTGCCTGACCGCAACATGGATACGCCGAAAACCAGTTAAGAGAAGTACAATTAAGCAGGAGTGTACTGTATAAATTAATATATGCATGCATCATACAGTTGGTGAATGAATGTAATTTCTATACGTATGGACGGAGGGCACGACCAGAAACATTGTGAAAGATTGATGGAGCGATGGAGTATCTAATCCAATCCAGTTAGCAAAAAATACTGGTCACAGCCCCATGCTCGTCGAGGTCAAAAGGCAGTCCCATCATATTTGCAATTCATTTTCATGGTATGGGAGCACTCTGAGAAAACCCAAATAATTGTTCGCCCCAGACAAAAACATGCAGGTCCTATTATTTAGATATTATGATAGGACTATAAATAACTATGTATAGTTGTATAAATATGTATAGGTATATAAGTATGTTAATATAAAATTATTTTCAGTTTCATTTATATGTATAGATATATGTATATAAATATGTTAATATTAAATTATTTTCAACTTAATTTATATGGATAGGTATAAGTATATAAGTATGTAATTATAGAATTATTTTCAATTTAATTTCTATATATAGGTATATAAGTATGAATACGTATATAAATTAGAGTTGTTCCGATACTTCACCTTTTCCTGATGTATCTGTATCAGGTATGGTATCGGGCCAATAATTTAGTATCGGTTGTAGACAATAAAGTCAGGTTATTAATTTCCTTAGGCATAAAATTTACAGTCTTTTGGTTTGATACACCGCACATTAAAAGAAAAAGAACAATATGAACAAATACAGTATTTACTTGTGTATAATGACCCACTTTTTTCCCAAAATAAAGGAGAAAAATTGTGGGATGGACGCTATACACTGAAAAAAAAGAAGAAGGAGAAGTGTTAGCCATAAATTGTCCGGGAATGTTAAGGGAAGTGGCAGAACTGTCTGTTGTCTCATCTCTCCCTCGTACATCACTACTCTCCCATCTCTCTCTTTCTCATTCAGCGACCCTTCAGTTATGTGTAGATCGAAACCCCGCTCACATCTTCCCCTTCCCGCTAATGATATCCTGTCAGGCCACAAAACCAGAGTTGCCATGTGTTTTTCCGGTCCCCCACCCCCTTGTAATAACACCCAGATGGTTGCCGGTGGATAATTTTGTCATCCCTCTTTGTTTCCATAGCAGAGGCTAGCGAGCCATGTTCATGGTATGGTGGGTGGGGGGAACCCTTTTTTTTAAATAAGGATAGTGTGACATTCTAGCACGGAAAAAAAAGAGAGCGGGTCACTGCTAAAAGGAGAAATGGGAAAAAAGAAAAACGAAGCTGGAAATGTTGAATAGTAGGAGTAAGGGGTTTCTGGGATTTTTTTATTTTGGCTCTTTGCACCCAAGTTATTTAATTAAAGTATTTTACAAACATAACACAATCACCACACAATAATGTAAAATAGAATAATTATAATTTGTACCATACTTACCAACAAAGCGCCACAAATTTTCGGTGCAATTTTATTTTTAAAAATTTTTCCCCTGGAACATATTGCAAAAGTCATGGTGCACACTATAAAGAAATGCGCACTATACTCGAGTAAATATGGTATGCATCACTCAAAATAGTTGCACCTAACATCACTTGTATTTCAAAGCAAATGGTTTCACCTGAAAATGTTAAGTAAAACATTGTAACGAGGAATTATTTGTAAAGATGTTTTCTTTTGAGTTTAAAGTTTGTTTTATCTGATAAGGTTGATGTTCCATTGTATCTGGCGTAAAATTAACATGAAGTTAAAACTAAATATTTATTTAACTCTAAGGGCAGCATCTTCGTGAATAAAATTATGTGCCCAAAACATATACTCTACCACTCGTCAGCAAAAAATTGTTTGAACATTGAGCGACTTGTATTATAAGTATTCATTTTCAGAAACTTCTTGAGGGGAAATCTGAGGATTTATATTAATGTATTTCAATGGACACCTGTTTGGGAATAAACTTAAGTGCCTGTTCAACATTTTTTGCTGTCTAATAACGAATAGGTAAGCACCGAGCCGAGTGCAGTGTAACTCATAACCAGACTTATTTGCACATACCCATACAACTGCTGCGTGACAATGTAAACATGTTGGTGCTGTTTCGCATGGATGATGTGAATTTACGGCATGTTTACGATGATCATGTTAATACGGACAAGCCTATATCAGATTTTAAAGATATGTGTGCCTTGTGCTGCAAAGAGAAATATGGATTTCTGATGCTCGCTAAGGACTGTCTGCTACATAGGGGAAGGTACAGGCGTAGGTTTGATCAGTTCATCGCTGTCTGTCAAGAGGATTCGTCTACTGGGAACCAGCAAGTGATGTCATCAATACTTCCTACAACACTCTTGTGGTGGTATTTGAGGGGCAAAGACATTTGGCAGGCGTTAACCTACCAAAAGCATTCTCCCCTCAACAACACCACAAGAAAGGAAACGCCTGAGGGCCAGGTTGCTGCGGTGCGTTTGTGCATAATTGGATTTTAGTGCAGGATAGTAAAAGGTCTAACCCAAAATTCAGTTTAATACAACTAATATTACTAAACAAAACAATAGTCACTTGGTGAGTACCTGTACAAACTTAGGGTTTATGCAACTGAGGTGCTTGATGTAGCTACAATATATATAAAAAAACAAAAAACAACAACAACAACAACAACAACAACAACAACAACTTCATCTCAGGTGACATCATTAATATAATTTTCAAAAGATCTTATAACTTCCATCAATCAACCAAACCTTTGAGAACAATAGGAATTGAAATGAGTATTATTTATACACTTTTTATTGTTTTTTTTTTATCTTTTCATTTTATTACCTTCACATTACTTCGTGATCCCGCATGAAAGTGAAGTCCCTTAAATGATTTTTGTAAGTCATTTTGGCAGAGAGAAAATTAACACACACACTACATTCACTTTGTTTTCTTAGGTATTCAATTCAACATTAATTCAGATTTAGGCTGGTAATGTCACTGAGGCATTGGTCAAACGACCATAATTAAATGAACAAAAAGTTTGAATGTTTCAAAATAATTTAAGTATTCCAAGGTCAGTCCAATAAGATTGTTAGAATCACTGCATGCGGAATCTACACAAAATTAAAATTAATTTTGGCCTAGTGATGCATAAAAAGCAGATCAGGAACCTATCTCCGATTGAGAAGTTAAATCAATGGTGAAAGGGCGGCGAGAAAAATCCTCCGAGAACGACCATACCTCAACTCCGAAGCCAAATTCAGGTTGTCATCTTAGGGCCATGATGGAGAACTGCTAAATCACAGTTAAAGGGCAAAAATTAATTATTGCTGAGGCAAACACAAAGTAAAACATGTGACATAGAAAATTAGTTACACAATAAACACACCTTTCACGTAAAATTGATGTTCTCACATAAGGATTGTTAGAATACAATTTTAAGAAGAAACAAGATGTCATAATTCCGATCATGTCGATGAAGAAGGAAATAGACGTCCAGGAAGTTGTCACAGAGTAAGATCGATTTGAGAGGATGAGTACCACCATAAATCGTGTTTACATTTTGAGACTTTTACAACTTAGTTCACAAATATTACATTTAAAACATTTAAAGTAAAAAGAAATAATAATGGTAACAATTAGTTATTAATTTTCAAATATACCACATTATGTTAAATGTTAATTTTACAAAGAGTAAGTACTCGCTTTTCTGATTTATGTCAAAACTTTGACACACTGGTTGGCCTAGTTTGAAAATGTATTTTAAAAACAAACGGAAATTTTAACCTCAGATAAATATTATATTATTAAACAAAATATTACTAAAATCTTTAAAACACAAAAATATTGGTGATAGTTAATACACCATTCACTTATTTATCCGATGACATAGTTGACATAAATATTATGACGTAATTGTACATAAAATTTAAAGATAGGTTCCCAAAATAATAAAATGCTCTTCTGAACAAAACAAAAATATGCACATGAGGCAGAATAAAACAAGGTACAATTATATAAATAAAACTGTTAGAGAATTAAGTTTCCACAGTAACTAGTACTTAACAACTACTTTATACTTAAGCAATACTATGACCGAAAATGGGATAACAAAGCTGAATTCCGTGGTTTTACCGATTCCGAAAGTGGAATCCGAGTCATAGACTAACACAAAAAAAGAATTGAACAAATTAGAAGGCATAGGCCGCCAAGGCGGAACACTACTATGGGTGCCGTTTCCGCAGACGATAATGATGCCACAGTTAATGCTAAGCTCAGAACTAGTGCAGTCGAGTCGGTTTGAGTAGAAGCTACATTTGCAAGATATTCGAGTGGGGTAGAAAAACTTCAAAATAAACTGTCATCAGCTCTAATTACTGATGAAAATACAACTCCCGCTACACAGAAAAGTAAAATAATATTGAGGATGCAGCAGGAAGTAAAGCCCATCATGACAGCATTGATGATGACTATTACAATAGTAATAGTGTTGAACACGATGATTATTCCCTTGACAGTCGAAGATGATGATTATTCCTTCGACGTTCCCATACATTTCCCCAACAAGTTTCCTTCGACAAGTGATGTGAAGAAGGCAGAAAACATTGAGTATACTGATGATATGTTTACCGAAGATCCCAACAAACTTGTAGACAGACTAAAATATTTGCTTGATAGGCAACAACATGGATATTACTCGACCATGAAACGTGGTTTCGATCATAAGAGCTCTTAAGGACTGCAGTTATATTAGATGATGTGATGAAGTGCTTTCTTCTGAAAATGAATTTACAAAATAATAATAAATTATTATAAGAAAATTATTTGTTTTTTTTTTTTATTTTTGTGTGTTGTATCCTCCTGTTGTCCTCTAAGTTTTCAATTAAAACAATATGTATTTAAAATATTTAATACATTTACGCATGAAGTCAGTCATGCGTTTAGCTATACAATTTATTCTACAAAATATTTTTTACACATAGAATGGAAAATTGCAATAGTCGTCTGCTACTAATATGGCGGTCGCCTACCAAGATGGTGGCCTCCAGTAATGTATAAACAAATTATGAAAGAAAAAACAAATATAGCTACCTCCAGTACCATGTAAACAAAGATGGCCACCTCTAGTAACATGTAAACAAATGGTGAATGAAAAAAATAAGATGGCGGAATGAGTATAGGTGAGGGGAGTGGGCACGAGGGAGTTAGTCATCTGCTGGATTCGAATAGATGCGAATAATTGGTGGTGTGGGGGGAGACCTCAGGAAATGTAAGTTATTTAATTAAATTTTTTATACACTTTTTTAAAAGAAATTTTATAGGGAAGGAAATCTTGAGGGGAAAAAAGCAGAAAATAGCTGCCAGGGTTAAAAACTTTTTAATTAAAAAATTTTCTTAATAAAATACTACGAAAATAAATTTTTAAACATTTTTTAAAAATTTTTTATGATTTTTAAATAAAAATTGTTACAGACCTGCTAACTTCTGAAGTTTGAAATCAAGAAGATTTAAGAATACTTAAAATAGTGCATAATCGGGTCACGGCATTTTACATAAATTTTTTCTTGTTCATCAGTTTTTACCGGTGTTGTTATGAAAATGCGAAATTATTGATTTACATTTTGATAATAAATCAACATAATAATTATTTCTAGATGCACACAACACATACTTCTGAGCTTCATGTTTCAACTGAGAGCACAATAATATTACATGTAGCCTGACACATATTACTTTTTTTTTTTTTTTTCAATTCAGCTAGACCTACTTACCATATATTCCAACACTTTCTGCACATTGCATGAGTTACAAAATCTAGTATATCATCACAAAAATTCTGGTAATCGTTCAAAAATTTTTTTTAAAATTCACTTTTAACATAATTTATGTCACTTTTCCCACCATGACAAATAGTTGTGTCACAGCAACACAAACTACAAAACACTTACTGTTCACCTTTCTCCGATTTCAGAATGAATGGAAACTGCTCACAATATTCATAACTGAATACTTGGACGTATTGTCTTATGTTTTGCACACATCGTACAGCTATTATGTATGCGCATCAGACTATTAAGACAAACTAAAACCGATGTATTTCAGGCAAATCACTATAAAAGGGTTTCCTCACACTTCAAATACTCTTAAAAGACCCTCGTTTATCCAGAACTCACAAACTCCATGCCGTGTTATTTAATATGTTGGCGCGCACACTGTTGTTTTGTTACTACTGGTGCATGAATATAACAGTACAACTTTGTGCGAGTGTTTGCCAATATTTTTAATTTATGGAATTACCACTGCTAACAGATATATATGACACCTAAAATACACGAAGCGGTAATTTCACACAAAAATTATATTATTGTTTTTGCTAGACAAGAAAGCCTGTGAAACATTAAGATAAACAGTTTACAAATACACTCAGAAGAAACGTGGTGCCTTGGCCATACATAACCTAGAAATAAGATGTGAAATTGACTTACCAAAATTGTTTTTGCTTTGTTTTGTATCACCTGAATGAAAGCTCACTTCTATACTTTACAGCAGAAAAATTAAAAAATCAGTATATCAACACCAATCAAATTTATAATACGTTGTCTTCGCGCCAATCCGATGTCATCGCATGAAATACTCGACTCCCAGATCACAAAATAAATATGCGCAGTTGACGTACTAACACACCGGCAAAGTTTACGTAACATTGCTATTATCTATGTAAATTATGATAGGTATTACATAAAAATATTATTAACATCTAACTCTTCATGACCACAAATAGAAAAAGGTTCACATCAATAGACTTTTCGTGCCACATAATTAAAAAAAAACCATTAATACTGTAGTATGAACTTCAAATATTTCTTACTATTTAACATAAATTACTTAGTGAAGAGACAATATGAATGACTTTCAAACACTGAAACGTAATTGTAGTTTATAAACAACAAACAACATTGCCATTTGTCTAGCCGCAATCAGCATGTGCCACGTTCAGTTGTCATATGACTGGATGCATGCTGGGTAAGATATTGATCTATGTGCTGTGCCCCGACAGGCACACACACTTCAATGCAACTATAAACATTTTCTTCTTTTGCAGAATGAACTTATGTATGTTTTTAGCAGTTACTGGCACCACCAGTGTCACCATAATAATGCATTGTAGGAACATAAAAGCAACATAAATATTTTATTTAACTAAAAACAAGACAAAATAAGACTACAGAAGAGTGAACCTTAACAGTTGCTGAATGTGCATGAAAAAATCTCTCGCACGTGCACTTTCCCGACTCGCACAAAAATTCCTGACATTTTCAAGATTTTCCTAGCACTCAAGAAAATTTGTGGCTTTTCCCCATATTTCTCTATTTCCCGGTTAAGTGGCCACACTTTGAATTATCGTGAAAATATGACATATATGTGACATTTTCACAGAGGCCAAGAGCCAAGAGTCCGACCGCCGCTATTGCGTGAATTTGGAATCTGGCCGAGAGAAAAATCGTAAGATATGGTGAGTACCTGTAAAATCGTAAGGTGCGAACTTTTACATAAAAAAAATACGGGAAAATCATAAGGGTTGGTAGGTCTGTTCTTACAAATACATTTTTTTATAAATTTATAATTCAATTTTTTATTGTTTGTCAATTCTAAAATTTTATTTTTATTTTTTGAATTTTGTAAAAATTTTAAGGTCACGGTCAAAGTTCATAGGTACTGATCCTGGTCACCTGGCTTGGAGTCACTGATCCAATTCACCATAGTCGCTGATCCCTGTCAGCATTTCTGGAAAAAATATGTAATTTCTGAGAATCTTTTTTATAATTTTTTAAAATAATTTTTTAACAATTTTTAATAATTTCTAATAATAATTTTTTCGGGATTTTTTGAAGAATTTTTTAGAATTTTTTGAGGAGTGTTTGGAATTTTTGAAGGTTTTTAAGTGATTTTGAGGTCAAAGGTCCTCGAGGTCAAGATCATAGGTCACACGGGTCAGGGGTAAAAGGTCAATGACATCCAAGATGAAGTCAGGTGACATAACAAGATAGCTGCTCCCCTGGCTCCGACGCCCCCGTCCTTAGTTGTCGACATACTTTTCCCTACTACTGACGTGGCATACCCTCTGAAGCTGAGTTAACAACTGGAAGGTGATATCCATGCAAAAACATAATTTTTCTGAAATTAAGTAGACGCCTCCCTAGCTGGTGATATAGAGTTAGTTGTGTCAGAAGCCTTCCTCCTCCCGAAGGCTAAACAAGCAGGTGGTGTCATTTTAACGAGGTTTTTGAAGGTAAAGGGGGTTTAACCTTTGGGCAACTCAATGATAGTCTGCTAGACCCGAGCAGGAGCACTGCCCAGAGTAGGCCAAGTAGGAACCCTAGTAGGAGCATAGCAGCATTCTGAGTGTTGGTGTTCCAGGAATCTCTCCACCTTCCCTACAGCTGAGAGCCAGTCATTGACAACTGACTACTTGGGTGGTGTACAGGGCAGCGGGAATAGGCATAAGGAATATGCCACAAGAATTAAAAGGTGTGTCTGCTCTCGCTGGTTGAGCCGGTAGTCATTCCCCTCTGGTATGCTGCAGTGTAAACCCTGCTGGTGCTATGCTCGGTTTTCACTAGGCATCCAACCAGAGCTAGTACCTGCTTTGCTGTTTTTTTATCACGCCCAGCCAGAGGGCGAGGCATAAAGGTTGGAGATAACTTAGAGGGGTGACAGTGGGTGTTCAGTAAGGGTGGGCACTGCCTGTTATGTACATTGGAAAAACATGGAGGAGGAGGTCCCTAAAGCTGGACGAAGGTCTTGGGTGGCTTCCCGGAAGACTGTGACTTCCCTGATGGTGCAGTGACCTCATGGGACAGGTCCCCATTCCTTGGTTATTAGAGAGGGTGGGACTTTGCTGGCTGCTTTAAAATCCCTTGGAAGGTTCGCGTCTCACATCCCCATGGACTGCCTACAACTGGTCTCATGTGAGTAAGTTGGTTGAGCAAGACATCACCAGCAGACACAAGCACAGTACAGAAAGGGGCAAAAGCAGGGTGGAGTGCCACTCACGTGTTACTCAGTAAGGCCAAATGTTGCCATAGGATCCAAGTAACATGCCAAATTGGAGCTCTCTTTAGAAATGCCAGAAAGTAAGAGAGAGGAGGCAAGCGGCACGTGCCTACTCCTCGAAGAGAGATGGCGGACCATTAGGTCAAACTGGGATTCTGAGGGAGGTAGGCTGTGAAGAGAGCAGTATGTTAGGGAAAACAAAGCTAATTTAGAATGAACCTAAGTTGTCATGGAGGTTACTCTCAGTCTCGGAAGATGTGGTAGCTTGGGAGACGAGGGTAACACCTGGCTGCTGATACTCAGACAAGTAAGCAGAGGAAGTGTGGCTAAAGAAACATGTCACATGGCATTGATGGCTTCGGTAGGCATCTGAGATCTGAGAAGAATATATATATATTTATTTATTTGCCAACTTTCCACAATTCAAATCAGGAAGATATTTTTAAATTCTAAAATTTTGCGTAAATGATATGCAGCAATTCTGAAGAAAATTAACTTTGTCATAAATTCACTTCTAGTCCCATGGTTACATTATCTATCATACAGCTACATTGTTCCATTTGTTTATTAAAAAATACTGAAACACAAAATCTCAATTCAAACAGATGAAAAGACTGAATTGGTTGCATGCTTGAAATAAATGTTTCTCACTCACCTCAAAATTTGAAGAAAAATTACATTGAAAGATATTGAAGCTTTTCACTTTAAAGTACACAATAAATCACATTAATTAAAAATTCACTACTGTTCCCAGAAACTAAGTCATTTTGGTACCTATGTAAAGAAGTTCACAGTTTTAATTGAATACATGAAATTATATAAACAATAAATAAATCATACGAAAACAATTCACTGTAGTTATAAAAATTCAGTCATTCTGGCTTGTTAGGGATCTAGCAGTTGCTTTTTTTTTTTTTTTGAGTAAAAATGTGTCGCTGAAAGTCTGTTCATAACATTCCTTCTTTACAAACTTATTACTTTTATTATAGATACATTTTCAAGGATATTATTTGACATGAGAGAACAAAACTGAATTCTGTTCTTTTTGACAAGACTAAAGACTCTCGCATTCAGCATTGCTATGTGGTATGGTTAAAATTCTTAGCATAACAATGCATAATATGTCGTACTTAGGTTTTCCACCAATACCTGTCACAGCTGATATTTTGACCCATTTATCTAATTTTGAATATTCAGTCTTAACTAAGGAGGTTAGATCTTCCAGCTGAAGGAGGGAGAATTGATTGCGAAGCACATCTATTGCATCATCTCTAGTCTCACTCTCATTCATAGGTAACAGAAATGGAAATAAGTCAACAAAAAACTTAACATTGCAGAATGTGGCTTCTGCAATTTTTTCTACTAAGCAACATTTGCTTTCATTGTAACTTCATTTTTGAACGGAAATTTATTGAGTATGTAGTCACAGGCGGTGGAAAAATACATTCTAACAGACAAATAAAACTTCTTCTTATCATTTTTAAGGTAGTAATATGTGTCAGTCAGAATTTCATCAATTTTGATTGGTAGGCAAGCAGATCCCTTTTCAGCAGCCAAATTAATAAGATGGCACAAACAACCTATTCCTACTAGTTTTACTACCCATCATTACTGGTGCATTGTCTGCAGAAAATGCTATCATACGACTGAATGGTACTTTTAAATGTTCCAGTTCACCGAGAACTAACTCACCAATATTTTGACCTCTTGCATTGCCTTCAAGTTCTGGTAATGATAACAGATGAGACCATTGTCTGTGTTTCTTTACTGAAATATGTTACAACAGCGGATAAATCTTAGAATCTGAATCGTTGGATCCATCGGTAGCCAAGGAATAAGGTCCATTTTGCACATTTTTCACAATGCCTTCCCTGGTCGTTTCTGCATTTCTCCAACAATTACTGTTGTTTTCGTCCTACCACATCCATATCGCTTCGCCTCTTCAGAATTTTACGAAATAATGGTCGGCTACACTAAGAGGAATATTGTGCTCTAGCAAAAACTTGTAAACAAACACTCAGCTCTTATGACATTATTATCACTGCTAGTGTTACTAAAAAAACAATCAATTTTTCAATTATCTTCCACACTTTACAAGTTATTAGAATGTTTGATTGGCTTCACATGAGTTGATAAGTCAGTTTCCTGCCATGCGCAATATTTAGGTCAAACCTACACACACTGCAGAAAGCAAAGTGCTTCCCTTTTTCAGACTTTATTGCACGTCGAAATTCCTTTGAATATTCCTCACGAAAACATTGTGAATAATGTCTCCTTTTCATCGTACTCATTTTGGTACCCTACTATTTTTCTAAGTGTTTGAAATTCACGTAAATACAAAACGACCACCCGCTGGTGTCACACGACTGTGGGGTGCACATCCCCTATAGCCTGGCTGGGTGTGACATCTAACAATGTCGGCGGCGGGCGACGGCAGTCGTGGAGTGTACGTGACTATGGCACAGTGCCGTATCTACAATCTACCAGTCCCGTTCCCCATTTGCAGCTGTATTCAAATCACAGAACTCTTATCTAAAATACCACCGCTTAAAACAGTTTTATCATCCACGAATTTTAAATAAAATTTTCTGAGCAAAAATATTTTTCTACTTGAAAACCTAAAACAAAAAGTTAGCCACAGAGAAGACAATTTCTAAACAAGACAACTTTTATCAGATGCTGCTGTTAGTCTAAACTCTTGACACATCCGTGCGCCATTCCACCTTCACAAACAGTTTGAAAATGAGGGGGAGTACACAGAACAGACGAAGCAAAGCAGGTGCTAGAAGAAGGGAAGACCGACCAGGCAGTTATTCCCGGAAGGGGGGTTGATGTCTATTTTGCAGCCTCTGGATGTCTACATAAATAAACCATTCACGGACTCTCTTAAAAAGCTTTAGACAGACTGCGCTCTTTCTGAGAACCAATAGAAAAAATATAGTAATGAGGTACTCCTGTGTCATGTGTTATTAATTATTACTCATTAAAATTTTTTTTACAGCAGTAGTGGTTTTCTCGCAAATTTATATAAATAAAATTAATATTTACTCATTACAATTTTTGTACAGTAGTAGTGCTTGTCTTGCGAATGAATATTAAAATTAAAAAACAAAAAACCATAGCAGTGTACAGCATCTGGTGTAAGGTAGCAATATAAATAAGTAAATTTTTAAGTGACATAATTAGATGTAATGGTTAAGTACTTTGAGATGTGATTTCATGGTGTAAACAACATCAACTGCATTCCTTTATTCCCTTTCACTACGCATCAGCTTCCTGCCCGCTCTGCTCGAACCCATGCACAAACTTCATTATTTCCCTGCTGCTGGCCTCTCCCTTCTACTTCTTCCTCGCTCTCTTCCTCTAGCCCTCCTATCCTTCCACCCCTTAGCCACGCCCACACCATACTGCCAGCCACTCTGACACCACTCCCAAGCTCCCCTCCTTATCATCTCACTCCCTCACTCTCTCTTCTTTTTTCATCCTCCTCCCACCCTGAAGTAAGCGGGTGCAGAACAAAGCACTTTCATCCTCTTGCTTCTACCCCCCTTCCCTGGTCACCTGTCTCTTTGGCACCACCCCTCATTCAACTGCCAGATATTGCAGTACCGTAATACAAAAATTTTTTTTTACGCACAATAAAGATACAGAAATCAGGAAGATATTTGCGCCTACCATAAAATCGTACAGTAGGGTCAATTTTCGTACATCTTCCGGAAGAATCGTACAAGTTGGCAAGTGTGTGTGTGTGTGTGTGTGTGTGTGTGTGTGTGTGTGTGTGTGTGTGTGTGTGTGTGTGTGTGTGTGTGTGTGTGTGTGTGTGTGTGTGTGTGTGTGTGTGTGTGTGTGTGTGTGTGTGTGTGTGTGTGTGTGTGTGTGTGTGTGTGTGTGTGTGTGTGTGTGTGTGTGTGTGTGTGTGTGTGTGTGTGTGTGTGTGTGTGTGTGTGTGTGTGTGTGTGTGTGTGTGTGTGTGTGTGTGCGCACGTGCATGCACGTGCGCGTGCATATATATATATATATATATATATATATATATATATATATATATATATATATATATATATATATATATATATATATATATATATATATATATATATATATATATAAGCAGTTTCCTTAAAAAAACAATGCAAGAAGAAATGATTGTGTAAAAAAAATAATATAAGAAAAGGTTTTGATTGCCATGCGTAAACTTAGTAGTTAAGCTTGGTCTGCAAACATGGCATCAACGCTGCAGCCAACTGGCTGCGCACAGACTTAGCAACGCCGCACAGCGTGCCTGCCATAGCGCCATGCTGTCCAGTCCGGCACCGGCGCTCAAACGTGCTTAGGGATGTTGCGATGCCATGAAAGTATTGATACTGGGAATGAAAGTGGAATCAAAAGAATGGTATTGATATTGATACTCATTTAGATACCCGTATCACAAGAAAAGTATCTAAACTGATATCATATCAGTACCAATTAAATTTTTTTATAAATTATTTTGTCAGGTTTCTATTTTTCATAAAATATTTATATATGTGTATTTTTAATAACCCAATACTGTGACATCTGATGTTGCACCTAATTGACAGTCATATTTGCACGGGCCAATACTTATATAATTAAATGTTTGACTTGGTATTGTGCATATAATTTTTCCGTAATTATTATTATGATATGCTGAATTAAAAATATGGTCTGTATGTTAATTATTTTGTGACATTTATAATGTTCAAAAGCAACATATTTAATTTTATGTTTTCACCGTGTTGTTAAATTTCAGTCATGTTTATGGTTCACGCAAGTTGGCAGCTGCGCGTGACGTCACTAGCTGAGAGTATTTTTTGAATAATATCATTTAGAGATAAGCCCTATTGCAGTATTATTATTTTGAATTTGGAACTTCAAGTGAAAATTTGATTAAAGTGAACGGACCTGGTCTCCATATTGAATGTGATACATTGTTGTACTGGGCAGCCAGGGCTGCACACCCAGAGTTTTGAATCCATTAATTATGTTGTATATGGACAGCCTCAATGAGTGAAATAGTACTCAATCAAAGAATTAAGTCTGCGAAGTACACAGGAGCGCAAACGTAGAGGGCTATTGAGTACTTATTGTTTATCTCCAGGATATACGGTACATGTGTCAAACTAATTAGTCATTAACTGTATACTTCTGAGGTGAAACTGAGACCTGTGATACTGCTTTAATGATGTAATCAGACATCCTGTTATAATCGTACAGAAACCCTCAGTAAAAGTTTATCTTGTATCTACCCAAATATTCTGAGTTAAGCCAGGCAATAACATTAACTAGTTTAGTGTGACATTTTAATTGGCGTTGAAATTTGTACGAGAACACTATAGTTTTGCACAGATTAGGACATGTAACTGCCAGCTGCCTTATTACTTAATATGATTAGTATATTGCTAAGAGTTAGGTTGAATAGCCTATGCTGCTTTTAATATAATTTGAATATTATTCTGATTTGAAACAACTGATAAATGAAAAAATTGGCCATTAAACATATTCTTCACCAATGGGCATTTGTTCCTTGTAGCATTGCTGGTAGTATAGAGATCTTCATATATTCATTTTCACTGCCATGTTCATGTGTGTTAAGGGAAGTTACACTTTATTCAGCACCCACAACATATATGTGTTCCTCTCTGTGTCACAAAACACATGATCTGCACATTCAATCACACACTAACCCACTGATACTCGCCAGTTCATTTCAGTGGTACATAACATGAGAATATTTGCCTATTCATCGTTGTACTCCTATATACATTTCAATACCTAGATTGTTTTCTCATTTCAAGGTCTCTAAAGAATTATTTAATTTTTTTCATACCTGATGTTTGCTTTTTAAAAAAAATACAGAGCACAGTACTTATTAGTATTAGTTATATTTGGCCATTGTTCTTATTAGAGAAAAAGTAAAATACTGATGTGTGCTGCTTTTCAAATAATTATTTTGTGAAGTAAGGCAAATCTTTATATTTTTGGGGCACGTTAATTGAAAGGGTTGAAAATTAATAGCTAGAAGTAATTTCACAAAGAAAGTATCGGTATCGAAATGTTTCCTGATACTATACTGGTAAAATATACATACCAGTATTATATCATTGTATCGCAACATCCCTAACTGTCCTACTTTGCGTGCTTGCTGTTGTGCTCTCATCACCATGTATTTGTGAAGACACAAAGCCGAAAGTTTAAATATCGGCCACAGCTAATAGTGAAATGCAATGTGAATATCTGTCCCTAAAGTAAAATCAAATGTAAATTTACCTACAGATTAGTGTTTTTACTTAAAACTTCTTCGAATCAATCATTGGAAATTTTCGTACTATTGATGTGAAAATATGGGGTGCTACATGTACATCAAACTTATTTGGGGAAAAAATCGGTAAAGTGTAAAAAACCTTTCTGAACATGATAAAATGACATCTAAGTAGTGCTGAGCTGATACTGATACCCAATATCAAACATTGGCCAATATTAGTAATATCGGCCCACCTGAAACAATTTTATTTTGTGCCGATATTGATACCCAATATTTTCCGTTTAACCAGAGAATGATTGGGTGACAATTTGGAGTAAGTGGGGCTCAACTGCTGCAGTTTTTAGTGAGCAGTTGCCATTCTTATTCCACATACTACACTGAAAGATTGTCACTCCAGGAAGGCAAAGGGCAGACAGGACACTCCTCCCTGCTGTGAGATAATCATCTACAGGAAGAAGAAAGAGTGGGGAAGAGAGAGAGAAATGCCACTTCCACTCCACTGTGGCCGCCTGCTGGGACAGGCACTTTAGGAGATAATAATTTACAGCTTGGTTTCGCCGAATTACCAGCTTTGCAGGTGCCACACTTCCCTTACCATTGTCATATTAATATTTAAAATCATTTAAAAACAATGATTTTGACATCCATAACCCAGTAACTGGCAGTGCTTCAATTTTACTTTCAGTAAAATAAGGGAGTGCTGAATTTAAAAACTATACACATTAATAATTTTTATTAGCTTTCTGAATATGAACAAAGTTGAATCATGCTGAGAACTGTGATACAAGGGGTGGATCCAGGGTTGATGTTCAGGGGGAGGCCATAAATAAATAAAAATAACACATATTGTAACAATTACTATTCTATGTGTTACAATATTTAATTGACTTATGACACATGAAAATAATTCAGTTACGTTACAAATTCAAAGTGCCGAACTTCCTCTTTAGCAAATCTCTCTATAACTTTTACAGGGTCAATTTTCAAGTCTCTATGTACATGTAACAGGCAAAGACCATTCAACCAGTCCTCAGTCATTCTTGATCTAACCCAAGTTTCGACTTGCCGAAGTGCAGAAAAAGAGCATTCGGCTGTAACAACACTGTCCGGAATAGTACACACAATTTACAGTAGCACACGAATTGTAGGGAATATGTCAGCGTCACAATCTTCTATACTTCAAGCACTATCTCTTGTATTTACTTGGTCTTTTGGTCTCTTCTCCAATTAGCTTCCCATAGTTTAAATTCCCCAAGAAGAAAAATCTCAGATGTTGTTGATGCAGAATCTTATTGCAAAAAATAAATTGTATTTTTTTGCAAGCGACTTCATTTCTTGCTCCATGCATTCATTTCATGTTTTTTTTGTTTTAAAATACTACTTGATATGAGAAGTCTCAAGTTTAAAGACTGTAGAAATTCTTCTGAAAATCTAGCTGAAAGTCTGGACAGTGGAAACACAAACACCTGCAGCTAACGACACTTTCAAAATTACTAATAGCTGTTACTGATACTCTTGAAGGATTGTTGTAAACAATATCGATGAAGGTCATAAGAAGAAGTGTGTTGAACAGGTGTTAAGTATAACCAAATACAGTAGAGTTCTCTGCTGTATTTGGCGTAACTATGTGACGCCGGAATGAGAAAGGGAAAGAAGAGAAGGTGGTAAGGATTAAGGTTGAAGGCAGATAGTGAACAGGTACACAAGTGCAACTGTGTGATGTTGGAAATGGAAAGAATGTGGAGGGGAGGGGTTAACCTTCTGTGCAGTGTGAACTTGACCATCAGAGCTAAATATATTGTTGCAACACAAAATGGAGTAAATGTGTGTGTGTGTGTGTGTGTGTGTTACCTTATCTAAAGCACTGTGTAAAGTGTGAATTTAAAGTAGGTACAATTTTTAATTTTTACTTGGCATTTAATTTTTTAGAGCGGTTTCGGGAGGAGCCATGACCCCTATCCCCCCCCCCCCCCCCGGATCCACTCATGTGTGATACACAACCTTGAAGACTTAATATTTTTAAATTTTATTCGTTTAGAACATGCTTAAATTGCCATGATCTAAATTTAAAAATAACTTACTAAAGTATATTCTGAGTGCTGCTTTTAATCTCTGATTTTGAAGAATAAATGTGAAATTAAATTTTCCAATGTTTGTATGTTTACTTAAAGCATATAATAGTACATTGTGTGACAATGAGATTAACAGATTTTCATCAGCTTCCTAAAATAATTTTAGCGCTAGTAGAAGTCTTTCAGTTCATTACTCATATGTCCATTGTATTGGTATCGGATAATGGTTGTATCAGCAGGAAGTATTGGGGTAAAAACCTGTATTGGCTCAGCACTACATCTAAGGTCCCGCATTGTCAGGGAATAGATACGAGAATACAAGTAAATATGTGTTATTACTGCACTGAACAGCTGCTAAGAATTAGGTAATCTGATTGCTGGTATATTGCACAATCGTGTCACCGGCAAACATCCGCCTTAAATTCTGTTACAGGAATGTTCTTGTTGGTTGCAATTTTTCTGACTTCAAACAGGCATTTTTGTGGTGACATAACATCCATTATTCCTTGTGGTGCACACGTGACGAAACAGCTACTATTCCAGTTCAGGGTATTTACACATTTTGCCTTGCAAAGCACCTTTTTGGGCAATTTTTACAGCGTATTTTTCCCCTCAACAACACTACATTTTATTGTCGACACCAAATGGTTGACCAGCTGCCTTTTTCCCAAGTTCACATGCATATTCCACAACCATGGATTTAAATTTTGCATAATAACTCGCTTGTTCCTTTTCCATTATCCCGAGACCATGTTCCAAATGGCACTTTTTGTTAACAAAATGGTCACATCACCCGTTTTTCTAATAAAATCTACAATGTATTTTTGTAATTTGCATTTTATCAACTTCGAAGTTGGCAAATTACCAAATCGCAGCCATATCAGTTTTTATTATTCATATCATGATAACATCAAAATAATATAGCATTGCACGCTAGACAGTTAAACATCGTATTTTTTTCACTAAACCTTACAAAATGCTAGACACAAATTAATAAAAATTAAATTAGAAACTATTTGCAACACTGTCTCATGTTTGTTTATCTGTGAAGCGGGAAGTGCACATGGGGGGGGGGGGGATGGATGGATATATATATATATATATATATATATATATATATATATATATATATATATATATATATATATATATATATTGACTTGACTTAATCATTGAAATTGTGAAATGTGTAATAACAATATTCCGTTTGATATGGAACATAACAAATTATGATATTATGTTCACATTTCATTTAGGTTGATTATGTGTATATTATAAATACTGTGATTTGCACATGATTATGTTTTTAATCATGCAAAATTCAACAAACTAAAATAAGTTACTATTTCATAAAATACTGTAGGCCTACATTTATTAGACAAAAGTGAAAGGCCAGCAATATTTTATTTTTCACTATTTATTACCTTCTCTGTCAGAGAAATAATGCTGAAGACTTACAGAGGGCACAAGTCTCATTTCGCTAAAGTGATCCAGGGTGTGCCAGAGTGAAAGTGGCGAGTGAGAGTGAGCACACTTTCGAGTTGAGACACGGCCTCAGGCCGTGTTCCAAATAGCAAGAAATGCGCACACTTATGCACTGGCATTTGGTAATGACGTCAGAGAGAACTGTTCCAAATTTTCAGGAGAAAGATTGCGAGTGCGAGAGCGATTTTTTGTGTTACGAGTGTGTGCAAATGCATGCTCTATTTGGGCTTGCAACAACCGCCATTCTTTTGTTTGTTTTCTAACCTCACGAAAAACAAATAAACCTCCTTCATTTCATTTTCCACCATGCGACTTTTGTAAACAAATATATTATAGGCCTATTTTGGGTTAAGCATTATAATTTACAAATTTATAAAGCAATACTACATCACTGAAAACAGTGGAATGGTACAGGAACAAGTATTCTTTCAATGTAAGAATTTTCAGCTAGTATTTAATATATTTATAAATTCAGAAAATTATTAATTCATAGTTGTAGAATAAACTGAGCTAAAATTCCAAGTTCAAACTGTTGATTTCAGACATAATTTATATCTGACTCTTTTCATTAATTACTATCATACCCATTATAATCCCTAGTCATCAATTTACTGTTAATTGAAATGTAAACATTATTGTATAAATTGTTATTTAAGTAAATATTATTTTGTTTATGCAGAATAACAATTAATTGCAGACAGTATTGATCAATTAAAATAGTGTGAGTGACAATAGTTCCATAAGGAGGGTGTGTAAGTGCGAGAGAAAGGGCAGGTGTGAGTGCGAGTGAGTGATGTCTATTTGAAACACAGCCTTATAGTTATATTGTTTTCTTTTGGTAAGGTTGAAACTTGACAGGTTATACAATAATTTGAATATTTCCTTCATACGAGCAAATTTTACTCGTGTCCATTAAAACAATGTGTAATGCGAAATTATACAGTCTCGTAATAAGAGGTGTAAAACAATGCCGTCTCATGGAAGACGTTAAACTAAAGTTGCTCCCAATACCATCCGATCTGTTTGTAATAATATTAATGGAGCCCCACCAGTATGACTTTGCTATAACAAAAAAAAGGTTTGGTTGGAATGGTAACCTACATTGATCATAGCATTTGTTACATTATTGTTTCATTCATAGACAGAACAGATGTGGTGCAAGGAAATATTATGGCCATGCTACGTTTCTATTACTGTCAAAATTTAGTGAACTTATGTTTGGTGATCTGAATGCAAGTACATATTTTGATTTTTTACGTGCCATTTGTGTTTACAACCGCTATTTCATGTTTATTTTTCATGTTTTATGTGTGCACAATCTGTGAGAACGACCAACGCAAAACAAACATAATAATAAATTTATCTTACTTCCGGTAGTGGAATAATTGCTATTGTTGTTTTTTATATGTTGATAAACAATTCCCACATTTCCTCTATCTGACTTAATACAGAAAAAATTTAATCCTGGTTTTTCTAAATAAAATTTTTTAAGCTTTCTTAGTTCAAAAATTGACATGCCTGATGTGATTTTTTAGTATTATAGAAATATTTATAATTTTTTAATACTTGACAGGCCTACTGTAGATGCTAAGTTATATAAATTTCAAATTTGTTTCCATTATCTGTAATATTATATTGCATGAGTTTTCTTTGATTTTAAATTTTATCATAAATTTGGTCGAGAACAATGAAAATGTAGTTTACAAAAATTTGATTGCATTATTGAAATTTTTTTTACTCAAGAGTATGCGGTATCATAAACATTCAGGGTATCGAGCTGAAAACGGTTTCGAGTATTGAAAACATGGTATCGTCCCACCCCTAGTTACATTATTAGTCTTTTTACTTTTTTGGGTTGTGCCATTAAAATTATATACAGCACAAGTAAAAAATTTGTAAATATAGGATTTTAAAAAAAAAATTTTTATAACGAAAGTTTGTTATAGCGACAATATTTTGTACCGATATAAACTATCCTTACAATGGACTTTCACTGTATTTTATAACTCTAACTCAACAGTATTTAACTCTACACAAATAAGTGTCCAAAACGAGTGAAGAAGCAGATAGACAAAAAAAAATTATGATTTGTTACACACACATGTACATTTTTCATAGCTTGTTATAACTACACCATGCTATGGTACATTCAAAACGAACAAGGTTTAATTAATTTTCCAGTCTGTCCAGAACAAAAGCAGTCAGGACACTGCAAAATTACAATTAATATCATCCACATACAAGTCCTATCAATGGGCTACTCTTGGATCATTTACTGTCGCCAACAGGGTTCTGCAACTAGCTAATATGCAAAACAGCCCATATTCAAAAGAATATCATGTATGCCTGGCTGAATGTAAAATGAGCACTTGTGAAAAACTAGGGATGGGCCGATACCATATTTTGCAAATACCAACTATACTGATTTTCAGCTGCTGAAGCCGCCGATTACAGCGATGCCAATACCAGTTTTGATGAGCACAGTTATAATTCCCAATTTCCAATATTTGGTAATAATTTCATTACTTAAATTTAAGTCTTCAGTTATGGGAACACTTTTGGCACTTTTTACTAGGTGTCTACAGCATAGGAATTAAATACCACACTACTTTTAATAATAAACTGATACATGACTCATTCCTGCACTTTTATGATGCGCACTCTGCCAAGCGACTTCGCCCCATCTTAGAGCATAATATTCTTTATGAGGGCAAGTCAAGATATTTTAAACAGTACTTGAAGCAGGACACGTGCCTACATGATACTTTGGAGCACCCAACTTCTACTACAGACACTTGCGCCTAGATTGTACTATTCACCAAGATTCACCCAGAAGCCATCATTTCAACACCTCTTTCCGAAGATTGTACAATCTACCAAGCCTCCGGCAGCCTCCAGGAAGGTTGTATCAGTTCCAAAGAACACCGCTGGAGGTCAGCACACATTCTACTGGAGCACCACAGCCTCCAGAGCCTCCCGCTGAGGCGATAAGATATGTCAACACCTGAAATTTCCAACCCCCAAAAAGAAAGACTAGCTTCCCCCTCACCATTCTGAGGCCCCACAAGTTCCCAAATTTAGTACAAAAGAACAAGAGGAGCAGGCCTGAGACCAGTCTGCTGCACTTCCACTGCTGTTATGTCCGGAGGTGTCAGTAAGTACTGTACAAACCCTCTCTCCACAGCTGCAAGGCCGGTGACTATCTACATGGTGCACCAGCCACTAGACCCTTCATTGCACCAGTATCTGTGGTTAACCAGAGGTCCGCGACGTCTTCAGCCACTCCGGAGGACCACCGCCTTCCAGAGGGTCTCGACCTATTCGGCAGCATCCAGCAATTCAGCACCAGCACTAATTAAATTGGATTTTATTAATTAATCCTTCTGCTCCAGATTGATTACACCACATAACAATTAGCTCTTATTCCAGGTCACCTTCACCTGGCACTTCAAATTAAGTTTTTTATATTATTTTTTGCTTAGTTATCATGAGGAGAGTATGGAGCCACCTCTTCTAAACATGTTCTCAATAAATGTGTTTTATTTCAAACTTAAGTTATCACAGAGCTCTCACTTCAAGCTTTTGATACCCACTTTATACTCTTAAAGTAAAAGTAAGGTCATTTAGTTTGCTCTGAGGAGAAGGCTGTCAACTTGCGTATAACCACTAAAGTAAATACCCACAAATTAAGAGGCAAACTGAGTTCTGCCAGATGGTAGATATTCGGGATAGCCCGAATCACCCTAGTAACTCTTCTGTATGTGGAATCGAGTCAATTTAAGTATTTCACTACTTCACCACTGCTGGTAACAGCCGGATTGGAGAGAGGAGTACTTAATCACACGACCTGCTATGAAAACCACACCTGGGGATTTTCTACATAAAATGATATGACATTATCTAAAGCTCTGTTTCCACCACTGTAAAGGCCAGAAATTCCATCCACTATTGGCAAAAGCCAGATTGGAAGAGCAGAGTGTTATACTCTCAACTTTAGTAATCTTTAATTTTCCTCATGCATTACTGCCGCAAGAGTGGAGTCAAACATTAGCTGAAAGAAGAACTTAAGAACCACATAGAGGAAATAACTAAACTACCTCACTCAGTTACAGATAGCACTACTCCGTTATTTTCTCCCCAATTAAACTGTCTGACCATCAGCTTCCCGCCTACCAGAAATTCTACAATATGGAGATGTAATTTTAGGGATAAACTGATATTGGAGAGAAACCCCATTTCAGGAGTCCGCTCCCTCCTATTAACACCCAGTCACAACAGCAGCCTCAGCACCACTATGCCGCAGCCATCAGCCGCAAGCCACCGCAGCAAGTCAGCCAACGAGGAGGAGCACGCCATATCCTGCCTTCAAAAAAGTAGTGTCTCTATGAAGGATAGTGTGTGTGACTCCTGACTTTGTGCCCATTAGAATACCCACTAGGCCCACCTTATACACTGCGTCAGCACGTAAACATATATAAGATATTCCCCATATTTTTATGTCCCCGCTACACTGGCATCATATTGGTTGAATGAAACAAACCTAATAACGGTCAAGTCACCCTATAAAAAGTCTATAGGACTAAATTTGTCACAGAGATTAACATTCCCAGTTATTGAATCAGACCAGACATAACTAAGCCCTCAGCATCAAAACTTGTACCAATGTGGTGAACACCCACCTTAGCAGGTGCTTGATAAATTCAAGCAGGTTACGTAAACGTCCTTCTCTAGGACTTCAACATCCTCTGATTTCCAAGGGCTTGTGTTCAACCTCTGACGGTAATTAAGTTGTGTTAAGTGTTTGCAACGTAACCACTTCACAAGTGACATGTGTTGATAGGATGCTTGTTAAATTCATATATTTATACATGCTTGTATCCAAACTTCCTTTAGCGATGCCCATGTAAGGCGTAAAAGCCTCTTGGTATTATATTCCAAAAAAATGATTGGTTAATTGGCTTCAAAATAATAACATAGACCATTTAACTGTGCAAATAAGTGACTTTAACGGTCAAGTAAAAAATGTTACCAGTCAATACAGCATTCATTACAAACTGATTTCATTAAAGCCAACATTCGAAACTTCAGGCAATCTGATGTGAACTTGCATTTTAGACCTGAGAAATACTATACATAACCTCAAAATGCATGTTTGTTTAAACCAAGCCTTAAAATGTCATTCAAAAGATCTATATTAGATATTCACTTTAATTCAAGCAAAATTTTATTTTTACTTTTAATATTATTTTTGCCTAGTGTTCCTTCCTCAGCCTACCGATACTAAATCCCTCGGTTAAAATGACCATTACTGATTTATTTGCATAGCTTTGCCATAATTACTTGCCGAGTCTTATTCAAACATTACAAATTCTTACCAAAACAACAGCAGACAGTTTCTAATAATAATTATTACGCCCATCAAAATACCTCCACTCCAACCTTTCAAATTCTGTTTACAATATCAACACTATAGATTGTTGAATACACTGTCACAGAAAGTGTGATTCGTTTTCATTGTCAACATCCTAGGAGTGTAGTAAATGCTGACACATGCAACCATGCTGCACTGTGCGAATGGGCACTGTAGAGGCAACTTTGCAGCAATTTAAACAGCAAATTAAATAATTGTATTGAACAGGGAGATTCCACAAGCCTGGATAGCCAAATACGTAATAACCATCTGCATTTACCGCCCGGAAACCTGCATGCAAAAGTCAGCCCCGGGAATAAAATAAATATTTGTGATATTCTACTACTCGTCACTTAGCCTTGGAAGAAGTTCCTATAACCCACAGAGATGATAGTACTCTTGTCACCTTGTGAGGTCACAACCCGCCCGCCTCAGGAACAGGCATTTCTCTTCAGTCTGCGAGGACTCTCTATCCTCTCCGTGACCTGCAACACGGCGTACCATTCACTCTGCAGACTGTGAAGACTGCAGCCTCCAACAGCATGCAAACAGCTTTCCTCAGCTGCATGAGGACAGCACTCATTCATCAAGGTAAACCTACTCCACCACCCCGGTGCTCTTTAACCAAGTCAACTTCCATGACTCCATGGTAACAAGCTGGGGCATATCAGTTTACCTCCTGATAAACTCGCGGTAAATTTTTATTACGCTGTGAAAGTGCGTATAAATTACCGTAGATTTTCTTTGTCGGAGTAAGATTTGGGAATTTTCAATAATTAACTTCTCCAGGCTCGTCTTCACTTATTTCTTTTATTCACTTAATTTTGAAATTGTTATAAATTATTTAGCCAGTCAGCTAATTATAATCATTTGTAATTTTTACTATTAGCCGGGACTTTCCAGTTTCATTATCTCACGTAATAAACATCACGTCAATCTACAGGGCTGCTACAAATTATAAGAAATAAAATTCCCTGACTTTTCGCTGTTTTCCAGACCAAAATTTGTGATTTTCCAGATGAAGACGTCATCCTGGCCCAAGCGGTTATACCACGAGTAGCAACGTGAACGCAAAGGGATTGAAGAGTCATCCAGTGCAAACTAGGGCTGTACAACGGCCTAAACCAAGGTCAACCTACCCATAGAGTGCTGGAAATAATTGTTGCCTTGTCAACACCGGACATTAGGCCATACATGCGAAGGGCAACAAGGGTGAGTGTAGAGCAATTCATGCGGGAGGCGTGCCTATATGAACAAGATGTGCGAGCAGGACAGGCAAAACAATCCCCAAGGCAGAATTTCCACATGTCAACATCCACCATGATACCAGATGTTACGTGACCACCGCGGCCGTATACACACGTGAGGCCAAACCGTGGATAGAGGAACTTTCATCACAACAACCAGGAAAATTACTATCAGGGAAATTGTTTGGGAAACTGCGTAGAGAGGTTGGCAAAACAGCACCTACACTAATCTCACTGCCAGGTCATAGGAATCCGCCTAATGAACATGCCAAAGTGTTCCAGGTCAGTGATAGTACTGTACATGTGTTAAGGGTCAATGTCGAACTTGAGGGAAAGAATGTGATTGCCGTGATAGACACTGCCGCAAGTCACAATTTCGTATGTGAGGCGTTAATACAGGCAATACCAACTAGAGTGCTGCCACATCGCCTACTGTTCACCACCACCAATCAACAGGGTGAGGCAAGAAGCCTGATGCACGTAACAGTGGAGATACATGAACTCCGTACGAAATGCAATGTCTACATTATGCCAGACCTGTGTGAGGAGATGATTTTGGGGTTATTGTAGTTGATCGAGAACCAGGCAGTGATTGAACCACATCTCGACCATCTGCACATGGGGACACGTGGAAGGTGGACGCTGTATGCAGTAGGAGCAACGCCGCTGGCGACAGCAGCTGCCATGCCACTCACCGAGTTCGAGCATGAGGTTCCCAAACAACATCAACAACGTCTGCAACACCTGCTGGACCCGTATGCCAGTGTGTTCCACACCAATGAGAAGCTGCAGTGCACTGACGTCACCGAGCACTGCATTATCACGACACACGAGGACCCGGTGTACTTCAAGCTACGAGATCCAGGTATTTTCTTCCAGCGCATCATCAATCAGTAGGTATGTGAGATACTCAATGATACTGTGATTAAACCTATGCAGAGTCTCTACAATTCAGGCATTACACTAGCCCCTAAAAAGGATGGTGAATGGAGGTTTTATGTAGACTTTTACCATCTCAACAAAATAACTGTAAATATGCCACCTCCAGTCATTAACATCAAAGACACTTTGTCAACAGTAGGGCCAGCTACTGTGTTTATGTCACTCGGCCTTAAATCAGAGTATTGGCAAGTACCTATCCATCCACAAGACCGTATAAAGACTGCCTTTATCACGCCAGACGGGTGTAGGTTTCAGTTTGTTGCCATGCCATTTGGCCTAAAATGTGCCCCTGCCACTTTTCAAAACCTAATGGTAAATGTGTTAGATGGTTACATAGGAGACTTTTCGATGGCTTACCTTGATGATGTACTTGTATGGTCGGACAGCTGGGAAGAGCACCTACATTACCTGAGCCTTGTGTTCGAGCGACTCTAACACAACAAACTCACATGTAAGGTTGACAAGTGGAAGTTAGGGATGAGTAGAATGGAGTTTTTGAGACACTATGTAACAGGGAATGGACAGGAACTGGAACAACAACGTGTAGAAGAGATACAAAACAAACCCACACCCAGGTCAGGTAAACAAGTTGGAAATTTTTTGGCTTGATAAATTGGTTAAGGGAATTCATTCCAAATTTTTCTGTGATAACTGCACCATTGACTGAATTGCTATGTAAAAAACATAAATTTGTATGGACACCTCAAGCCAACCAAGTATTTAAACAAATCAAACTTGCTTTCCAAAATTGTAAGCTGCAAGTCAGATTTAGTCCAGAGTTACCTGTTATCGTTCAAACAGATGCAAGCCAAGAGGGCATTGGAGCGGTGTTATGCCAGGTGGGAGAACACGGGGAAAAACACATCATTAACTACCACAGCGGAAAGTTTGACGAGGTGGAATGCAAGTATCATGTGAACGACCAAGAGTGTTTGGCAATTGTACACGTGCTTAGAAAGTACCGGCCGTATCTGTTAAGGAGACAGTTTACAGTGAAAACCGATAACCGTTGTCTAGTTTGGATGGAAGGCATGCATAACAGGAAGAGTAAAATTGCCCGTTGGGCTTTACTGCTACAGGAGTTCAACATCAAGGTAGAATACGTGGCGAGGAAAACCAACGAGCTCACCGATGCACTATCCAGAAACTCCTGTCCAAACCTAACGGTAACAGATGATGCTGAGTGGGAAGAGGCACTATCACCTTGCCCTGCCACACAGATAGCAGACACCAGCTTTTGTTTTGTAGAACATTGTCACCACACCACCCTGTGAACTTGTCTCATTAAACATCCATGACGTATCAAGAGAGGTACACACAGTGCATGAGAATTCCCCAGATGCTGCGCAACGCAGACAATACTATGCCACGAGGTACTCGGAACATTAGAGGGTAGTGGACCAGGAAATTCAAACCAAACACCCTGGTAATTGCACGAAATGACAAACGTACGTGCCTAAGGAAACACGGGAACTTGTACTAAAATATGCACATGATAGCTTATAGCAATAAACAAGCAGAAAAATATATGCTTCCAGATAAGCTACACAGAGTTCGACAACAAACAGCCTCCAATTGTGCAAAGTGAACACACACAACTCGAATGTGAGCAATAATCTATGGCGGCCCGCACCACTTGTTTTGTTATTCATTTACATTGACAGATGAGTGTGAGATGGATGTACGATACCTAAATTGACACATTAAATGGCCAGTTTTCTAAAATATCTAGTCTCCTAAATTATAGAAGATGCTGCAGTCGATGTTAAAGACTGTAAAATGTCTATAATTCTTTGGCATTAAGATTTATTAGTGTAAATGAATATTTTTTTACCTTCTTTGCAATTTCGGGAAAATTGTTTGTGAATTTACCAAAATGTTACTGCATTTTAAAATTGGAGTCTCTTAAATAATTACTCCTTTGAAAAATGTTAACTATGATTACTTTCCAATAAGTGCCTGTCTTGCAAACATTTTAATAACTGCATATGTTTGTGAACATTTATCATAGCAAGTGAGATTTGGAAATATTTTCGAATAAACTATGCGGGCGAATATATATATATATATATATATATATATATATATATATATATATATATATATATATATATATATATATATATATATATATATATATATATATATATATATATATATATATATATATGCGTGTGTTCAATATTATCTCATATGCCTCTTTTGAACTTTTTGGAATTTCATATGAATACGCTCCCACTCTTTAAGTGTTACCATATTTTTGTTAGTAATATGCCTACAACTAGTGTAGGCCTATTTTAAATAATTAAATTTTACACCCTGCTATACATTAATTAGTTCTGTTAAGATTGTCTGTAACTAAAGGAATTGCGAGTTTTGGAATCGAGAATCGAAAGTGGTATCGGCATCGAGATCGAAAAACGAGAAAAAGTGGAACCGTTACATCCCTTAGTTAACCCTGGCACAATTTTTTATGAGTGGCAAAATAAAAGCACGTCTAACAGTGCATAAAGTATTTCTTTGTAGTGACAGCAACCTCTCGCCATTTTCAGTGTTAAAATGTTTAGTAATGCCAAATGTTTCGTAAGTAAGCTCAGGTGAGACGGACACACAGAGCCCACAGCATCCCTGATAACCCTGAGTCTCATAGTGCGGTGACTGGGAAACACCGCTGGCACCCAACTACTGTAAGTTTAGTGTGTCACTGTTAGTCTTGTGTCTCACCCGACGACATCAACTCTTTCGAAGCTCTTGTCATATTATGCACAATCTAATATAAAACACTACAAATTATATTAATTTAAGAACACACCTTTCATCAAAGAAGCTCCATATAAAACTGCATTGCACAAACAGCAAAACCAATCATTACTAGTAAAAACTGAAGATATCCACAGCGCATTTACTTTAATGTCCAGCAATAAATAATTACTCCACTGTTGAGTAGTTTGCAAAATACACGTGCATCATAAATAACAAACAGAAAGTCAAGAATAACTCACTACAGTCCGCTCTCGATCTATCGTTATTCAGAGGACTGCCAAAAAATTTCCATACATGTAGGATTTCAGTAGCTGAGGGTTCTGACATGTACATCAAAAAATTACAAATTCTAACATTATACAAATTTATGTTGAGCACAATAAGAGCTGTACATTATCTGTGAATACAGTTTAGCTAATAAACACAGTAAAAATCGAAATTTTAGAAAAAATATTATTGTATATAATGCATTACAAAACATTTCACCTAAACTCGTTTAAATAAAGAAAATGTATCAAAATACAGTATATAATTGATTGAAATCAGACACAGAATGCAAGCTGACCTAAAACACTCAAACCCCCTGAAAATTATTATATGACACAGAATACAAGACAAATTTTGAACGTCTGGCGCAGACTATATCAGGAGAGAGAGTACGGATCGGGCAGTGTGTTCACGGCGGCGAGCGAAGGAGGGGTAATGGCGGGAGGATTACCCCTCCACACTGCTACATGTTGCCGACAACTTACGCGCGTGACAAATATCTGTCCTTTAAAAAAATTAATTATATTTTACTGCAATGAAAACTTGTAACTTCGAGACAAAAATAAATAAATAAAGTGATTATAACTGATTTCTTCACATCTAATAATTAATCATTCAAAACAACATCATCTGGTTTTCCCCGTCGTAAGTTACACTGCACACTGCACTCGGCTCGGTGCTTGCCTACCCATTATTAGATGGCAAAAGGTGTTAAATAGTTCCTTAGAATTTATCAGTTAACTCAAAAGTCTATTGAAATAAATCAATATAAATCCTCCGATTTCCCTTTAGAAGTTACTAAAAATGAATTTTACACTTATAATACACAAGTCACTTGATGTTCAAACAATTTTTGGTGACCAGGTGAATTCAAGTATTTGCTTCTGGGCATAAAATATTATTCGCGAAGATGCTGCCCCTTGAGGAAAATAAATATATACATTTTAAAATCATGTTAATTTTACGCCAGATACAATAATACACCAACCTTATGGTAAAAGACCACCTTTAATCACAAAATTAATCATCTTTTCAAATAATAATTCCTTGATAAAATTTTTTGCTTAACATTTTCAGGTGAAACCATTCGCTTTGAAATACAAGTGAGGAGCGAAGCATAATCTTGATAAAATTACATTCGCGAGGCACACATTTACTCTAGACCGGCGTGTGAAGGTGAGGCAAACGAAGCGGGCGTGTCCGAGAGAGAGGGGACATGCTTTATCTTTTGCTAGACAAATTCCCCTCTCATTGGTGTATATTGTATTAAAGGGAGGGGAAGGAAGGTATGTGGCAGAGAGAGACAGAAAGAGGGTAGAGAAAGAGAGGATGCTAGGTCCCCATGCTCGTTGCTATGGGTAACCACTTCCCCTCTCGTCAGGGGAAGTAGTAAGGCAGACTCATTCACACTCGCACGTCGCAGTCGCATGCCATAGTCAGTGTTGACAGATGTGTTGGGAATTCAAGACATTACACAGCGTGCCCCAGAGCAGTTATAAAATGTGGCACGCGTGGTATTTTTCACATCCAGTTAGTAGATGTTTGCATAAACAACCACCTTAAAAATGATACTTGCTGGAGATATTAGGTGAAGGGACTCGAAAAATACTTCCATTGATACTCCATGCAATAAACGATACAAGAAGTTTATGTTAACATTATCTACAAAGGGATTTCGCCAGAAACTTGAAAAATTGTTGGTGGAGGCGGTTTATCGATACATGCAATAACAATACGTCGAGAGTAGACTCTAGTTAGTTTCCTGAAACGCATTGTGCTTTTCCTGCTTTAAAACATTTTAGAATAATACATTGATCAAACGCAGGTAATATGTACAAATCCCGTCATGAGCATCCAGCATCCATATTAGTAAAAAGTTACAGGACGGGATACAGCAGAAAGTACTGCTCTCTAGCAAGGCACTGACGCATGCCAGCATGCTGAGCAGTGAGAATATGCGCTCTACGGACGACTTTGCCTCATCTAGGAGCCACGTGCTCTCAGGGGTGGAATATATACGCAGCCAACCAGATTATATGTATTGCACTAAGATAGCCCACAAGTCTGGGTAGCAGATTACATCCTTGTAAATTACGTGCGTAATTACAACTGCCATTGCCCGCCCAGATTTATGCATACAAAAGACACCACCGCGATTTAAAAAATATTATGAGAATTCTAATACTCATCGCTTAGCTCTGGAAGAAGTTCCTACAATCTTGAGAGATGGCAGAACCCCCGTGACCTTGTGACATCACAGCTCGCCCGCCTCAGAGATAGGGGTTTTAATTTATAGTCGCCTCCATGTGGGGCGATAATAAATGGGCAGGGCTCCTGCACCCCCAATAAACACGCCCCCGTGGTGGACAGCTACACTACCCCCTGCACCCCGAAGAACTGCTGATATTTAGCATAAATACAACTCCAGCAGCCAGCACTGACAGATAATGTGCCGGGCTCGGCGACCAAAGATGACGCGAGTCACCCTGAGTCTGCTGAAGGCTCTAGGCCTACCTTGAGTCTGCTACAGACTCTTCTCACCTTCCTCAGTCTGCCGAAGACTTACCCCTTCCTTGAGTCTGCAAAGACTCCTCTACTCACCACCTTAGTCTGCCGAAGACTCTCCGCTTACCTCAGTCTGCAAAAGTCTTTCCTATCCAGTCCGACCAAGGGCTATCTATTTCCTACATCCATCCATCCTACCTGAGTCTGCCTAAAGACTCCCCACCTTAAGGCCTTTGTCAGTCGCGAAGAACTCTCTCTCTAAGACCTGTACGTCACAGAAGAGCTGCACAAGAGAAGACTACACCTGCTTCAGTTATACCCCACCTTAACCCCGGTATCTGTTTACTCCAGTCAACTTCCTTTGAATCCGCGGTAATGAGCCGGCGCATTTTAGATTGCATACCTGACTATCTCCCATTTTATTTTGGCCGCTATCAAAGTTACATTGCTATATTTACATCTCACTAGCCGCTGTAAAGTTGGGTGCTATAGCTTACTTATTTTATCAACAGGCTTGCGTTCGCCTGATTCAAACAATCCATGTTAACAACGTCATTTTTCTATACTCCCAAGTATTTAGCCAGGGCAGCTTAATATTTCATATATGTATTTTTTTTGGAAAAGCTAGTTCTCTCCAGGGAAAATCCCATCAATAAACATCACATCAAACTTAATTACTTGTATCCCATTATTTTTAGTTAACGATCTCTTTTCTCCTCTAATTTGGTATTTTACAAACTTGTGTAAATCCAGTAAACAGATGTATGGTAGGAAAGGATGTGCACAAAGCTGACAGTAACGTAGGGAATGTTGCGCCTTAGCACGAACTGCAGTAAGTTCCACATCCGAGGACGAACCCTAACTAGTGCGTCATGACCAAGTTCCACAGCCAATTTACCCTCTTGCTTCCCTTGAAATTACTACTTCCCTAGATCACTTTCTCAATGTCCAGTGGCCAGGATATCGGACAACAGAATATGAGGAACAGGTTAGATTGCTTGCCCAGGAGAACGAGACTATTCCCTATGACACCCCAGCAAGGCAGACCCCAAAAACTACTAGTAACGTCAAATTGCAGTATGGAAGATTAATCAGGGTATCTCACCCAGAGGGTACAGTACTCCCGATGTTTTGTTCTATCAAACTCGCATAGGGAAAAGTTGTTCCGGTTCAACTCCCGGCCCAACCAGACAACTAACCCATTGTAATACTCCCTTCTTCGGACTTTGTCCCATCATGACAACCTACTCATCTCACTAAAATCTTCTCTGCCAAACCACGTACCCCCACCTCCACATCCAACTAATCACCACTTCATTCCATTAATCTGTGATCGCTGGCATCCCGTATAGTGGCAACCCTGACACTGAGGAGGATCCAGCTCCCTGGACGGGCAGCCAAGTCCATCTGCCTCACTCTGGGGTTTGACTCCCCTCCAGCCCTTAGCAAACATGCCCCCAAGCGGCCTGATCCTGTATCTAATCCACTTATGCCTCACCGGTACAATAAACCCGGTGTTATTCGCCGTGGTAGGCCAAGTTAAGCTTGGAAAGGGTAGTCAACGTCATCACACTACCATGTAAGGTAGTCACACCCAGTAGTACATACGTCAGCACTAAGAAAAAATTTATCACTAGCAGACCCTGGCGGCAAACAAGGTACTACGTAATATTGTCACTATCTTTGTCAGACATCCAACAACATGTCAAATAAAGAAGATGCACAAGTGGCAGCCATTGTACGTTTTAGTAAAATAGCAATTACCAAGTGTTTGGAGATTTTCCCTGACTTTTGGTGATATGGTTTATATTCCTTAATTATTCTCTGACTTTTCCAGGTCAGAAAAATTACCTGACTATTCCTGATTTTTCCGGGTTTCCCGCCCTATCGTCACCCTGATCTAATTTGTCAGAGTACCGTCATTGTAAGTTAGTTACCTAATTCCCAAGAGTTTGTTATTAATTCTTTTGGTACCAGGTAATTAACTTTCATTAGAGAGTTACAATGGGTATTCAGTGTATTGACAAGGGACCTGATAGAAGGAGAGGTGGAACACAGAGCAAGCTACAGCTTAAGGAATGCTACACCCTAGCGAGAGCCGAGATAGCCGACGCCCTTGTAAGTACCACGTCAGAGGTCGAACCCCTGCCGCAGAGTAACGAAGCCGTCCCTCAGCCTATCCCACCATTTGTTCCCCTTGAGCACGCGTCCGCACTGGATCACAATTTAGGCACCTGTTGGCCCGAGTATCCTACAGGAGATTACATTGACCTAGTAGAACAGTCACAGCCTATAGTACACGCTACTCCTGAGGACACTATGCCTAGCCAGGTCCCTATAGAACGTCCAGCATTGTCAAACTCACCTCGGGTAAGCTTATCTGGGTTCAACACCCGGTAGACACAGAGTTACCGAACTTTTGTGTCATCAAATTGGCATCAGGGAAAACAGTACGGGTTCGACTCCCATCAAAGGCTGTCCCCAAATCACGTCCGGCATCAACCTTGACAGATTTCATTCCTGCACGTTGACCCACTGACCAGTTAAAATTTCCCCAGTCAGGTCATTCACCTCCACCCCCACGATCGCATAATTGCATCATCACATCATACCCTTGGGATACCTGGCATCCCACTTATTGGCAACCCTTATAGTGAAGAGGTTGGAACTCCCTGGGAGGGAATCCACCTCCATCTGCCTCACTCTGGGGTTTGATTACCCTCGATCCCGATTGTACCCTACCATCAAGCGGCCACCCACGACACCTAACCCATCCACGACCCATTGGGCCCAGAATGTTAATCATACACACATCGGTAGGCCTACTTGAAGTACCAAGAGGATAGTCAGTGTTCTAACTACTACCTCATGAGGTAGGGCACGCGTCAACACATATGAAGAATAAGAATACATGTTGCTCTCTCATTGTCGCAAACCTATAATGCAGTAAAAATGTAAGAAGAAAATACAAAACAAAAAACTTTTGCAGGATTTAATAAATACTATCAATAGCACCAGTTGTCAATTTGATTTGCATTGGGTTGCATTCACGTAGTATTCAAAAACGAATGATGCACACAATCTTTGGCGAATGTACCAACAGGAAATACAGTAAAATGGCAACAATGGAAACAAATTATCGAAAAACAATTGTTCCAAATATACTTTGGATTTCAGACATAATATCTAATAGATGGATGAGGTAAATTTATGCTTTACAAGATGTAGTGTGCAGGTTTATTTAAGATTGTTTATATAGGATATTTGTCGGGACCGTTCAAAAAAAAAAGACTTGTACATAAAACTGAATAAACGGGATAGGAATCATGAGAACGAGGTTCCACTGTATTACGAGCCCTCGCACAGAGAACAGTCTCACGTTCGTTGATGTGGCATTGAGTTGCTACATAATACATGCTACTGACATAATCTAAGTGCTACTAATCAATCAATAATAATCAGAAAATAACGTTCAGATGCCACAGATGCTGATGATCATGGTATTGACTGGTTCAATGGTATTAGCATAGGGCTATCCCTAGAAAAAACAGCCTTGTATTTCCTTACAGCATATTTTGCATCCTCCCGCTACATACGAAAAGGAACACTACCATGCAAATAATGCCCGCTCCCCATTAATCAATTGTTGGCACCCTAAAATTGGTGCAAAGATTATTACCACACCAATTCTTCTACTAATTAAAAAAGACTTATTTCTGTTGCAGCTAATCTGAGCACTACACAATTGCAGTATAACCATTTTTCATAAATTGGTGTAAACATTATTGTAAGTAGTCAATAGTAGACAAAAAGATGAAAGATAAAAGGAAATGAACATGAATTTTGCAAGAAGCATGATGGTGGTAATGCGGAGAAGAAGAATTCAAAATCAAACTGTACAGGAGAAAGTACATATACAGTGGACGGTCGATAACATAAAGTGAGGCCAGAATGAGGTGGCATCAGTATATCAAGAGGCTGGGAAGTGAAAGGTTGACAAGAAGGATGTTGGAACTGAAGTACAATAAAAAAGGCTGCAAGGCAGCCCAAAGAACATATGGAAGGAACAAGTGACTGAGAGAGTGAGGAGGGTGGGCGAAGAATAGAAATAGCAAGTAATGGAGAGTGATGGAGAAACAGAGGAAGACAGAGGCATTTTACCAAACTGACCCGGCCACAAGCTAGATACAGCGAAGGATGATAATCATGAATACTTCGGTAAGTACTCCAGTAATTTTTTATGTTAAAATGAATGCAGTTACCATACATGTAAAAATTAAAAAAATAAATTTAAACAGTTGATTTTGAAAGTTTTTAGTAAACCATAAGAAACTAAACACTAATCATTTTTTTCTAGCACTACTGCAACTTGGGTCACTTATTCCCACTGCAGAGTGCCTGTTAGGGAAGTGAAATATCACACACCTTGCTGGATTTCGAGTCAGTTTCCTTCTTCTCTTGGGACTTCACTTTGTAAAATGGCTCTGACTTAGGCACCTTCTCCTCTGCCACGTACACCAACTTCTGCTCGCAGGGAGACCACTCCAACGACCCAAACTCTCCTGCACGAAAGTAGCAACTTGCATAACCACCACGAATACACCAGACACTGCAAAATTAACTGCAGCCATGCTTCTTGGTTGAGCCAATCCACCTACACACTGTTATCAGAAATGCATGTAAATTTGTGTGTGTGAATTTTACATGGAATATTTGGTCTCCATATGTAATATAACTTAATATTAGTTACAAAACAAATGGAGAATGACTTTGAGGAAACTTGTGTGGCTGTCAATAGCTTCCTTTCTCTAATAACTGCTCACTCACACACATTGACTGAGAAAATTGTACAGTCTCGTGCAGTGTTCATAGGAAATCTCTCTTTTCAACCTTAGAGGCTTAGGGAATAAATAACACTTGAGACACCTTGCTCATTTAAGTGCTAGCGTAACTATTTATAGTACATTTTTATAAACAAACACAATAATTATTATTAATAATTAAAAATTTGTATTTTATAGTTCTGATAAAAAAAAATTAAATATCTAGTTCCACGGGTGGTAATACCTGCATCTAGGGCAGGTGGCATAGGTGTAACTGAAACTGGGAGGCCTGGCTGAGGAATTAGAATAACCATTCTCTGTGGATAAGAGTGGTAAGATAACCGGGAAATAGCCATGGTTATCTAATAAGTGTGATACATGAAGCACATCCTGACTATTCTATACACAAATTTGCCTTATCTGAACATGCTTCCACATCACCACTGGCAGAGTTGGAACAGTACTGCTAGCTACTCAAGTGTCTACAGGATATGTCAGCTTGTACTGTTCACCCAAAGTCAGACGCCACGTCAACCTTCCCGAAGTACGATTGTACTACCGGCAAAGTGGCTGACAGACAGCCTCTCCAAGGTCATGTAGTTCCATAGCGTATCAAGGGATGATGCTAGCGGCGCTAGCAGACAGCTCTAGGAGACAGATTCGCTCAGGAGGTGGAGCTCATCATCATCCTTGCACTCCCGCGTCACAGAGGGCCCACGGACAAGGAGAATATAAGTCCGTGTGCAGCCCAGAAACACCAGTTGTTTGTTCTCAGCAGTTCACTGCTGCAGCTCGCTCCACCACTTGTGCAGGAGCTCACTGCAATCATCTAAGTCCTAGCAACCTACTAGAAGCGCTTCAACACTGCTCCAGCAGCCCTCGAAAACGCCTTCACCACTTCATACTAGGGTTGGGTTGATACTGCATTTTCTCGACACTCAATACCAGTTGCAATACCAAAACTATTTCACGATACTTGATAACAATACTTTTCTCGATATCAAATTAAAATTGTTATGAACACAAAACAACTTCGCCAAGAAAATTGCTCATTTTACTAGTGTCATTGACACACACTGAAACTATATAAAAATCCACATTACACTGGAAACAAATGGTGGACAGCCTGTAAACCAAACATCGTTAACCAATGGTAAACCAACATAGTCTCCTTCGATTCTATAGAATCATGTTTCCACAGTAAAAGATATAATCAAAATTTGAGGAAAATTAAAGCTCAATACACACTTATTTTGCAATTTCGCAGTTTTTTATTTTATTTTGAGACTTCAAGGTAATTACTGTAACATTAAATAAATATTGTAATTATGTGATACACCTGTCGTGACCTGGCCCGCAGAATACGCAAGCTAGGCCATAACAGGTGTATCAGATAATTATAGATATATTTTTGTGAATATTGAATAATGCATTTGCATCAGATAATTATGGTATGTGTGGGATGCAAAATAACTACTGAATTTGCTCGCTCATACATATTGGCAATCGCACTCAACTCTCTACCTGCTTTTGTAATACCCGAAATATATGCCATAAAAGTGAATAATGTAATAAAAATTAATTTAAAAAAAATTTGGTGCAGCTCACTTGCAACTCTTGACCCATTTTTATTGTAGCTCAATTATATACCATAAAAGCAAATGTTGTCAAAATCATAATTGTGATATCTATGGGTTGCCCATAGATATCACCATAGGTTGTGGTATCTATGGGTACACCTCAAGGTACACGCAGCTGTGCGAATATTATGCTATGAATAAAATATGGTATATTATGGTACACTTGTACTTCTAAAATTTAATAACTTGTAAACCATTCGTCCAATCTCGAAGTGCAAATGCTTTTTGAAATGCTTGTGGGAAGCTTTGGAATGCTCGCTGCCAGTCCAGATAATTATGGTACACGGGAGGATGTGCTGAGCCATGGAGGTACCACAAGAGCATCTACCTCCAACGGCCACCCACGTCAGACGATTATAAGATCCAACACTTGCATACCGCCTCCTATTTGGGAGGCTGTGCCAAGCACACCAATGAGGCAGAGGAGCCACAAGAACTTCTGCCTCAGACGGCCACCCAGACCTCACCAGATCCGGAGGGCCTGGTCAAACCTCACGCCGCAAAGTCGAAGGATGCACTTCACCTCCTGTTCGGGAGGATATGCAACACCACGTGATTGAGGCAGATATCCCTCAAGAGCCTGTGCCTCTGACTGCCACCCCAATACAGCGCCCCCCCCCCCCCATGAGGAGAGAGCCGCAGATTGTCCCCCAATATCTGGTGGCCCCGAGCTGGCCAGAGCCAGGGACAAGAACCAAGGATCAAGCAGCCAAGCCACCAGAGAGATGCCTGCCCGAGCCGGCAGAAGCACCTCTCAACCTGGCCACTATCCCGAGTGTCCATGGCGACCTACTTTCCGCTTCATGTGCTGCTACCCCAAAGATGCAGCCTCAGAAAGTGGAGTCAACCCAGTAAAACAAAAACTAAAACCCCCAAACAGCCAGTGAAACCAGTGCGTAAGTTGTAAAATATTTACCAAAAACAGTGTATAAACACCCATAAATAACAGCTGTTAATTGCTGTTACCAGTGCAAGTAACTAAGATGAACAAACAATATAAAACAACTATAAACCACTGTCACAAGTAAAATCAGTGAACTAAAAACAGACTGTGTAATTACAGTGTAAATATACCCGTAGTAGCCACTGACATAGTACTACACAATTAAAACATAAAATTCATTGAGTTTCGTGGTGCTACTCAAACCGTGCCAAGGTTAAATGAAAGCATGCCTTTATATACATGATGCATTGGAGCTAAAGTATACTAGAGGTAGATCAGTGAATCAAGACAAACTAACAAGTGAAACCAAGACTTCCCATTAGATCAGAAGAGAAGTACAGGTCCGCGTATGATATAAAACCACACTTTCTCAAGAAAGAAAGAAAACGTCAACAATTGATAATTTTGTAAATATTACTAAATATTCAAAGTTTATAGTGTTGTAAATATTTATCAGTGTTTTTTTATTTGAGGGTTCTACGTTTATATATTTTTATGTAGGGTGGTCTCTATGACATTAATAAGTATTATTAATTTTAGTCAATATAGGGAACTCATGTTTGTTCATATTTAGGTAGGTTAAGACTAGCCTAGGTGACAGAAGGCCTAGCGCCGGACCCCACTCAGCAAATTGTCCCACATAAAACAACCTGCTGTGCAACACATAGGAAGGTTACAAGGCGAAGCCTCTTTTTTTATGCCCTCAGCACCACGGCAGGTAACGACTAGCAAAAGTCACACACCCCTAGCAAGTAGGATTATACATACTTAAAGAGTTCAATTTTTTTGTGCCCACATGTAATTAAAGTCTCACACAAATATTCTTTCAAAAAAATTAATATATATAAATAACCAGTGCCCTCAGCTGAGCTTGTGAGTGAGTACCCCAAAAGAAACGAAGGACCGCGTGCATACAACTGACACCGGACCATTGTTGCATGACACAGTTTCTCCCTAGGAAGCAATAACCAACCAACCAGTTGATGGCCCAGAAAGTCAGCCATCCATTGCTAGAGAGAGACAGCACTACTCCATGCAGCTGCCCAACAAGTAAAATGTCACCCGGCAGGTGATAAGACGTGTGTGAAGCGCCGCATCACAGAGAGCTCGCACAGAAGAGGGAGCGCTACAGACACAACCAGCTATCTTGAGAGGTGACAGTTCTATATCACCACCAAGAGGAAAAATTTTTTCTTTGCCTAGATGAGTCTACGTCACTACGGACACAGATCCAGACCATACTATACACGACTTAGTCTCATCTGAACATGCCCCATGTCAACCCAGGCACAGTTGGAACAGTACTCCTCGCTACTCAAGTGCCTACAGGATATGCGCCTTGTCACTAAGGCTATTACAGACACATCAGCTTGTACTGTTCACCCAAAGTCAAACATCACGTCAACCTCCTCAAAGTGTGATTTTACTACTTGTCAAATGATTCAGACCGCCTCCCCAAGGTCATATAGTTCCACAGTGGATCAACAGATGATGCTAGCTGCGCCAGCAGACAGCTTCGCTCAGGAGGCGGAGCTCTCATTGTCACCCCCACACACCTGCATCTCAGAGTGCTCACGGACAAGGAGAATATAAGTCTGTGCGCAGCCCAGAAATGCCAGTTGTTCTCAGCAGTTCACTGCTGCAGCTTGCTCCACCACTTGTGCAGGAGCTCACTGCAGCCCTCTAAGTACTAGCAACCTACCAGAAGTTCTTCAGCGACTTCATCAGCGACCTTCCAGAAGCTCTTCAAAACTGCTTAAGCAGCCCTCGACGATGCCTCCAACACTTCTTGCCTTGCCTACCCTTCTGGTAACGGCAACCGCACTGCCCTCTCTGGCAGTGTTAATACCACCAGTACCCCCTCTAGTAGAGCCTTCCGAAAGTCTCTTCTGGACACACCACCACTAATCCCTCTGGTAGTGGCCCTTAGCAGTCCCTTCTGGACAATGGTTGGAATTACTTAGGATCAGTTATTTTCATAGCTACCTAGCCAGATCGCCTTGTACAGTTTATGACCACAACTCCTTCATCTAGATTCACGTAGTCCAACTTCCGTTCAGCACCAGTTAGTTAGGATGTAGTATGGGCCAACGTGTTTATTCCTCATGGAATAAATTGAGTTTCTCTTAAACCTCCAAGTTCTATTTTCTAGGGAGTTTGTTCCTTCCTCAGTAAACGACGACATGCCAGAGCAAAGCAGGAGACTGCACACTTGAATCTCATTTACCCGAAACTAGTGTAGGACTGCGGGCTCCCTTCACAGGATGGACGTACGTCAAAAACCTACACAATCGACAGCCACCCATCCTGTACGCCCGATGTGCAGTAAAATAGAGCCCCAACCAATAGTAACTCAATCCAAGAATCATCAGACCATTAGTAAAGTTGATCCACTCCATCCACCAAGGTGTACTGTTACCAGAGGGAGTGACATACTGGGTCGGGAGATCTGCCCTCACTTGGACATATACCCACTGTTGTTGTCTGGCACTCAGAGGACACCCAAAGCTCTATAACCACCACGCCTCATAACGCAGGTTAGAGGAGCACCAGGTACGACTTTGGTCCGTTCAGCTGCGGCTTTAGCATTACACATTGCCATGGAACTTCGTCGTCTGCTCTCCTCTCATGAGGCTGTCCATTGTACCTGCCTTATGCCACACACCCAACCAAATGGTACCAGGTGGCATGACAGAAAGGCAACTACTACAAGTCAGAGTTGTTTCCCGCACCATTGCGTGGAGTGGGGGCAGTGATCCTTGTCTGGTGATTTAATAGGTGAGATAAGCGGAAGCAGCTACCACATGTAATACCTCCTGATCTTCCCTAGTTTGGTGCCATACTCAAGCTTCGTTGGAACGGGAGACGGGCAGGCCTCCTGCTGTATTAAGTTTTGATTAACTCCTCTAGAGTAGTAGAAGGTACGGGACATGGCTCATGTATGGTTAAATATATTAGGAGGAGGATCATTCGTAGACTGTGAAGTGGCACATCTCTCAGCACTGGCTTTCTCTTTAAAGCATTTTCTCAAAGCAACATGAGCGGGTGGAGACGCCAACATGAATAAAACAGACTTGATGTTAGCATCACTGAATGCTTTTATTGACCGCACTGGCAATGAGTACACTTTACACAAACATTATACTGGCTTAGGTATACCTACTTACAGATACATTAGAAAGCACTGAAAATAACTATCTACTCTATCACCACGACAGCGTGGCACTGAACGTAGTTTCCATGACCATAAATAGATGCAGCACGCAAGACAATGTGCACTTGTTCCGGCAAAGCATGGGGTGCGTTCCCAACGTCCACATCGACCTGCACCCTGGTGTTTGGAGTAGGAGGTGAAGGGATAACAGCAGAGCATGTTTCGGCCCCTGTGCCTAGCTAAAGGTTGACAGTGGTTGAGCGTGTTTTGGCCCCGGCCCCACTGACAGGAGGTTTTGAGGTGCGTCTTGCTTAGGGATGGGTTAATACCACATTTTCTTGATACTCGATACCAGTTTAGATACCAAAATGTTCTCATGATACTCGATAATGATACTTTTCTTGATACCAAATTAAAATTGTCATGAAAACAAAACAACTTGGTCAAGAAAATTTCTCAAATTACTAGTGTTGTTGACACACACTGAAACTATATAAAAACTCACATTATACTCGACATAAATGGTGAAAACCAATGATAAACCAACAACCCCATCTGCTCTGGTTTTATAAAAACTCCTTTACAAACTTTGAGAAAAATTATGGCTCAGTACACACTTATTTTGCAATTCCACAGTTTTTTTTAACTTTATTTTAGTGCTGAGGCGATACCAATTTTTACCAATACCAGTACAAACCAATACTTCCTTGCAGATACAACCAATATTTGATACCAATACAATGAACATATGATGCTTTAAGTAAACATACACAAAAAATAAGGAAAATTAATTTTACATTAATTCTTTAAAATCAGAAAATAAAAGCAGAACTCCAAATATACTTCAGTAATTTATTTTTAAATATAGGTCACGGCAACTGACACAATTTATGTTTTAAACTCATTAAATAAAAAATATTAAATCTACAAGCTAGTGTATCACATTTCTCAGCATAATTCTACTTTGTTCATATTCAGAAAATTTAAAATGATTAATATGTATAGTTTTTAAATTCAGGACTCCCTAATTTTACTGACAGTAATATTGAAGCACTGCCAGTTCCTGGGATATAAATGTCAGAATAATTGCTTTTGAAAGATTTTAAATACTGAAACGAAAAGGTGGGGCTGAAGTGTGATGCCTGCAAATATGTAATTCGGTGACATGCAATACAAGCTGTAGATGATTATCTTTAACAGTGCCTGTCACAGCAGGCGGCCACAGTGAGGTGGGAGCAGCCTCTTTCTCTCTCTCTCTCTCTTCCTCACTATTCCCTCTTCCCGTAGATGATTATCTCACAGCAGGGTAGCATGTCCCTTAATCCCTTTCTTTTCTTGAAATAACAATCTGTCAGTTTAGTATTTGGAATAAGAACAACAACTGCTGACGCAAAACAGCAGCAGTTGAGCCTGTCTTACTTCAATATTGCCACCCTATCATCCTCTGGTTTAATGGTCACGCACAAATGAAAATATCCGGTTTCAGTATCTGCAAAAAAGATAATTGGTTGGGCAGGTTCCGATACCGTTATAACAGGCGATATTTTATATTGGGTATCGGAATCGGCACAGCTCTACTTTATTCTGCGACTTCAAGGAAATTACTGTAATGTTTGTTTACTAAAACGTTGGATAACTGAGAGTGAATTGAGCGACAAACGCTGCAACATTTTCTCCACCCAGCACACTGCATAAGGTATGGCTTTGCTTCGTCCCCTTACATGCCTGGTGATAGGGTATGTGGTTGCCTAGCAACTAGCGTGGCGTCCCTACACTCTCTCTCTCTAGGTCGGCGAATGTCGGTTACCCTTGGGTACGCTCAGATGTAATTCGTCGCGGCCAGGCTCGAGTTTTGGCAGTGATAACGAACCGGTATAAGGCCAGCTTCAGTTCTTCCTCTCCCGGCTCAGAGTTATTGGTATTGTGATGCGATTGGAGTTACAAACAACTCATAGACAGTTTTCTTTTTTCAGTATTTAAAAATGATTGTACTACTGTTATGTGGCAGCAATAATTATGAGATAAAACACAGTATGCAAATATTATGGACATTTTGTGCTTCATGAAAATATGTGCATGGTAAATGCCATTAGCAGAATGTTAAAATTTAATACTTCGGATATTCTCATGCGATACTCGATACTGTAAAGTATCATGGTATCACTACATTGACGATCCCATCCCTAGTTTTGCTACCACTGAGCGTATTTCAGCCCCTCAGTAGCAAAACAAGGTGTAAGGGTAGGCAGGCATCCTCTGTTGCCACTGAACATATTTCAGCCCCTGGGTGGGGAGGATGGGTTAGCAGTAGCGACACTGAGCATATTTCGGTCGCTGACCATTGGGAGGGTTTCACCTAGGGGAAGGCTCCCAAATGCGTTCTCTGCTCTGCACTGCCTGCGACCAGCTTACACACCCGCCCTGCTGGGGGGGTGGGGGGGGGGGCAGCTGACATCACAAAATAGCAGCTGCCTGAATAGAGGGTTGGCGCGTGACCCCCCTTACGGCCTAACCAAAAGGCCAATGGACACTTCTCCCAATATTAGCAAATAAAATTTCAGTGCACAAAATACTTTATATTAAACAATTACAAGTACATTAAAGAATTAAAAAATTACAAGTTTCCACATAGTTACAATACTTTTTCATTATTTATACAGACAATTTTAGGTATTATGTGTAATGTTTTTTCAGTATAAGAAATGAGATATTTATCTCAAAGAACATTTATCTCATAATTATGCGATATTTCTTATAGGCATAACAATAGAAGACAAACAGAAATTGTAACTTTATTAATTACATGATGGTTAAATATTATTATTGCAGCTTAAAGTTCATAGCTCCACTTTAATCAACCAAGAAGACAATCTGAATAAATGCTGTTTGTCTGCATCACAAAACATTAATAAAAATGCCACTTGTCGGCTTTACACACAGAACACCCTACAGTACAGCAACATGATATATTTTTATAGGCCTACGGCTAAAACACCGACACGCATCAACTCTGTGTGCTTGAGGAGTGTTACTGTAAAAAAAATCTAGCTCTCTGGCAAAAGTAAATACTAAGACGAAGTAGAAAATCATCTGAAAAACTATTTTTGAGAAATTTTCTATATTTACACTTTTTCAAAAAGTTTTTTCCTTTATTTGTTTATATCAGCCCCTGATGTACTTCAGTATTCCTTCAGGTAAGCCTATCCCTCTTTTTATTTATTTGGAAGCCCCTAATTTCTCTGGGAAGTTCTTTATTTTCTATTAGGATGAATTAATTTTAGTATTTTTCATTGGGTTTTAGGCTTTCAAATTCAGATGATTTCAAATTTTATTTTTATGTTAGGATATTAGGTCTTTTACATTGTCTTCTCGGGAATACTCCTTAAGTTTGCTGTGGAAAATCCTAGAGTCGGTGCTGGACTTTTCAACTTCAAACTGAGATCAGTCTTAGCATTTTCACTTGTATCTGCAACAGTTATGCGTGTTTTCTTTTGCCATAATGTCGGTAAAGTTGCCATCGTCCACCTGTCCTGAATTATTTTTGTAGTGCATGTGTGCCAGAAGTTCTCGGGGCTGTCACTGATGGGGACATTTTCGAGTCAACAGCTGTGCATTTTAAGTCCCACAAGAAGGTTAAGAGAGGAGGATTGGTGCTGCAAACAGCAGAGATAAGTGTAGGACACTCAAGGGTCAAGGGGGTTTACTTGGTGCTGATATGGTCTTTGTGAGAGACCGCACATGTGCACAGTGTGCTCGAATTGCCTGAATGTCAGGTGACGTAAGCAATGCCGTCAGACGTAGCCAAGTGCCACGTGCTGTTGGTCAAAGCCAGCTGCAGAGAGGTAACATTTTTAAAGTCATTGTAGAGACCTTGGTACGTGCAGTTAGGTTGTTGACAAGCATCAAGACATAAGAAATTTGAGGCGGAGGCTGGAGTAGCCTCGACAAACTTGCAGCATGTATAACTCTAGTAATGATAAGTATCTATTATGCTAGTGGTGTAGAATTTCTGTGGTTTTGGTTCCGGACTACACTAAAGTCAGAAACTGGGTTGAGATAAAATTCAGTTGTTTGAAATTTTTTTGTAGATAAAATTTAAAGCCAATTATTCGTCGTAAATGTATTCAATGGTTTGAAAGTCAGTCATTTTCATTTCTTTTTCATGCTAGGGAAGTTTTTAACGTTTGTTAGAGATTTTCCAACCTTTGTAAGGAAGGTAGTTTTGCGAGATATTTAACCAGTTTGCTGTTTACGACCTTTGATCACTTTCCAAGTTGTCATCAAATTCGTGGATCCATTTTTTTTATGTAAACAAAGGTTTTGTTCCTTTGTAAAAATTGTAACTAAATGCAAGATAGTCCGACTTGTAGAATTCAGTTAAATAAAAGCCATTATGTATTTAAATTTTAAAAGCTGTTTGGCTGAAGTCATTGGAAAGGAAACAGGAATTTAATAATTTTTATTTAGTCATTTCAATTTTTTTTTTGACAGAATTTTAAGACATAAATGTTATACTTGATGCCGGCCAAGGGCCAGCCACAACCAGCCCATGACGCCACTCACTGCTAAGGGTACACATGGTGATGAGCACGTGTTTAAGTACCGTTACAGGTCAAGGCCTTTCCCGTAATGGGATATCAGTTGTTTCAGTACGTAATATATATTTGTTTCCAGTGTAAAATTGTTTGTAAAATATTATATGTATTTTTGAGGATTTTGTGTGCAATGGCAATTTGAATTCAAAGTATGCATGGCGCTTGGAAAGAGAAAATGATATTCAGGCGAGAACACCTTCAAAAGACAATTAAATACCAACCTAACATCACTGTTTAAATTCTGTACATAAAATTCTTTAGAAATACTTTTGGTGCAATTTCCATTGGTCATATTAATATTTTACTCAGCATGCATAGCACTTCCGCTTGTGTTAACCCCATAGGCAGTCATGATCGTTCCACGCGACCCCTGCCTCTGAGCTGTCGTCCTAGGAGAACAGGCGAGGTAAGACGCTGTTACATATGCGCTTCACCTTTTTGCATTGATGTAGGTTTCCATAGTCCATTTTAGTATACTGGTTAACCTTTGCCTTGTGTACATTTTGCCAGACGCTCCAGCATAATGCTATCCGCTTAACTTAATAACTTACAGCCTTTCATGCTTTTTGAGATATAAACGAGATGAGAGAGTGTTGTACCAAAGAGGCCATGAGGCTCGCATTACTTGTGTATCAGAAGCCATCTGCCTGTGTCTAGGGCTTTTCAATGTAATTTCTACTTCATTGCGATGCACAATATTAAGGGTAATATTTTTGTGTAATTATTTGAGGGTTTTTGTAGTGTTATCATGTTTTACGGCCACATCGCCCACAGTCACATGGTCAGCTACCACCAAGTCCGTATCAACACAATCACCGCGTTATGAGGGTTAATTGTTGTTCCATCTTGTGCGCCATAAATTATCTCACAGTTACATGTAATTTTTCAATAAGGGTTCATGTATGTTTAGTGTTTTTAAGCATTTTGTTCCTGACCAAGCAGTCAGCTCGTGTACTTGTGTTTTCCCGCTAACAGGCATTCCAACGACTTTTGTTCGCTAGCTTCAGACAGAAATAATTTTTCAAATACAGATACAATTATTTAAGAGAACTATTGAACGAATTCCCAGGTAAATTAAGTGTTTCTACACTCGCACACATGGTCCGCTACGAGTCCTATCCAGCGGCATCCGCACATTCTAAAAGTGAATTCACATGTTTTGTGTGTTTATTTTCCACTTTATGTCATGCCCCATCTTCATTAAGTGTTATTTTTGTATTTGTACAATGCTTTTATTTGCACTAGCCCTCTATGTGTATGACTGTTGCCACACAGCACGTGGTTCAGGGACAAGTCCCGACGAGTAGGCATTAGCTGCAGAAGAATACGTTAGTGTTCAGTTCATACTCTGTGTCTTGTCATTCAGCAAGCCTGCAATCCATCCTAGCAGCTGTAGGCCCCGTGCTCTGTACAGGCTGTCTCTTCAAACAACGCGGACCATCATTCAGTCAGAGTGCGTGAGTTTAGTTAGGTGCTTGGGGAATCACCCACCGGAATTGGCTATACACTCGAGACTTAACATAATTTTCATTCTGGCACAAGTTGTAATTTAGATAATAAACATGCCTTCGCAGTGTAAAATGTGAATGTCCTTTAGTAACGTAAGTTACCCAGCCCAGTCAAAGTGTTTTGAATTACAGTGTCAAGTGTAAAAGTTCTTTAGTAAGTATGCACGGGTGAGATGAACACACAGAGCTCACAGCATCCCTGAGATCCCCGAGTCTCTAAGTGAGGTGTGTAGGAACCACCGTTGGCGCCGATCTGACACAGGTAAAGTGTACCGTAATCGTCTCCGTGTCTCACCCAATGGCGTCACACTTCTTTTTAGTTTAAAATCCAGGAGACATTTTGTATTTTATAATTTTACTATACTGAGATACTCATTTTTGTGATTTAAATTTTTGATATTAGAATTTCATCCCTGTTAACTTGTAGCAGAATTAATTTTTTTTATTGTAATAGTAAAATCACTCTTATTGAATGTTTTCCCCCTTTACTTTATAGTTGATAGTTTTCTACCTGCATCTGGCAATTTATAAACTTTTTTAATTGAAATTATATTGTATTATAAAAGAGTTTTCTGTTATGTTCCTTATCGAAAAACTCTACATCGCATCTTCTCCCTCTCAACTTAAAAAATCTTTTAAGCTACCTTCTAGCTGTACAAGATGAGTGTTCCCATTGTTATGGATGTTGGTAATGAACACGGGCTGAGGTTGGCACCACGAGTGTGAGACCATGATGGAGGCCAGCTAAAAGTGATTTAAGTACGATTCCAAAGTAGTAACTGGCATTCAGCAATAACTATGTGTAAAGTAACTACGTACAAGTGTGCGTGATGGCTATAATAAAAATACTACTATAAGTACTTATGTACGAAAGCGTGTGATGTCTATGATATATACACTACATGGTGCCGAAACCCGGGACTCATTTATAAACATTACTGTTGTAAACAATGGCGGAAAACTCCATTAGCCTGAAACCTCCAAAGTATTTATCCTTGTTGGAAAATGGAATGCCAATTGTGTGGAAATCCTGAATAAAGCAATTTGAATGGTACACAATTGCGACAAATCTGGAGAATAAAACTCAGGCAGTTCCGGTTGCTGCATTTAGGACTGCAATAGAACCCGATGCGGCCAATGTTTTCAACATGTTCTCACTCTCGGAGGCAGAAAGCAATAACCTTAGTGTGATCAAAACAAAGTTTGATGCTAATTTTGCACCGGAAACGAATATTACATACGAAAGATACTTGTTCAACAAGATTACTCAATTGGAAGGTCAGCCGTTCCATGACTTCCTAACCTCCGTCGTCAACCAAGGAAAGAAATGTGAATTTAGAGAACTGTATGATAGTTTGCTGCATGATAAGATAGTGGTAGGGGTTTTTAGTGACACGGTTCGGGAAAAGCTACTAGCTGAAGAGGACCTGACATTTGACAAGACTGTAAAAATATGTAGAACGATTGAAATTACCAAACTACAGGTGTCTGCAATGAGAGGTGACACCTTACTTAGCGTGCATGCTATTCACATTAGCCACAAGAAAATACTGTCTGAGCCACAAAAGACAGAATTTAAAACGAGAAACAAGTGTCCCAAGTGTGATTACAACCATCCTCAGAGAATGTGTCCTACAGTCACAAAGGAATGTAAAAAGTGTGGCAAGGTCATTTTGCAAAAGTATGTCGGTCCAAACAAGTACTTACTGTTAACAGTGGGCAACAATGCCGAACACCAGAGCCCAGTAGTTCAGAAACCTACTTTGTATCATCTACTCATACCCATCATAAGGAGTTGGAATGGATTGAAAAACTCACCCTTTCGAATGGTAATTCGGTTTCCGTTAAATTGGAAACAGGGGCTCAGTGCAACGTCTTGAGCAGCTTAATTGCTCAGAAAGCTTTGATAACAATCCGACCCTCAAAAACAAAGGTGTTGGTGTAATTTAGCAAAGACAGTGTTCCAGTGGCGAAGCAGATGTAAAAGTTTTTACGAACAAAAACTCACCACAATTTTTCACCTTCTTGATTGTTGACAAGGGACACAAGTACATCCTGAGGAGGGAGACATGTGAAAACCTGGGTTTCTTAAAGCGCATATAAACAGCCATTTTTGATAGTAAAGTGTTTGATGGCATTGGATGTTTGAAGGGTTTCGCGTATGACATGACTTAATTGATCAACCCAACCTCCATACCAACCCGTCTAGAAGAGTGCCTTACTCTATTCGAGACAAGGTTAAAGAGGAGCTAGACAGTATGGTGAAAAATGACATAATTGAACCGATCACTGAACCCACACCAGCGGTATCACCCATGGTGGTGGTGCATAAAAATGGGAAAATGAGGATCTGCATAGACCCATCTGACATAAACAAAAATCTTAAGAGAAGACATTACCCACTACAAACATAAGAAGAAATTGCTGCACGTTTGAAGGGATCCAAGTATTTCACACTCCTAAACTGCACCAAAGGTTTCTGGCAAATTAAGGTGACTGACAAAACATCAAACTACACCTGGCCGTATTCACAGTATGCCGCACTATGTACACGGGGTTGACCACTGAAGAAGAAGAGAACTCCGAAACAGTGAGTGAAAGTGCCTTGGACAAACAGACTTAACTCTGATAGCAGTCAATATGCTCTCTTTTTTTTTCTAAATCAGTAAACACGTACCGCCATCGTAAGTTATTCTGTGAATAGTGCAGTTATGTAATTGTAAACAATTCTGGATACTTAATTTAAGTGCATTGCTCTAACCTAACTAGCTTTCTTTGCAGCCGTATCAGCTGTTCTTAATCTATCACTAATCCGAGTGAAATTACATAACATGAAAGTGCAGTTAATAGCTAGTCAAGTGAAATTCCTTAATTTTCTTTACGTGAACACTTTCAACACCCCCGAGTGCCAGTGCCACGTAATTTATGTAAAGAAGACATCACGTATTAAAAAACAATTGAAGTCACCGAATTCTTGTTAAAGAGAAACGGACAGAAATGGTCAGAAATTTCTACATATTGTTGAGAGCAATTTTCAAAGACTCTAATAATTCAATTTGCTTTGTATAGAGCAATCTCAAGAAATTGTTAAAAATTTTTTTTTGCGTTGTGTCAAATAGATTTTTTATTTCCTATGTTCTTTAAAGTAAACTCCAGTTCAATTTTAAGTTGTACATAACTTTTGAAATTTTAATAACTAATATTTTGTTCTGTGTAGAATCACTTCAAAAAACATCAAGAACCAGTTTCACCAACAAGGAATAAACTAGGTTCCAGCAAAGCAACACTTAACCTTAAGTGACCCTTAAGGATGTCGATATTGTGGCGGACGCTAGGGAGCCATACACAACAAGCTAAGGTAGCATGCACTATAGATTCCTTGCGAGCCCCCTGTTTAAACAATAAACTCTGATCGACCTACTGACATCTGGCTATAAAAGCTCAGAGCGTCGTACCCCCCCCCCCCCCCCCCCCCCAGAACCGAGAGTGTGATTGAGAAGCGACGAAGTGTAGTGCCGGAGCAGCACGAAGATGAGGGCAACTTGATACCAAGGTCTGGAGGAGCTCCAGGTCACTCAGCACTCTACCTTTATACAGTTTGTCATGAGCATAATATCAGTCCGGCAGTTAGGTGTCATCATAGATCTTGAGTCCCGTTACCTCGTTTGTAACCGATCAATATTCTGGCAAGGCTAGGGCTTAACTTCATTCCCTTGTAATCATTGTTACAGACATTGACTTACAGGAGTAAAGTAATTAACATTTATTGTTCTGTTCTTGTTACATGTATTGTTATAATTATAGTATTAATGATTGCTGTAATAAACATGTTTTATATATAGAATCTTACTTATTGGTTTAGCCATCGACAGTTACTTACCCCCGTAGGTCTCCCTATGCTAAGGTGATTGATATATCCTTACTACTATATAACTGCAAAAGTGTGTTAGTTTGTTTGTCCTTCTTCACATCAAAATGGAGCAACGGATCTATGTGATTCTTTGGACAGATATAGTTGGAGGTCCAGAGAGTGACATAGGCTACATTTTATCCCAGTAAAATATCTCAAATGGTTCCAAAAAAATTATGATTAGGGATGTACATAGGTACTGGATTAAACTTTTCTTAGGATTACTGCATAAAAAAGCATTGTTAAAAAAAACTCCATCATTTCTCCTTTTTTTTTTAATCTATGGGCTATCTTGCATTCCTTCCCAAGAGCAACAGTAACTCAGTGGGTAGAGAACCCAATAGTGAGGCCGCAGTAGCTCAGTGGGTACAGAACCCTATACATGGTGTCTAGCCAAGTTGGCTCAAAGAATTCCTGTACAATTCACATACATTCCGTACATCTGCAGCTTCCCAGTACTCTTAATGATGCTCACAGAAAAGTACAAAAAACACATTATAAAAAATAACATGCATTTCCCCATTATTTCAAATACAGTTCACTCAAATACACGGATAGATAATGCTTAAAAGAAACACATAAATTTAATCATTATATACCTGTGTTTGCAAATATTAACATTGCACATAAAATAAACTTATGGTCTGCATTTTCCACTGCAAACATTTAATGCAGTCAGTGACATTAATATAAGATGGAATGGATTTTTTTACTACTGGTAATTAATAAGTCAATACTGGTAGAATAAAGTTTATTTAATCAAGTGCATGTTTGTGAAATCCAAAGCTGTCCTATATTACAAATTATGTTTTATTAATAAAATTAAATTTTTTAGTAGGGGGAGAGAAAATGTTAATTGTTCTGTACTGCATATACTTGTAAAAATGCATGTTGTTTCAAGTTCTCATACTAGGCTACATTTTACACAGCCAAGCAAGACACAGGTATGCAAAATTCTTAGTGCTTCAAAGTGCAATGCTGAAAAGAAATGGTAGCTATATCATAGCAAATATGGGTGATACATGTGGCACTAGTTCCTAAATGTGGTGAATAATCAGGAGTTGGCAAGTATTTCAAATTCGGAACTGAACACAGTGTTGAAACTGCATACTAAGGCTGAGTTTCAACTGATAATTTTGTCATTAAGTAACTTAGGATTTCTTTGGTTTCAGCTCAGATGCTGTCGACTTGTTAAGCATTCATAACAACCCATTGTATGTAAAATTCTGATAATTTATTAATGCAGCAGTAATTATATTCCTGTTATGTAACAAAACAAGCATATCAAGCGGCTGCTTTGTGTAGGTGCATCAGTCGGTCGTATGCGGCAACACACACACTGCCACATTTCCAGTTTGTCTGCAGGCGGCCGCACGTAACAAGAGCTGTCACCTCCCCCCCCCCCCCATAAACATTTTACGTATACAAACTCCTGCGCAGTCACGCTGCCGTTTACTGCCTCAATTGTATTTTTTTTTACCTGATCTTGTTTATGGGGGAGACATGAAAGAATGAGAGGTACAGAAGTTATTGTCAAAATGTCCAGGAGATGGGTTTCAAGAAAAATTTCTGCGCGAAATATTTTGACCTGGAAGACACTTCATTTGAGTGGTTTTGTGTTGAATAACATGACTTGGTATCGTCTGGACAAGTATCTAGTGCTCGAAACGGCATCAGAGAAAGGGTGCAACTACCACTGCCTGTAGAGATACTGCGTGCAGTAGTTCCACAGAGGTAGTTGCCAAGCTACCTTCTTTTTGTACAGGCTTGGAATGGTACGGTCTTACTCCCCCGGTCAGCTGACAAACAATAGCCTGGAGAAGGAAGAGAAGAGCCGAAATGGGGTAAGAGGAAAAGGTTTTGACAGCAGCCAAGCCTAGCTAAGAAAAAAAAAGGGGGGACCCTTGCGTGGGGATTATTTTCAGTATGTTTGTAACACAGGTAAAACTCGTGGCGAAAATTTTCTTGTTTTACCTACAAACCATTTGTCTACATCGTATTTTTTTTTTTCCCGGTAGCACCATTTTGTGTTAAGTTTTCATGAAGTAAATTTTATTTTAAAACTACTCTTTCTTTATGTATTATATATTTAGATTGGCATTTATGAAACACTTCATGTCCGGAGATTTAAGTTATTTCAATATCAGTTTTTCGAAACTGGGAATGGTAAAAATTGGTGTTTTTAAAGTTGTAGAGGCTGTGCGTCTTTATTATTACACCGTTAAATTACACTCACCATTGGAAGCCACAGAGGCAAGTTACACACTGAATGACTGCACACCAGTTTTAGTGGCTTGTGCATAGAGCGTCTTTCTGGAGGCTTTACTTTTGAGAAAAAAATTGCAAGAGGCACGTGGGTAAATAACACATATACTAATATTTAAAATATGCAATGCCACCACTGTTTCCTGAGGAAAATACCTGTTCCAACAAAAGAAACTAATAAAAGAACTTTTTAAAACTCAAAATTACGTGATTCGAAGTAAAAAATTTCAGCTCCTGGCATTTCGAAATATTAAGGTTTTACTTAAATGTTTATAAGCATTTATACTTTAGAATGAATATAATATAGTGCAAGCCCGGTTACATAAATATTATCATCTGTTTACCATGCGTTAACAGATTACGAAGGTAGCTACCAGATGGACGCACATTAATAGTCACTGTACCGTACGTTATGAAACACCGTTGCATGCCGACTGGCACGACATAACAGCCCGCGGCAAGCGGCCACAGTTGAGATTGGGCCAGTCCATTCATCTGACCGACATACACGTATTTTGCTGTGCGTTATCAGAAGCTAGCAACAGGTGCAGTCAACATTAGCAGTAAAATATTAGTTGATTCATGGAAAAGAGATTCACGAGCAAGGCTGCTTCGCCACCAGCCACCAAGTATTTTGGCTTTCATGACATTATAGACTTTCGGAGAGGAGGAAGGGAAACGAATTCCCGGACATCTGACTAAAATCCCGTGCGATTCCCATAATTTTCCCGGGCAGTGGGATTCCTGTACAATTCCCGTTTTTCCTGGTTTTCCCGGTCAGTAGACATCCTGCTATAGTGGGGCCGCAGTAGCTCAGTGGGTAGAGAACCCAATAGTGGGGCCACAGTAGCTCAGTGGGTAGAGAACCCGATAGTGGGGCCCCAGTACCTCAGTGGGTAGAGAACCCTATAGTGGGTCCGCGACGAGGTTTAGTGTCTCAAAACTTCATTATTTATCCCTATAAGAACATGCGTGAAGCAGCGGGTAAAAGCTCTGTGTGTGTGTGTTTGTGCGCATGCATGCATGCATATGTGTGTGTGTGCGAGTGTGTATATATACATTGAGGAGAGTATGAGTCAGTAGGGACAGAGTATTCGGAGATATAGCAAAAGGTTTTGCATTAGGAGTAAGGGATAGGAAGATAACCCTACACTGATGGAGCACCTCACAATCAACTTCAAATTTTCATTTGCGCTTCACGTAAAAATATGTACGCAGCTGGAAAGACGCGTGGTCACGCCTTCAGCCAGCCATGATGCGCATAGACGTAATAACTCACTACCGACTCACGTCTTCCGTCTTGCTATAGTATTTCCATCTGCTTTCAGTTTAATATTAAGTCTATATTAGAGTGTTATTTTACTGTCAGTCATGTTCGTGAGTTACGTGTAGAACACCACAAACAAGTGCAGGTGCGTAACAGCTGTTAGACCTTGCAGACAGAGCACACGCAGCAAGCTATAGAGTCACAGGTCAGTACACTGGGCGTGCATCAGCATTATGCACGCATAGGCGACCTTGCCAGCCCAACACAGACATCACGGTGCCCCGTCCTGCTAGCTGTGAAACGCTTTACTGCTTCCTTACTTTAATGCATGTGCACAGCTTGGTAACGCATGTGGGACAACCTGCTCCCATTTAAGCAGGAAATTCTCAATTGTGTTGTGTGTTCTTCGGAGAATTTCTTACAATCTTCCTTTTTCTAATTATAAGTAGTATTCTACACCACACTGCGTGCACATTCCAACATACACTGACACTTACCGTAATTCACAGTAAATAGAAACTAGGAACAAAAGCAAACAGTTTTCTGTAACCAAAGTCATAAAGAGTTTGTTCCTTGATACCTCTGAAGTAGAGAGCCGGTTGGACAAACGCGACAGACAACGAGCCTTACTACACAATACACAAACTACCACTACTAGTAACGTACACAACCAACATTTGCATTTCTCATTTCACACTAGTCCAGAACAATTACCACAAGACACATCACCGCAGACACAATCTACAGAACACACACCACCCCGCATGAATAGCCCACAGTCAAAGACTTTTTAGGTTTTCGTTTTTACGACGAAGTCACACAAGAAACACTAACAACAAACACACCACCCCCACCCACCACCCACCACTACATTAATACAAATACAGACATTACAATACCCCCAACACACAACATGACCAATGAACAACCACCGCAACCCCTACAGATTGTTCTTACGCAGCCAGAAAAACCACCTACCTCTTCCCGAAACCAGGACCAAAACTTAACAGAATTCATTGAGGCGTTTGAGGAGGTTGCTGAGATAAACCGGTGGGATGAAGAAGAAAAGTGCAGAAGGGTTAAAGTTTTACCTCCAGGGCTCCGCTAAACACACACTTGATAACCTCTCACATAATTACCAACAACCACTCACATGGCAGGACTTACAACAGACACTCGAGGACACATTTACCTCAACTGCGGACAAACAGCGGTTTAAACACCTCATTTACACCAAACGACAATCTGTGGGCGAAAACACTATCATACACATCGAAACCATAAAATATTACCGCAACCAGTATAACACACACATGTCTGACCAGGATTTCCTCAATGCTCTGTGGAAATTTCTTTTACCCTCAATCGCTGATAAGTTAATAGGTCTTCCAAACGACACATTACAGGAGATGATTGTAAACTTAAAACATATACATTGGCATGTACAAATACAACAAATCCCTCTCAAAACCCTGATTGAACCCCGAATCAGAGAAATTGGAATCTGAAATACTTAAACTCAAGCAAGAAATTGCGCATTTGACACTACAGCAACAGAAAAACACAGTCACTCAAAACACACTTCCAGAACCCCCACATCAAAATCAGTCGTTTCAACACCAAACACGACATAGACATCCTGTATCACATTGGGGGTACTATAATAACTACACATCCCAACAAGGATATTCCCGTCACAATCAGCCTACAGCTGTCATAAAAGAGAACCCCCCTCAAACACACCAATACAGGGGTTATCATAGCTTTCAAGGGGACTAATCTAATTTCCATGGGTGCGCATACAACGGCATCAAATCTTCTCAACAGACTACTTATTACACCAGGGACAGCCAATTCACCACCCAAGGGCGTGGTTATAGTAACACGCAGGTAGGGAACAACCTGACAAAAAACAACTATACGAGGGAGCAATAGGCACCACCCCCGCAGATACAATTAGGAGAACGGTGCATTCATATCAACAACAGAACAGGCATGCAGCCCCATTTGGGCGAATCGCGGAACCACACAACGACAGCGGAATGACGTTAGGGACATAAAAGGTACTGAGAGAAAATCAGTCCGGGACCTTAAGAGATATACATTCCCCGCAGGAGCATACAAGGGACGTTAAAAACTAAATATACAATAAGCAAAGAGGTAAAACCGGAAAGCAAGGTTTTAAGAGTAATAAACGCTTGTGAGGCATTGTTCTGTAAGAGTCCCAACAAGGTCATATGCGGAAATTACGAAATTTAATTCTCACAGTGAACTTCTCCCACAGAACCAGACACCTCTACACCCAATGTCAACACACAAGAGAATGTCACCACACAAAACACTTCCATACCGCCCGTGAAGCCAGAGGCTGTAGGTAGGTCAGGCAAAGTAACATCAAAACCAACACCACGTGCGCAGGCGGTCACGAGCTATAATCGCAAGCGTGTCAGCCCCCCCTTGCACGCAGCCAGGCAACGTTGCCACACCTCCACCACAGCATGACCCACTTTACGACATTGCCAAACCACAAACAGGAAGTTGCCGGCCCATACAGCCCGCACACGACACATGCGCATTCTGTTTCTATGCCAGACATAAGGCCAGGTATTGTAAATTGTTTCTGAAACAAACTTTCAAGTTTTCTAAAGACATTGGGGATCACTTCCAGCATTTCAAAAACAAGTTTAGACTGACACCACGAACAGTTTACATACAGGGCTCACAAAATAATCGCACCATACCCAATATACAGTGTTTTCAAAATACACCAAGTAAGGTCTGCGATGATGAATTGTTGTTGAAAAAAACACTGAGTGAGCCTGCGCCTCCATCAATTCAAATAAAAATGAACACCCTACACAGGAAGTAGACTGTCAGCATGCGATACAAAAGTGACACCCCGCGTTCCAGTTACTATTAAGGGGACAAAATATTACCCACTAGTGGATACTGGATGCTCTCGTAGTTGTGTAGCTAGTACACTATTTATCAGATCAATGCCTTTTTCCGTTACGGGAACAAATAACTTTATTTGGGGCCACGAGTGTTTTAACTCCACCTAACTATGAAACAAATATTAATTTGAATATATCAGGGCACATATACCCTCGGGGGTTTTTCGTTGTCGATAACCTACAGCAGGACTTAATTCTCGGCATTGACTTCATCCAGCGTTATGATGTTACACCAATTTTGAAACACGACATAATGCTTATTCATGGCCACGATCCCAACAAATTAGTACAGGTTTTGCTAAACGTAAGGCCTTCTACACTCAATTCCAATAATTCCCTTGAACATTCCTTAAAAGCATTAAAGGCTTTTGAGTCAACTCCTCCTGGCTTGCCTAACATTAACAAAACTTAATGGACACACAGACAGTTGATATCGCCAGCATTATTCATTCTTACAATGATTGGTTCGCCAAGTCTATTTTAGAGTTAACTGAGGTGAAGTACTTTGCAATAAAATTAGACCTCACAACCGATGAACTTAAGCAACCCGCCCTTGCAAAATCAGTCCCAAAGTTAGAGATGAGCTTTTAAATCAAATTAAAGATATAGTTGACGCAGGAATTATCCAGGAAGCGGACTCGCTCTATTCTGTGCCAAGTTTGGTGACTTCTAAGTACAGTGGAGGATTAAGATTTTTATCAGATTTTATAAAATTTAATCAGCATCTAACTCAGGTATAATACCCATTAACGATGCCAGAGGACATTTTGAACGCCCTGCAAAATTCCCTCTATATAACAAGTCCAGATTTATTCTCAGGTTTTTATAGTATCGCCATCCGGGAACAGGATCGGTTTAAATTGGCATTCACAATTGATGGTGTCGATTTGAATATAAAAGAATGCCAATGGGGCTCAGCACCTCCCCACAATATTTTTTAATGTTTATTAACAAGTTATTACATCCCCTTAGATGGACAGCGGCCATAGCCTACATAGACTATATTTTTACTCTGGGAAACACTTTTGACGAACATTTAGCTAACATACAAAAAGTCTTTGAGCGTTTACGCATGTTTAATGTGACAGAGAACAAAAAAAATACACCTTTGCAGAGCAAACTGTAAAAGTACTAGGTCACATAATTACCACTAACTGTATTTCAACTGACCCTGATAAAGTCTCAGCTATAGAAAAAAATGGCCAGGCCAGTGAATTTAAAGCAACTTCCTAACTTCCTCGGCATGACAGTGTATTTGCGACACTATGTCATGAATTATGCAACAATAGCACAGCCATTTATTGCCTTGACTAAACATAATTTACCATTTAAGTGGGCCGAGGTCCATCAGCAGGCATTCAGTAACTTGAAAAAAAATATTTTACAAGCCCCTGTACTACAAAGATTCAATAAGGATAAAGAAATCATTCTGGCCTGCGATGCAAGTAATGACGCAGTCGGCGGAGCATTCCTACAAGTAGACCCACAATCTAAACAACGCTCTATTCTTGCTTTTGCGCCGAAAAAACTTTCAGATAAGGAATCACGCTGGAATACTACCGAGAGAGAACTTGGGGCTATAAGATACCTTTGTAACCACTTTTGACAGTAACTATAAGGTAGGCAAATTAAAATTGAGACAGATCACGTGAACCTGCGATATCTGCGCTCTATGATGGAGCACAATATCCGAATACAGAAAATGGCTATAGCGCTCAGTGAACATGACTGCAAGGCACATATTGTATGAGGTAAACTGAACACCCTCACCGATGCCCTAAGTAGAATAACTACTACCCCTCCAGTGCCAACACGTACAGTTACAGTAAATGACACTCCTTATGCAGTTAAAGAAAACATGTTGACGTGCACCTCACTTTACACAGTGTTAGCGGAAGCCCTCTTACAAGGCACAAGTAAGGCGAACTGGCAAATACACTAAAAGCCATCGGATGACATTAAACACTACTTCAAATCACAATACCAAGAGCAAGATAGAGACCGCATAGCCAAGGCGCTAACGAACAAAGATATCTTCCCCATGCATGCGATCAGCTAAATTATTTTGACCTTGTAACATGTCAATGTTCAGGTAGTCAAGGAAAATAGCACCCCTCAGCTAGAGACTACTTGTATCGATCCTGTACTGAAATGTAAAATACTTATAGTTAACAAGTCGGAGATACTGCACTTTTTACCTGTATTCACCCATGAGCAGGAATATATCAAAATTGATGAAGATTCCATTTTTCACATATGCCCCATCACCGTTGACACAACCCCTTTTGTGGGTGAATACGATCATGACTCTCACATCAAAAAGCTCAAATTAGCGTTATTGAATCCAGATCAGGCCAATACCAAGTACCGTCGTTTGAGCCACAGATATGAGATTACAGCAAATCGCGAGATATTTTTAAAGATTAATATGCCTCAAGGCCCATCCAAGTTGACCCTTGTCCCACAAATATATGTCAATGAAATTATATAAGCTCATCATGACACAATATTCGGC